>JAVSCE010009116.1:0-167267 GCA_032199065.1 Smutsia gigantea
TGAAGTATTAAAATCCCTTCACTATAACTATTGTTGGTTATAACTTAAGAGCAACTAAGGTGTATTTTTAAAAAATATGGATCCTAATTCATGAAACATTGAAGAACCATAAAAGTGGTTATAAATCATGCTAATACATGGTTACAATTTGGTGCTATTTTCACTAATTTGTAGTTGCTTCAATTGTTGTTTATCTGTTGTTGGTTGTCCTTAGCCTCAGATTAAAACACAACATCCACTGGGCCTTCCAAAGCAATAATGGAGGGCAATAACAGAATTCAGTGGAGTCCAAAAGCTAAGCAAGGACTTTATTAAACGACTTCAAAAAGAATGTATGAAAGAAGTGAACCATGCCCTTTTTATTTTCATAGTTTTCTTTTTATAAGAGAAATTAATTTTACATGATTAAGTATTTCAGTAAAAATAAACTAGTTGAAAAAATAAGCCAGTGGTAGTAGATGAAAACACTTTGATATAAAGAAGGAAACATCCAAAGTATTTTGACATTTTGACTCCATTACAGAGGACTGTGATAAATAGTAAGTGTTACACCAATATCATTTATATTACTCTTAATCACCAAAGCCCATAGGATAAAACCTCATCCAAACTAACTTCATAGGAGATGTAATGTGCAGAACTATCAGTGTAATCTGTATAAGCTCTAAGCTCAAAATCGCAAGCACATTTTTAGAGAAAAGCATGGTATATTGTATCATTCATCTTCTAGAAATACCATGAATAGAATATTCTGTAGAGTTGGAAATGGGAAGCGTAGAGACAGAAGAAGGTGTACTATGGTGTTAAGGACAATGGCAGTGGCTATTTAAGGAGTAGCCCTTATTTCTTATGCATGAAAAGGTAGCATCAATGACCAAGCAAATGTTGAATTCATTCTGCCAGGAATTAGGAATGAACTGACAAACTTCTAAGCAGAGTGATTCTGCATATCACTCCCATCTCAGATGGGAAACTGCCAGAACAAAGTTTCTCAATTATGTTTCCAGTTGAATTATCAGAAAGTAAGTGTTAATCAGAGCACTAACTTACCCTTCAGAGAATTTCCATATTACTCATGGTATTTAGACAATTCTAATTCCAAACAATACAGTGAAGCCAGGAAAGAATCAGACTCGCATTCAGTTGCTGGTCCTTGGAACTTTACTCAAGCCAACTTATAAATGCCAACACCTCTCCTTTTGTTCTCTTTGTATTAATCTGCACTAAATCCTTTGACTGCAAATATCTTGAGTCTTTCTAAATTAACACAAATATTTTGGATTGTTGTTTAATTTGGTTCTTGAAATTATCAACTTGCAGCCTATATTTTTGAATGCACTATGGTCTATACACTTGAGGCTTCTTTGAGTCTTTTGCTCATGTGCCATGCTAGGTACACCTTCTGCACTCCTCTGCTGTTATGTACGTACATGGCAATGGTCTAATCGCATATCTCTCCATTGTACCAATGGACTGAAAGAAGAGGGCAAAGCCACTCAGGGTTGCAAGTATAAACCTTAACAGAAATCTCAGTCATCTGTAGGTATTAATCACTTTAACATTATATTCAGGTAATACAATGAATATTAACTATTATAATTCCATAGTGTCTTTTTATGATCACAAGAATGAAGAAATATTACAAATTCTAGATTTAGATGGAGTGCTGTAATTGTTTAATCACAAACACAGACCTGTGAAGAAAATAGTTTTGTTGAAAGGAGGGAGGGCAGGGAACTTCCATTTGATTTCTAGTAAAGTTGCATAAATATAATCTTTAATATTGCTTTTGTGAGAAAGCAATAATATAGTTAAGGGCATATGTCTTATTAAAAGTCAAAATGCCCATTTTATACTGACAAAAATCCTTTGGGATAGTCGAGAGTGCTCTGATGGAAGAGGGTTGAGTATTCACTTATTCATTCAGGCAATCAATCATTACTCACTAAACAAAGAGGAAAGCACTTGAAGATGAAGAGAGTTTCCTAATCCTTCCTCAGACTTCCACTGGTAAATATAAGACTAGACACCTTAAAATTTCTTGCTAGTCACTTTCCTCGACAAACATGTAGACACCCTGGAGCCTCTGTGTGCGCTCGCCCACTACTGTGGGAATGTTGTTGATGGGAAGGTAGTTCAAAGGGCAGGCTGAGAGTGGAACTGTTACCTATACAAGCTGAGAGCTGTTGGCCAGTTCCTTTGAAATACGGCCAACTCTTTATGCTCGTTGGTTCATTTGTTGACTTATTCAATCTCTTTATTTCCTTTAGAATATTTACTGAGAACCTACTATGTTTCAAGCTCTGTCCTTAGTACAGCTATTCCCCTTTCACGTAGCTAATGGGAAAACTGGGAAATGTTACTGTAATTCTGTAGAGAAAGTAACAGAGACTTGAGTTTGTTTCACTAATATCAAAATGGTAACCTGCTTTCTAAAAAAGAAAAGAAAAGAACTGAATATCAAAGAAAAATACTATCCAAATTAGATATCCATCTGGGGGCCGGGGGTCTTAGTCTTAAGATAGTGATTAAATTGTAGCATAAGAACAAGCTTCTTGCACACTTTTCCTTTTCCTCCAAGAAATAGGAGAGGGTCTTTAAAGAAGGAAGTTATGAATCTCTGTTTTATCCAAACTGGAAACTTGAGTCTGAAATACGCATCTTCACAAATAGGTTTGAAAGGAAATTTTGATGAATTTTCTCTAGTAAAGCCAGTTCCATTTAAGAAATTAGGATTATGTTTTATATGTAGATATATAACAAATTCTATAGAAAATAAATGTTTTCTCCAGAGATGACCTGATACTTCCTTTGTAAGAAGGGGACTGTGGAGTGATACTCCTGCTTTGCCACCCATGACTTTGGCTTGCGGGGAATATGACAGTATCTGAGCTTGCACAGACACCCTTCCTCCTTATACCCCAGCCCATTACTACCAGAGTACCTCAGACATCAGTTCTGAGGTGCTCTGACCTTTTCAGTTCAAATGGAATGTGTTCAAACCTTATCCCACATACTGTGGGAGCCCCATATTCATCACAGTTTCTCCAGAAATTCTGGCAGGGGAAATGAGAGGATAAGGATGGTGTGTGCTTTTCCTGGTAAACTCTGGCTCTGAACTGCTTTTTATAAATTTAGTATGGACTACAATGCTTTCCCTAGTAGTTATGGCTGTACTGTACCACATACCTCCTGAAGCAGAATACAGAACTATCTCCTTGATGACCCCTCTAAAATATCATTCACACTAGTCATGTGAGCATGTGGAACTTTTCACTAAAGGTTTGGGGATGACAAGGGGATTTACAGAAGTAGCCTTAAAATGCCTCTTCTTCAAAACACTTCAAATTTCTATTCCCCTCACTTTATTATGCAGAGAAATTACGCTCTCCTCCCTCGAGTAAGCAAATACACATCAATTTACCAGCCTAAACAATGGACTGTATACTCCTGCTCTTTACTTTCCACAGTCCGCAGATTCACTGCCATTCTAGACTCAGCTTTATTCTGTTCCTTACCACCGGAACCTTACCTTAAGAAAGGGAACCATATTGATTAAGTTCTATTGATGAGTTTTGTCTTTTCTCCATTAGAGCCAAAGTAGCTACAGTTTGGGTTTTAAATAACCATTTGCTTTTTCTACATTATAGCAAATGGTTCTCATCATTAAAGATTTTACTTTTTCTGCCACAGGATTACAGGCAAAGCCCTCTCCATACAGACTGGCCTGTGGACCAGCTGTGGATTGCCCATAATTATAATTTCAAGATCCAAAATCCTACCAAGCGTCCCTAGTTAGGGAAGGGAAAGAAACTTAGGACTTCATTGCTGTGTCCAGCATGATAGATCCACAAAAATATAATAGAATAGGTACTGGTGTTTCCAGTGTCATAGACAAGGAGGCTAAGATAAGAGAAATAATATGCATGAATCATAGGGGTACTAGGGGCAGGACGAGGGATCGGACCCAGACCTTCTGGCCAGAAAAGTTATGTGGCCTCTCATCATATCCCAGTACTAGGAGAAAAAGATGTTAAACCCTGTTTTACAAAGTATTTGACCTCTCAACTCTAGGGAAGTTCATTTCTGAGGTTTTCTCAGAGTCTCTCCTATCCTCCCAGTAAGTGATAAAGTCTCATTGCAAACTGCTCAGGGGCAAATAGCCTGAGTCCAAATGAGCCCTTCCCTATTCCAACCAGGGGAAAATTCAGGCCTTCATTTCAGGGGTCAATAAGTAAGAACTGAGTTAAGAGAGATCCTAAAGTCAATTGGTAAATGGCATGTTTGAAATAAACTGAAAACCAAATTTTTTGGATTGGTGACAGGCTTGGAGGAGATAAGAGCATCATTTGTTTGGAGACAAAGGGCATGTTCTGGTGGTAAATGTGTTCACACGATCATCTATCTGTAAGTGGATACCAACATCCTTACTTACATTGCCAGAGAACCACTTAAGCAAGAAATGAAGGAACGTAGCATTGTAGCTGCCCAACTGTGTGAGTGTGTTGTCTGTTGTAGTAAAATATACATGACATAGAATTTACCTTTTTAACCACCGAAGTGTACAATTAGGTTGACATTGTTGTACAACTGTCACTGCTAGGGATCCAGGACTTTTTCATCATCCCAACTCGGTATCTATCAAACACCTGTTATTCCTCCCACCGTTCAGTACTTTCTGTCTCTATGAGTTAGACTCTTCTAGGTACCTTATGTACATGGAATCATACAGTATTTTCTTTTTCTGTCAGGTTTGTTACACTTCGTGTACTGTTTTCATGGGTCTGCCCCACTGTTCTGAGTAGGTGTTCATCTGTTACTTCTCTTTGCTGTCTCTGGATAGTGGCAAAACTTCTTCTCTGGGGTGAAATGCTTGGTTTGGTCATATCCAGGGATACCCCAAGATGGAGAAACTTGATAAATACACAGACTAACCAAGCGAGGATAATCCATTTGTTTTCATAAACACTGGCACTTGAACAGAAAAAATAAAATTCAAAGTGACAAAAAGGAGGTTTTATGTATTCATTCTCCATATGTATGTAGCAATATTTCCACACTGGGAATGAACATTAAGCTTTAATTTCTATGTTAGTTTAGCAAAGATTTTCCAAGCCCCTATTATATTAGAGCTGTCAAGAGATTATATCTCAGAGATAAAGATCCAGTCCTCAATAAAAACAGTGTGAAAGTTGTGTTTCTTACTCCCATCACCAGCCGTCATTATGAACAACACTCTGAGATATTATATACAGTAATATAAATGAAGAGTTAAAAATAATGGTCTTACTGGTAGCCCCAATGAATATTATTCCTAGAGAAGAAAATCATTCTTATTAAAAAGGAGGCATTGTGGTTTAATATAATGGAGAGTATATTAAGAAGAATGTATTTCTGCATAATAAAGCTTAGAAACCCAGTCAACAGAACAAGGTAGACTACTGCTTAAAAAAATTTTTTTTTTCATTAATTCTAAGATACATGTTTTTCTCCTTTTAGAAATCTCTCAAACTGAAAGACATCTTACAATCTATAGATGAAATTGGGTATGTAGCATAAAATAAAAAGGATTTTTGTTTCTTTCCCTGGGGTTGTTTGCCTTTCTTTTAAGGGAAAGTTTGTTTTTGTGCTTTGCTTTTTAGAACTTAGGAGTTTCCCACTTTCTAGTGTTAATGATTGTACAAGCCTAAAATTTAAATGTGGGACACTCTGTGCTTTATTTTTATTTTTCATTCTGACCATCACTGGGGAGTGCAGGCACTGAAGAAGAAACAGGATCTGAAAATGATGTGTGTCATTTGAGCCTTCTCTGTTGAAGATTCTGGAACATAATCTGCCTGTGCTCGAATCTTGCCTCCTCCACTTGTCTAGCTGTGTGATCTGGGACAGATTAAACCTCTCTGTGCCTCAGTTTCATATAGTGGTGAATGATGGTATCTACCTCAGAGCGTTATGAAGGTTAAGTGAGTTTGATGCTAAATAAAGCACTTGGAATAATGGTTGGCACATACTAACCACTCTCAGCTGTTAGCTGTTACCATCGTGCCTCACATCCTTGGTGATCTCTCCAGGCCCCCTGTGTTTAACTATGTCCCTTATTCAGGACTTATATCCAACTGTTCACTTCACTTGGTTATCTAAAGTTATCACAAAATTAACAGGTCTACAGAAGAATTTTCAGTTGTTTTGCCTTCACCAAGTTGTTTCTTTTTCAGTTTTACAGTATCCACAAATATCTCTATTTAGGTCATCATTACACCATCCTCTTGGTCCATCACAATCCATATCCATAATATCAGCAAAGCCTGTCGGTGCTATCTTCAAAACAGATCCAGATGTGAAAATTTCTCATGACCTCCACTGCATATCTGCTCAGGTTCAAGTTATGAACTCTTTCTTAAACAACAGGAATAGCTTTCTACCAATTGCTCAGCTTCCTTCTACCTCACTTCGTATATTCTTTTATCCAGAGCAATCCCTTTAAATGGTGACCCATTATCAGGTTACTTTGCTGAAGCCTCTCCAACCATTTTCCTTCTTTTCCAGAATAAAGCTAAAGTCCTAGCACAGCCTATCAGGTGGTACCTGATCTGGCCCCACCCTACCCTTTGCGTCTTCTCTTTCCCCTCTTAGCTTGGCTCCAGCCACTTTGACTTCTTCAGATGGCTCATGTACCATCCTGCTCTTGCTAGTTTCCCTTTGCATAAATATCAGGATAGCTCACTCCTTTAGCTCCTTCAGGCCTCTTATCAGATAGGCCCTCCTGCCCTGACCACCATGAAACAGCATTCATTTCCGCCCTCACAGTACACTCTGTTTCTTACCGCTTGTCACCACCTGATATGTTATCTATTTATTTGTCTTTCTCCTTGTGATCAAGGACTTTCTGTTCAGGCTGTATCCCCAGGCCTAGAACAATATTTGGCATATAACAGGGCCTCAGGAAACATGGAATCAATGAATAAAATAACGAATGTGTCATTTTCTAAGGATGACTTTGCTGGGACCCTCATTCAAGTGATTGTATTTCCCACTGCAAATCGATTTGCATTTATTTTATGGGTCCATGAAAGATTTTAGGATGGGACTAAGAGCTTGCTTGCTGTTTTTTGTCTTTTTTCTTTTTGCTATTGTAGTTTCCTCCCAAGATTTGGACACTGTTTCTCCTATTCACTTGTTCAGAGCCAATCAATGTCACCCTTTTGTCTGCCAAAATGGTTACTGACTGATGAGGCAGTTCGTCCCTTGTGGGGAACTTGGGGTTCCTATGGCCAGGATCCTCACTGAACTTAAACCACCAGATGATGTAATTGGCCTGTTGCTAGGCTACCGCTTCCACCCCTTTAGGCAATAAGCTATTATTGTGCTATAGAGAGATCTCAGCCCAGTGCTCTGGGCGGAGGCAGAGATGCTGGTGCTCAACCTACCGCAGGGCTCCGGGTAATAAACCCTTTCACTCCAAAGAACATTCTGCTGTCAATTTCTTTGATCGCATTGAATCCATAGCGAACTTGCCCGGGGCTGAAACCCACTGGCAAGACATCCCTCTGGCAGCTTAAAGTTCCGCCTAGCAGCAGATACAGTTGCTGCTGGCTATGAGTGAAAATCTGAGACAGATCAAGCCAGAATCTCCTCCTAAGGAGCATAACTGAGAGCCCTTCAGACTCCGAGTTGGCTCGGGGGCCTTTCAAGTCTCCCCTCCAGTACTGGTGTGGAGTTTTAGTGCTCATGAAAGCGAGGCACCCCAGAGAATTCGCTACAGTTTAATACGCTAAAGGATCCCCATAGAGCCTCAACCTCAACTCGGCAGAGAGAGATCTAAGTCTCTCTGGTGACGAAGCTCATCATATACTTTTATAACTTAATTTCTAATAAAATATTATTTGAACTGAGAGAAAAAATCCCTTGTGAGTTTACTGATAGAGCAGGAGCCGTGAAGAACTCAGCTTTTTCTCATTAAGGTTCTTTTCATGATTTAGAATCAGTAAAATGATTGCCTAGCCATGTGGTGGCTGCCATAACCCCAGTGCTATAGTCCGGGGGGCTTTAACAAGAGAAACTGGTTTCTCTCCGTTTTGAGGCGTGGGTAGCCCAAGCTTCAATTTTTGATAAAAGTCTGCACCCTGGCTTGTAGATACCGCGTTCTGGCTGTGTGCTCATATGGCCTTCCCTTGGGGCATGCCCTTGGAGAGAGCAAAGGAGATCTGTCTTGTTTCTCTTTCCTTTTTTTTTTTTCTTATTGAAGTATCATTGGACACTGTTCCTCCTACTTATATTGGTTTCAAGTACACAACACAGTTGTCTTCCTTTTCTTTTAAGGGTACAATCCCATCATGAGGGTCCCACACTCATGACATCTAAACCTAATTATCTTCCACAGGCCTTACCTCTACATACTTCCCACAGCAGGGGCAGGGCTTCTACATATAAATTTTATGTGCTAGTGGGGAGCGCACGAATGTTTTGTCTACAACAGCCGCTAAGAGCTTTGAAGTCCGAGTCATTTGGATTCACATCTTGGTTGAGATAATTACTGAGTGCATTTAGGCAAGTTACTCAACTTTTCTAAGCCTCAGTTTTTAAATCTGTAAAACGGACAGCGAGCTACCTCATTGAAGTCTATTGGTAAAACAGTGAATCATCTCCACATTTAGATGGTAGCTGTCATTTTTATCTTAAATGCCTCCCTTTACTTTATGTAATCACAGAAAATACTCAGGAAAGTATTTTACTTATAATGAAATATGACAGATTTTCTATTTCTGATTAATAATGTATTAAAATGTAAAACGCATTATCCCTCAAATGGAAAATGGCTTCCTAGATTCCCAAGCTCTTATTTCCGTGTGACAGGAAATTTATTAAGTGTTATTTTACGATTGTTGTGTCACTCTTTTTGTTATATTGTTATGTCACTCTTTTGCCAAAATGGTCAATATTTGCCAAGATTCAGCCATTTATTAATTGAGCCAGTCTTTAGTAGGCACCTGCTGTGTACCAGACACTGCTCCTGGTGGTGGGAACGGAGAGGTGAATAAGACAGATTAAGGTCTCTGACCTGAAGGAGATTTAATTCCAGGGTGGGATGACAGGTGATAAATTGCAAACAACTAACCAAGACAATTTCAGATCTTCAAGAGCGCTAGAAAAGGCCAAGGAATATTGAACAAGGGAAATCTGTGCTCCTTTAGACAGCTGGTTAGGTGAGGCCTCCCAGAGGTGGTGCCATTGGAGAAATGCGACCTGAAGTAGCCAGTGAAACACCAAGAGCCTTGGTGCAGGGGGAGCGCAGACCCAAGGGCCCTGGGGGTACCTAGGAGTTTGGCAAGTTCAAAGACCTGTGTGCAGACCAGTAGGGTTGGGAGTATAACAAATAAACAAATCTGGGAGGAGATGATGGGTGATTTTAGGTTTTATTCCAAATTCAATTTTTGGAAGCCAAAGAAAGATTTTAAGAAGAAGGGGAATAATCTTACTACGTATTAAAACCAGTACATTGGCAACTGTGTGCTTAATGTGCTGCTGAGGGAAGCAAAAATGAAAGCTAGGAGCCCAGGTTGGTGTCTATTTCTATAATCCAGAGAGTGCTGATGGCTTAGACCAAGTTGGTATGAAAAACAGCAAAGGGAGAAAACACAGACTTCTGGATTTTTCAGCTTCATCAAAAGAGAAAAACTGGTGAAGAAGCCTAGCACAGGTTTTGACAAGCAGCAGTTGTCAAGAGTTCCGTTTTTGATATGTTATCCTTGATATGTTTATAATACACAAGCAGAAGTGTCAGATACATTGTCGGAAATAGGTCAAAGCGAAAGCCATACATTTAGGAGCTATTGGCATCTAGATGGCATATAAATTCACTGGGCTGGGAGAGAATAGCCAAGAAAGTGGGTATCTGATCAGGTTCTGGAGCATTCAGGGGTCTCATAAGAAGGAACTGGCATAGAAGAATGGAAATGGAGTGCTCAGAAAAAATAGAAGAACAAAAGAATATATTATTGAATAATGCAATTATTGCTAGCAATTCCTAGGCCAAATACTGGTTTAATTGCCTTAAACTAATTTAATCTTCAAAATTTCAAGAAGTAGGTGCTATTATCACCCCATTTCACAGGCAGGGAAACTAAGGCACAGTGAGTTAACTACTTGACCCAAGTTCATGCACGCCTAAGAGGCAGATTTAAGACTCAAATCAAAGGCATCTAATTCCAAAAGCCAACTAGGAACTGATATTGGCTCTCTGATTTGCAAATAAAAAGTAGCCTTTCCATTCCCTTTTTAAAAAATGTCAAGATGACAGGAAAGTATCCATTGGATTTGTAACACAGAGATAGGTTGTTTCAATAAAGAGAGCTTTTTTTGATAGAACTTCGGTAATAGAAGAGATAGAGGGGTGTTAACAAATCAGCAGAAATAGGAAGTGGAAACCATGTTAGATGGCTCTTGTGCAAAGTTGTACTACAGAGCAGAATAAAGAAATAAGGCTGTAGCTAGAGAGGAATTTGGGACTTGAGGGAGGTGTGCTCGTTAAGCCTTCAGGGAAGCAGACCACAAGATGGACATAAAGTACAGGAGATTGATTAGGATAATGCCTATGAAAGGTCATGGAGAGAGAGCAGTAGTTAGGGACAGCCTCTAGATAATGACAGGTCTGACACCTGTAAAAGGACAGGGGCAAGGCAGGAGAATGAAGTAGGAAGAAACTATGGTGCAGCTCTGAGAAAGGCTCAGCTAACCCAACGGGGAGCTGTGTCCTAAAGATTGCCTGTAGAAGAGTCCTTTGGGAGTTAGAATGGCAAGGCTTTGGGAGCTTTGCCATGTTTGATCACTGGCTAGGGTTATTTGGGAGAAGACTAGCCAATGATCAAACAGGGAAAACGCTGTGGTGGATCCCCCCAAAGGTGCTGTAGCTGGAGGCTCTCAGCTAACTGAGTTCCTTGAAGATGATCAGCAAGGTCTTTCTTAAAGGCAGACCTGAGCAGTGAGCTTTCATGGCCTCCACAGGAGGGCTGTTTGTTTTGTATATGGGCTGTATGACCTTTGCACGCTGATGGGAATCAAGTTGTAACAGAGATAACAAAACTACTTAAAAATTACAAAAATTAGCACAGGACTTAATAACTTTGTCTCACTGATGTCTCTAACACCACCATGTGGGCAAAAGAAATGTTCCCAGTGTTCATTTAAATGTCACCAGCAAAAGTATTTTTAAGTATATAAAAGTCATTATCCTAGAAGCTATCTCACTGAATATCAATTCTGGACATTCAACCTCTACAATTCAATAGTAAAAAAAAAAAAGGGCACCAAAGAACAAAAAACGCCAAATAACTCGATTTAAAGGAAAAAAAAAAGACAAAAGAACTTGAATAGAACTTCCTTTGGAGAAGACATAAGTGGCTAACAGGTACATAGCTAAATAAACATCCCTATTCATCAGGGACATGCATATCAAAACCACAATGAGATAATACCTCACACCGGTTATGATGGCTATCATCAACAACAACAAAAAATTAAGTGTTGGTGAGGATGTGGGGCAGTTGTAACCCTTGCACACCGTCAGTGGGAAAGTAAAAAATGGTGAAACCATTATGGGAAACAGTGTGGAGGTTCCTCAAATTTAGATCTACTTATATAGAACAATCCCACTTCTGGGTATTTATCCAAAATAACTGAAACAAGGACTTGGACTCCTATGTTCATTGTAGCATTTTTCACAGTCACAATGTGGGAACAACCTCACTGTCTATCAACAAATGAATGGATAAAGAAAATGTGGTATATACATACAACAGAATATTATTCAGCCTTCAAGAAGGGAATCCTGCCATATAGGACAACACAGACGAACTTTGAGGACATTATCCAAAATGAAATAATCTAGTCAGAGAAGGATAAATATTCCACGATTCCATTTATATAAAGAAACTAAAATAGTGAGACTCATGGAGGTAGACAGTAGAATGGCAGTTTCCAGGGACTGGAGGAAGGGAGGAAATGCAGAGTAACTGGTCAACAGGTATAGAGTAGCAGTTGTTCAAGAAGACTATGTTTTGGAGATCTGTACAGCAGAGTACCCATAGTCAACAATACCGTATTATACACTGAAAGCTTGGTAAGAGGGTAGATCTTATATTAAGTGTCTTACCACAGGTTAAAACAAAAGTGTAAAAAGAAAATCTGGATATTCTCAAGCAAACCAAGTGAAGGTGTGTAAGGGTTCCTCAGGTTGGGGTCACCTGAATTCACGTGGCCTAGCATATAAGCTTTGAGAAACGAAATTCCAAAGTAGAGCACAAACTTAACTCGGTCACATCCCCAAAATTTGGCCAAGCCACTAATTGAATACTAACTTGTTCCCTGTGGGCATCTAATTTTATGTAAAGAGATCAAGACACTTGGTAAATAAGTAAATGTTATTTTTTCTTACTGTTTCCATGAAATGATGATATAAAGATGCAATTGAAAAACCTGAACAAGACACCAAAGCAAGTCGTGTACAAGATCACTGAACTAAATCAGAGTTTTAAAAATCTAGAAACTTTGTGGGTACTGAAGATGATGATATAGCAGTCAACAAACAGGAGTCAAAAGTGTTGAGAAATGTACTGTGCAAAACACTAATCTTGTTGCCTATGTAACTGGATACAAGGTCAGTTGCATAGGGTTGTAGAAAAATTAGGGATTCAGGCTGTGTATGTTTTCACTGGGCTGAAAGATAAATGCCTGGGAATGATTGATGTTGTGAAACATACAGATATCAATATTTAAAAGCCCTCACAGATGACCAGAAAAGAGACAAGACTCTTCTATACTAGATCAAAGTATATATACATTTTGAAGTCAATACAGTGTTTGTGAAACAATACTTTAATATATTCTCCCTCAGAGTTAATGGGCTTCTCATTAGATATTGAACAATTCCTGAGATATCACTTGCTTGGGGATTCTTGGCGAAAATTATTCTAGTTATCTGAGGCCACATAAGGCAAATAATATAGCAGGCACACAAAAATATTCACAGCTACTCTCTGTTCCCTGGGAATTTAAATAGGTAATCCCATATGGTTAATAGTACTTGTTATGTATGGTAGAGAATGATTCCAAAACAATAGAAACCACCAAGGAATAGTAAGAGGGAGTTATAAATGAAGGATACCTTACTTTTCTGATGAAAATAAGGCTGTTGGCAATTTGGCCAAGTGGTTGCCAATACCATGCCTCTCTTCAAAGCAGCTTCAATGCTAATTTTGTTCAAGAACGTGACACTGAAGAATTAAGTTTATTCAACTGCTTGTTTTGTAACACCACACTAATGATCTCAGTACAGACAACTAACTTCTTACTCTTTGTGGTGCTACAAATTGTTCAGCTACTACAAGGTTGTCTGTATGGGAATTATTAGGAGTAGTTTTAGTGGGAAAAGAGCAAGGAAAAATAATTGGTGTCATGGTTGCAGGCACAACATTGCTCCTTCCATGCCCCTTGGAGAAAAATGACATTGTACACAGCAGGAATAACAATATGCTCCTCTTACTACTCTCTATTTGTGAGGGGGTTTTCTTCCAGGAAGTGTAGGGTGCTGGGCATTATGTCAGGCTCTAAGCAATGCTCTGAGTGCCTTGTTTTCATGATGACCCATGGAGTGAGAGAAACTGGGTCTCGGACTCATCAATTAGGAGCAATAACTCTGCAGTGTAACACTGATTTTGTGCACTCAGGCAATGGGATGAAATTAATGCCACAAGCTCTTCTCTTTGTGAAAGGTAAACTTCTGGCTGAAGAGAACAGTAATAATTATGCAAAATTCCTGAAGTAGGCCAACCATTTGTCCAGAGGGCAGAGAAATCCTGCTTGACTGGCTTCCACTCGAAACCAGTGTCAAGTTCCTGACCTTATGAACTCCCCAGAACAATATTAGGTGGAAAAGGAGGAGCTGTTCTTTAGCTTTTCACTCTCTCTCTTTCTCTCTTTAGCTCTCTCTTACTGTCTTGCTCTCATTTTCTCCTTTTAATTAGAGCAGGCAATGTGGTCATGTTTGTATTGGCACTCAGAGATTATTTCTCAGAAGGAATTGTTATATTTGATAATGGACATCCATCCTTTATAAGTTGGATGACATTTTTCTTATCTTTTAAGTTTCCCTTTCTTTTAAAATGATAGTGTTCATTAAGGGAATCCTTTCTCTTGCAGTGGGTGGCGCTAGTAGGTGAGCATGTACATTATTACAGATGCACTTGAACAGTTTACTTCTAAGAAGACATTATTGTTAGTGATCTACTGCTTTTTTCTCTAAATGTGTTCTCAGTGGGTCTGGTAACAATTGGTCCCAGAGCTGGAGAAAAGTAAGGAATGAAATCTCACTGCCTAAAACAGTGGCTACTAGAATGTGGGTTGTCACGTATATCCTTGAAAATTAGATAAACGCTAGGAAGATATACTCTTGGAAGAAAAAAAATATTTATTTGCTCATAAAAAAAATGCATATAGAATCTCAGGCATTCCAGAATCCCCTTGACAGGCATCGTGGCTCCTTAACGCAACATATCGGGCTATCAGATAAGTCCTGAAGGGGTGGACATTTTAATCTCTACCAAGTTTTGGAAGACTTTGGATCCCCCACCATCCCTCAACCTATGGCTGAAGTCTTTGTGTCTTCCTTGTCAGCCCCAGTGTTCGGAGCTCTGCTATCGAGAAATGCTGGCGGATCACTGGTAGCAGTGACTGAATTCTCCTAAGGGCCGGTTGTGAAGCAAATGCTTTACCCTGTCTTCCTCTAAAGGTTAAGTTCTTAAAACTTCAGCCACAGATAATGCATTGCAAAACCCACTCGGAGTGCTCAGGAGTTCATTTATGAGAACACACACATGATTTCAAAACTGTCTCTGGCTGGGTTGGTTGTGCAGTTGCCTCTGAAATGATCTGTCAGTTTTAGCTTCGACCTTAGGGAAACATAGCCATGTCTTGATACATTCTTCACAATAAGCAGCTTAGATAATACTCCTACTCCTGGATTCAAAGATTAAAAGTATCTGGAGAAAGTACTAACCTCTCTTTTCTTGAGACATTCCCTCCAGGGTGTGCCAAAGGTGTACTGGGAAAAGCAGAGAGGGAAAGCTTATCATTTTTCTATCCATAGTATCCTGAGCTGTCAATTCAGCAGCTTTCACAAGAACTAAGCCTACTTTAAAAAAAAAAAAAGAAAGAGAGAGAGAGAGAGAGGCCTTGAAAGTGTTGTACCATTAGCTATTCTGGTTCTAGTCCATGCCAGGAAGCAAAGGTTCTTATTATACCATGTTCTATTTTTGATCTAATCTGTATCAGCAGCCTGAATTCTCAGTATGGTAATGCTAGGGGAATTCTTTGATGATTATTGGAAACTGCACTGTCTTGTCCCTTAAGTTATACAATCTGACTGTCACTAGGAGTGTCATTTGAGCTATAAAGAGTCAGGGATAAGAAAAGTGGGCATCTGAAGTCTATGTGGAAGATAGAGGAACAATTCAGAGCCTCTGCAAAAGTTCCCCTGCAGTGCAGGTCGGGATATAGAAGGGAGAAGTGTGTCTCTCTCCTGACGTTTTAGAGCCTCAAGGCAACTCAGCATGCTCCATTCAAACACTCAGACCTTTACTTCTGGTGCAGACAACACCAGATATGGGAAGAAAAGTTACACTACACAGCAGTTATTGAAGACAGTTAAATGTAACACCAGGCGTTAAAACCTGGTACCTTCTTGTCATGATAGAGATTGTAACAAGAACAGGAAATGGCGCAGCACGAATCCGTTTTCATGATAATCATCTCATGAATGTAAAGAGCATAGGAAATGGAACAAATGTGACCCATCCCATTACCACCTTCAAACGGTAACCTCCTTGTCCTAGTCACATGCCCTACTTATTGATTAAAGCACAAAGGAAATCAAAAGGCTGACAGACACTGGGGGAACGAAACAGCCTCCACTTATTTATGTGCATGTGTGGGTGCACGTGTGTGGCTTTCCTCCTTTGAACTCTGTTGCACCAGAGAATCCCTTACAGTTGATTCCCTAACTTTGACCTGAATAAGCAGGTCAGACATAGGAGGAACAAAGAAAGCTCAGAACCAAAGAGACATCTGGGAATAGGCATTCTCCTTACCACCCTTTATCCAGACCAGGAAACCCTGACCTCCCCCTAAATAGAAGCAGTGAACAAAGAAGATGACTGAATGCCTTTCTTCCTTCTGGCCCTCATATCTCCTCAGCTTAGTGAGGAAAACAGAGCTTCTGTCTCCTGGGGCCTGGGGTGTTCATGGTCCCCTATCTAAAGAGGTTGCAACTTGATTAGGGCTCATCTAAAAAGTACAAAGGAAGGTCTCAAGACCACAAGGAAGCCAGAACGGGTTGAGGTCAGTCAGGCCAGGGCGGAGTTAGTGCTGCCATTCTTCATTCCTCTTTGACCTGGCCATGTTTTCTAGGAGGATCCGTTTCCCTTGGAAAGCTCTTTAAGTGTAACATAATGTGAAATTCATAACAAATCATCTCACCCCAAGACGACAGCTTCAGATACAAGGGAGAGTAGTGAGGAACGGTGGCAGAGTTTGCCAAAGAAATACTAGAGGAGATGAAAGCCAGATTGCCTGGAGTACTGTGCCCACACCCGGCCTCAACCAAACGTCACTCACTCTGCTCAGCTGGCTAGCAGCTCCTTCCAGGGCATGCAAGTAACTGCACTATACATTTCCTTGTACTGGGGATTTGTCCAGGCAAGCAGGCCTGAGTTTACTTTACATTTCAGGCATCCTGGATGTCTGTCCTTTCCAGATGATATCTCAATTGCCAAATGGCCCTGGTTGATTAATAAGGAATGCAATCGTGTTCCTTGCCCTGGTTATATGCCATTTGTTAAGTGACATTGGGAGGTTCCCAGGCGATTTCACATCTTAAGATGGCACTTGGTGGCCTCCTTATCAAATGCTATGCAAAAAGTTTTCTGTGCGGTGCATCAGTTTAAGTATCCTGTCTTGATTTCCAAGATAGATTTATATTGGAATTATCTTCTCAAAGAAGAGAATGAAGGCTTAAGTTTCCAATGGTCTAAAAACTAAAGTAGGTTATAAGACTGAAAAAATAGTCATTTGGGGACAATCCTATGTGAGAAAAAGAATATATTGGAAAACTGGCTAAGTAGTTTCTAATCTCGAATGCTCTCCTAAGAGGTTTTAACTGATTATATATGATTGTCGTGCATCAGAAAAATGGGCCTGTTTTACTTATTTTGAAATATTATGTAATACTCTTTTAAAAAGTGGTACGATGGGAATAACTACAATGTAGGTCACAATATTAAATGTTCGTCCCCCCAATTTTTTTTTTTTACTGTTTTTATCCTCTTTCATTCCCAAATGACAAGCTGATATGTATATCTTGCAGAATAACTATTTCTTTTCATTCTTTCACTGTTCTATGGAGATGCCATGGCTGTTTAGAAAGAGAGACAAAGGGAGGGCGGGATGAGGGAGCAGCCGTGCAGTCAGAGCATAAACCCTTGGCATTTCTAAGCGTCAATTCTTTCATTTTTAAAGTGAAGAGACTGGTCTACTTGATATCCAAGGTCCTTTCTAGTTCTGAAATCTAAGAGACATTGGGTTTCTATAAAAATTTAAGCCTGTGACATAGTCATCAACATATATGTTGATGTTCTGTGATTTTTGATGGACGTCACATTGAATGTCTTTTTTTAGAAGGGCGTTATCTTCTCTTCCCAATGCTATAGCCCAATGTTTCCCATTTCTTGCTTATAGTTCTTCATTTTTACAGATGAGGAGTACTTATCTTCAGTGTCTATTTATTTGTTCAGTATCTCTTTGTAAGAATAGGAAAAATTGTGGCATGAGTTATACAGAGTTTGCAAAGCACAAAATGGACCTCTGGTGGAGACAAGGAGGAGGAAGAGTTTTGAGTTAGGACACTGCATGTAAAATCTCCAAAGGAATTAATACTTAAGAACTACAATGGATTGCATGAAGGAATAGGAGTTCATGTACATGAAATTCTGAACTATATTTGGTGAGGAGGAGACTTTGGGCTTCTACTAAGTTATCAGACCCCAGTTTTATTTAACAAATAAATAAACCATTCTCTTTATGTATCACTAGAGCATGATAGAAATATTTTTCCAATTCAGAAGCATGAGCCAGAACCAACTTTTCTACTGCATGTTAATGCCAGTTATACATGACTCTGAAATACCTCTAATTAGAGCTATTCAACTGGCAGGGCTGCCACGGTCCTCTGCCACCTGCTCTGTTCCTGCACTCTCTTGGGTAATCCAAGTCTGTTTCAAAGGCTTTCACACTGTGGAACCAGAGATAAGAATTGTCTCAGGCTTGTGCAGACAACAAATACCAACCACAGCTAGGTGCCATTTCCCACCCAGAAGTGGTATCAACCATAAAGGGAACTTTCTTTGATCTTATCCAGGCACTTCATGCCATTTTAAATTGCTCCACTTTGGCACCTTATTTCCCAATTCCACAGTCATCTTGGTTGGTTGTGTATTTGAACACCTGAGGCCACCTTATTTGAAATGACTTCCCACCTAGACAAATTGAGCAGGGACGCAAGGCACTCACTCATCTTGTGACAGCAAAGGATACAGAGGCTGCCTGGTATGCAAGGAGAAACAAGATGTCATCTCCCTTTGTAGCTTGCTACTAGCGTCTGAATGCTCTGAATCAAGTGATATCTTCTAATAAGACCCTACATTTGTGATTTTATCCTAAATTGGGCTCTCATGCCAAGATGCCTTTGCTTAAAATAAGAAACGGGTGATCAAACAGATGTGACTCTGTTACCAAAGACTAGAAAGATGATGGA
Organism: Smutsia gigantea; assembly: GCA_032199065.1. NCBI lineage: Eukaryota > Metazoa > Chordata > Mammalia > Pholidota > Manidae > Smutsia > Smutsia gigantea. Next base: position 18,860 of record JAVSCE010009116.1, read on the forward strand.
AAAAGGAAACCAGTACTACAACATATAATGCTACCACCCAGTACAGAAATAACAACTGAAAGGATACAAAAGAATATATGAAAATAAAAAATTATCCTGAAGATTGTATTTTCTTTGCCTCACAGCCCATGCAAAGCATCATATTTCTACATATCTGGTAATCCTTACCAGTCCTTTAGAATGATAGGAGATAGAATTATTGGGAGTTGTGGTGGTGATTAGAGATGTAGACGAATAGGAGAAGGTTAATGTTTGCATCTCAACTGTGGATCTCTGCACCTGGCCATAGAACAACATGTTTTACTTATGAACTACCCAAAATATGTTTGAATTCTGTTGCTTATATCCATGCATTTGAGCTGTGAGGAGATGCCCAAAGTAGGTGTTTGGGGCAGTCACTACATTTGAGATAATCTGATATGAGTTAAATATATGTGACATGTTCATGTTTGTACATAAGTGTCTCTAAATTCATTTTAGGTAGGGTACGTTGCTCAAGTTGGAACCCAGTGTGAAATGTTAACTCTGAAAATGGCTCTAGGGCTCCTTTTGGTTTTACTTAACTGAGAAAGGTTTTGTAAATAAAGTGATTTTGAGTATTGAAGAAAGTTTAAAGGTGAATGTAGATGAGAGTGTGGTGAAAGGTTTATAGTCAGGTCATGGAGAAGCAGATAGGAGAAAAAGTGAGAAATAGAGCAATAGGTATAACAGTGGTACAGTGTTGATAGATGACCTTAAAACCCAAGTCAGGCACTTGAGGGATTTTTCAGAAAAGAACTATGTGATCCAGTCAGTGAAAACCAGTTAGTAGCATTTAGATGAACATTTCTGTATAGAAGGGGAGGTCTTGAATATTAATGGTGAACCAAGAAACAATAGCGAAGACCAAAGATAAAAGATGAGAAATGTGCCTAAAACAATGCAGAATACCAAAACATGGTACACACAATAACCTCTGACATTATTAGGGAATGGAATTTGCTGCGGCCTGACATCCCTGAATTTTCTGGGGAAAGGAAAGACTGCTACTGCTAGGCTGGTCCTGTCTAGAGTTAACTAGATGAAGTGCTCTCCCCTCTATAGCCTTTGCTCCCCTACACCTTTGGAAATGGATTTTATTCTGCTTTTAAATATATATTACATATAAAACTAAATGATATAGAATATAACCCTATTTTTTTCTGATTCAAGGGAATTTCAATTTCTTATAATGCCAAAAGTTTGATAGAAATGAGTGGGGAGAGTACAGAAAAATAATATTTAACAATTATTAGGTATCTTTAATGTTGGGTACTATGCAAGGGGCTTGACATGTTTTACTATATATTTATTGTTCTCTATAGATACTTTAGTTCATCTCTTTCTCTTTAAATTTAAAAACTTTATTGCATACTATATATAATATTTCTCATTCACTTATTCGTTTGAAGGAAGGAATGATTTAGGGCAAAACCAGCATGAAATGGCAGCCACATGAGAAGGGAAGTCTTAAGAAAAATTAAGGAATTTAGGGTTTTTTTTTCTTTTTTGCATAAGTTAGACCTTAAGATATATAGGTAGATATCTAGATAGCAAATTCCTTTAAAGAAAAGAAAAAAAGAGACCCAGCAAAGTAAAAGCCTCATACTCTTAGAACTAGAAAGTGCTGTCAACATTCATGGTTGGACTGCAGGAGAAATATTAGGACAGCAAAGCTAGTATTTTGAGTAATTTGCTGCAGCTCTGAGGGCATTACTGCAATAATTTTAATCTACTCCTTCTTCCATGGGGGGTGATGAGCAAATTTTGTGGACGATTAGGAATCTTGAGCAATATAGCATAGATGCAGATCATCTTAAGCAAGACTCATATCTCTGCACATAACTGCAAAAACTAGGCCATTATCTTGAGATATTTTGATTAGAAGATTCACTTGTTATAAAGGAATTTTATTTTTAGTCTGCAAAGGTATACTGAGTACATAGGTGTGTAGTTCCCTTTCACATTCCCAAAAGACCATCAGGTTGAAAGTCTTAAAGATGCATTTCCTCTAAGTAGCTTCACAGTAAGATAATTACTCCAGAAAAGAAATGCCAGTGTATTAACTACCTTATGTTCTCTAGCCGGTTTTTCTGGGGTCTCTCTGTGTACTACCTGGGATTAAATAAGACAGTAATTCCAAGTCACACTAAGTGAATAAGAAATGTTTGCTGTCTTTCAAATTAAATAACAGAGCCGCCACTGCCAAGTACTGTCAGATATTGCAGCTGAAAAAATACTGAATATATTCATTTCTGCCCAATAGTATATTTTATTCTGCCTTAAGTAAGAGAACACACTGAATTGGAGTGTCTAAGATTGCTAAGTGTAATTACAAAATAAAAGGAAAAGAGAAAAAAATTAATCTAGGTATATGATGCTCTGGTATTGTATTACTATTTGTAGACCTACCTATTTTATATAAAAGAATAAATGATATGGTAGTAGGTGTGTAAGCAGGAAATTCCCCTAAGGAATGGCTGCAGAGGGAGAGGTGTTTATCAAAGTATTCTACATTGTGTATTAGAATCCATGGAACAAATATACAAGGAAACTTTGCAGCTAATTCTGGTAACATCAAATGATGTGTGCTGAGAATAACAGGACATGTTTATAACAGCAAATATAATTCAATCAAAAATAAAACCCTGAAGTCAGGATACTCAAAATTACAAATGGCTTTGGAAACAGGAATGACTCTCTAGAAACGCCTGAAAAATCTGATCAAGCATTATTAATGCTTAGCAGTTGGATAAGAAGTCCTTTCTCTAAGTTTTTCTTTACTATAATACATCCTACTTCCTTTTCAATGATATTCTCAACAGTGCTTTAAAGTTTACTTGAGCTTTAAAATACCATATGTAAGCATATAACTCATGATTTGGAAATGTAGAGAAGCAGAAGTTCACAGATCTGGAGAAAATAAAATATCGCTTAGCATTTGGATGAAATGTTTTCCCTCAGTGTAATTTCAAATCCATTACCTTGTTTTATTTTAACAACATTCCTATGATATGGGTATATTTGGCCTTTAGAATTATTCATATTTTACTGTAGAAAAAGAGCTTGCTAACCTGCCCAAGGAAAGTAATACAGAATTTGTATTCAGACCACAACTCTATCACCTTGAGGTTCTTCCCAATAAAGCCTGCTGCTTTTTGGAAGTAGAAGCAGGATAGACTTCAACAGAAAGTTGGAAATGACACTAAAAAGAAGAAATTACTTTTTAAAGGGCAGAGACAGACAAACAGGTGGCTTGGCAGGTGAAGATCATGAAGCTTTATAACCCTTTGGGTTGGTGTGGTCTGCCTTTGTAATCTAACCCTTCACTTATGCTCTGGAGAAATATTTTTTCCTTTTGGTATTTTTAATACATATTACTTGTTTTCAGAAGTATTCTTTACCACATATCTCAAAGAGAAGCTTAAAAATATCTGATCAGCAATGGAGTGTGATACAGATTCCCCCTGACTCCATCCTTGTTTTCTTTCCGCCTAAAAATAAAAATTTTTATCACTTTCAACCTTGAGGTATACAATGTTTGACAAAATTTAGTAAATATGTAGTAGACCTTTGAACAATGTGGAGGTTAGGGTACCCCGAGCAGTCAAAAATCCACCTATAACTTTTGACTCCCCCAAAACTTAACTACAAATAGTTTACTGTTGACTGGAAGCTTTACCAATAACATAAACAGTCGATTCACACATATTTTCTTTGTTATACGTATTATATTCTGTATTTTTACAATAAAGTGAGAGAAAAGAATGTTTTATCAAATTGTCACAAATCTCCAAAACCATTTTCAGTATATTTATTGAAAAAGAAAACACATGTGTATGTGGACCTTCCTAGTTCAAACTCATGTGGTTCAAGGGCCTACTGTATTTGTAATATCTCTTGTGTCCTTAGAAATGTTGTTTATATATGCCATGATTTCTATGTGAAATTATACCATCTTTTCTTAAAAAGGAATGGTCTTTATCCTGAATGTAAGTCATAAACCATAACATTCTTAGAAGAAAACGTAGGTAAAAAATCTCTTGAATATAAGCATGAGCAATTTTTTCCTGGAAACATCTCCTTGGGCAAAGGAAATAAAACAAAAAATGAACAAGTGGGACTACATCAAACTAAAAAGCAAAAAGCAAAGGACACCATCAGCAAAATAAAAAAAGCATCCTAGAGTATGGGAAAATATATTCATAAATGACTCATCTGATAAAGGGTTAACATCCAAAATATATAAAGAACTCATATGCCTAAACACCCAAAAAACAATCTCATTAAAAATTGGGCAGAGGATCTGAACAGACACTTCTCCAAAGAAGAAATACAAATGGCCAGCAGGTACATGAAAAGATGCCCCACATCACTAATCATCAGGGAGATGCAGATGAAAACCACAATGAGATACCACCTCACACCAGTTAAAATGGCCACTATCCAAAAGACAGGAAATAACAAATGATGGCAAGGATGTGGAGAAATGGGAACCCTCCTACACTGTTGGTGGGAATGTAAATTGGTGCAACCTCTGTGGAAAGCAGTATGGAGGTTCCTCAAAAAACTCAAAATAGAAATATCATCTGACCCAATAATTCCACTCCTAGGAATTTACCTGAAGAAAACAAAATCCCTGATTTGAAAAGATATACTCACCTCTATGTTTATTGCTGCACTATTTGCAATAGCCAAGATATGGAAGCAACCTAAGTGTCCATCAGTAGATGAATGGATAAAGAAGAGGTGGTACATATACACAATGGAATATTATTCAGCCACAAGAAGAAAACAAATCCTACCATTTGCAACAACATGGATAGATCTAGAGGGTATTATGCTCAGTGAAATAAGCCAGATGGAGAAAGACAAATACCATATGATTTCACTTATTTGTGGAATGTAAAAACAGAGCAAAAAAGAAGGAACAAAACAGCAGAAGACTCATAGACAGTGAGAAGTGACTAGTGGTTACCAAAGGGGAGGAGTTGGGGCAGGTGGGGGGGACAGTGAGGGGAATAAAAGGGCACAATAATTTATAATTAAATATAAGTTGATCGCAGGGATGCTAGTACAGCATGGAGAATATAGTCAGTGATTCTGTAACATCTTTCTATGTTGATAGTAATTGCACTAGAGGGGTGAGGATTTAATAATATGGTTAACTGCTGAACCACTGTGTTGTGTATTTGAAACCAACATAAGATTGTATATTAATGATACTTCAATTAAAAAAAGTAATGATCTTTATGTCAGTTAATGCAGATACTATTGTAAAATAGTTCATTGCTAGGACTTTTTGCTATAGGTCATTTTAGTTTTTATTTCTCCAGAGGAAAAAAATTATATATTCATTAAATTTTTTTACCCTAACAATACTGAGGCAATGATGTATCTTACCAGTTTTTAAGAGACATGTTGTATTTTTGGTAAGAGTATGTAATCCCTGCTCGTGAGAGTTATGCTAAAATTTCAATTGGCAAAACTTGTTATTTCTGTTTCTACGATGTAAATTCATTGTAAGTAGCAATAATTTTTAGAACTCCCAAAAATGTTAAAAAGTAAACAAAATAAAATGAAAAGCATCACCAGTTACTGACTTACTGAATCCTTCTAAAATTTTAAAGTGATTCAGGCAAGTTAAAACTAAGTTAAACATAATGACAGTGAATTTTATAGTTGAGGTTCTAAATCTTTCAAAATTGCTTCACATAGCAAGATTCTAAGTAAGGATTAGAGGTGGTAGTATCTTATATTTCTGCCACCCCTCCTACATCATCTGTTACAATCTGGGCAAATAATAGATGCTCTACAAATCTCGGATTGTTTGAAACAAATGCGTATACCACCTACCTTTCCTTGCCCTCTTAGTGATTTATTTTTGCCAAATCACACTGATGGGAGGTTATTTTAATGTTCGCCAACTAAAACATTAAAAATTAAACACTGAGTTTAATAGGGAAGGAGGATGTTAAAACTGGCCAATAGGAATAAGTGATTAATTCTTAAATAATGAAGGGGCACAGCCCAGCAGCCACAGACAATTTTATGCTTGCAAAGAAATGATGAGTGGGAAATTTGTGACACCTGACGAAAAATCAATGCTCCTGGAAGGTGATATAATAGCTTTAAGCTGGAAAAAATAAGTACAGGAGAAATCAAAGCTGACACAGTGAAACTGCACAGAAAGAAGTGGGTAGAATAATGACATGTCAAGCAACTAATGGAGCTCACGAGGCAGACTGCAATGGCACTGAAGATCTATGTCTTCTCAAACAGCTAGTTAATGGAGCTGACTAATTTGCTTACTCACCTTTTCTCCTTAATCTCTTAGGGACACCCTGGTGGTCCCCTTATATTATAGTTTGTATCGTTTCTCAGAAAACTCTCAAAATAATACTTAATATTAGAAGGATACACTTCTCAAGAGGAAAGAAATGTCAAAAATAAGGACTTTAACTTTTATTAAGTGATGATCATGTGACTCCAAAACAAATTCCAAAGTTGTTTCTTTGTCTGAGAAAATACGAAGGAAAGAGAAATGAAAGTAAAATGCACACCTCTATTGTTTCTGGCTCCAAGGGGAAAAAAAATTTAAATGTAATGATTTGCACTTTGTTAAGAGAAGAAAGCCTCCTATTTGATGTAAAAAGTCTGCACTTGTACTGTATTTTCTTTGTTAAGTTATTACTAAACTACTGTTTTGGCTGTAAGGAGTTTCTTCAATAGCTTCCTCCTTACTCTTTGTCTTAGAAATACGAGGAGATGGGTATAGAAGTGGCTAAAAGAGAGCACTAATTGAAAGAGATTCCAAAGACGTTTGTACGCTGCCAAGCACGACTCCTTAAAATTGCAGTAGAGTTACTGTTTTCAAGGTAGCAGTCAGCGCCCTTCTCTGAAAGCTGGTGTAAGTTGACTAGGCGATCAGCATCCCTTTTGGTGAGTTAAAGAGTCTCAAACAACAAGAGATGTTTATCTGGCTGAAGCCGATAATTTGTCCTACTTAAGCAAGTAATGCAAATTTCCTTGCAAAGCTCTGTGCTCATTAGCTCAAATTAGAATAATAAATCTGGAATCACCAAACAGATCAGTGAAAACATCGCAGGCTGTAAAAGTAAGAGAGCTTATTCTGTCCTGGAGGAACCAGTATAGAGAGTCTGCAGAAATCTATTCAAATTCTGAATGCAATGCTACATGTAATTAGATTAAACTTAACCCCTAGGAAAAAGAGGAAACAAAGGCTGTAGGGGCAGGAACATACTTTTAATAGTCCAGGTGAAAACCAACACTTTTAAATGTGGTCCTTAATATACAGAATACTTATAATTCTAAAATACATTTATGAATTACCTTTAAGTGGGTCTTTCACACAAATTTTCACGCATTAATATTTTGCAGGGAAGCACTTACTATGCTTCTAGGAAAAACCAGTGGCCTGAAGGTACTGAGCAATTTGTCAGAATTCACAGTGAGTCAAAATATCATGTCAAGGAGAAAGCCCAGTAGAGGATCTGGAAAGCACAAAGCCCACACTCCACCCTTCGTATACAGAATTCTGGGGAGGACAGATAACTTGACCTACCCCGGAGAACTGCACAGTCATGAGAAATCAAGCAATTCGGCTTCCTTTCTCTTGTAACACAAAAACGTTAACTCCATGCAGCAGTCTTGTATACTTTGAATATTCCTTCCACTCTGCTTTGTTTGCAAAGTGTTTGCAATGGTCAGTTTAAAAATTGTTTACATATATGTCCTCTTCTTCAAAGTTCACATTAACTGATACCAGTCTAATCATGCCTGTACCTGCTATGTATTCTCTGTTTATTTCTGAGCTCCACGCAGCTTGTTCATTTTCCTCATCACTCAAGATTTAGAAAAAGTTGATTCATGTCAGTACTGCCATGTAGATTGACTAAAACTAACCTCAAGATTAGGGCAGACATGTCTTCTCTATAGAACAACGTCGAATTGCCTTTAAATTCCATGTGTTTGTCCTAATCCATGTGACACTTAACAGAACTGAATTTTTCTGTGCCTTATGTTTCTACTGAGAATGTTTCTTCTTGCTCGAAAAGTGGTATGTTGAGACCCTAATTGTTTCTCAAACTTAGCAGAGAAGACAGAATGGACTCTCCAGGGATCTATTTACTCCAAACAAGTTGTAACCAATCAAGTGAAAAATCTTCTTCCATTATCAGTTTGGGTTTCTTTTGAGACTAAATGCAGACTTTTAGTTAAGATGAAACATTAAAAATTTAGAAAATATGTTCTCTATTTGAAAAGACAACAAAAGGGCCAAATAAGCAAATCTGACATCTATTTATATTTTATCCTTAAAAGGTAAGCAGCTGGCAAAAAGAACACTGTGGAATCTTACTATATGCTAATAGGGGAACAAGAAGATTTGCCACATGAAACGTAAGCAAGAAGACCAAATGTGCATGGTGGGCTCATATGTATTCTTATTCTGGATTTAACTCCTGAAAGGCCTTCAATAGGTTGTAATTGAAAATACTTAGAACGGTATATAAAGGTAGGCTTGAATAAAGTGATGGGCTAAATCCTGAAAATAGACCCTCTAGCTCCCAAATACCCACCCCAATCTCATTTCTTTGCTGCAGACTGTTTTCCTATGATTTATTGTATATCATGAAAAGAAGAACATACTGGCTTTCCTCCCTGAATTTAGATGTTTCATATTTATTGCAGGAACTTCTTAGGCCTTTTACAGATTCAATCAGTGGCTCTTTTGGTCACCTCTACATTGTTATTTAAAACAGTAAATATTAAATGCATGGAGTCTTTTTAGTTTAGAAAACAAAAATAATTAAGTCTTTAGAGCTGAACAATTTGTCTTTAGAGCTAAACCCCAATTGTGTCCGCCTGTCCTCTTTTCTCTTTCAGGGCTCTCAACTAGAAAATTCTCTTTCTTTTCCTCTCATTTACACGTTCCTAGGACTGTCCTCTCAGGATGCTCCTATGCTCCTCTCTTTAAGGTGATTTGCATTTTAACCCTTGCACCCAATTCTATAATGTAAAGCTTTGCCATTAAAACATTTTGGTTACTATGCCATGTTTACTTAAGAGGCAGGCCCTGAAAGTAAACGTCTCTCAGTAAGTTTAAGATGGAGGAGGTCGTAGTGGTAGCTGATTTTTGCTCTCATCTCCATGGTCTCTTTGGCACTGGAGGAAGTTCAGAGGCTGATCCAGTGGTAACTGCTGTGCACCCACGTCCAGGAGGTATCGATAATAATGAGACTTGGAGCTGGTTTGAAATTCTCCTAGTCAGGACCAAGATACGGAATTCCTGGTGAACAAGCAGGGTTTTATTCTGCTTCTAAGCCAGGCCTCACCTCTCTTTTCTCCCTGTCTGGTGCCCATCATCCCTCAGATACTGAAGTGACTGGGGAAGATGTGGAATATGTAGGTATCCCCAAGTCTGGTGATGCATGAGCTAGTGCAAGGAAGAGCAATTTTCTTTGTCATTTGGACCAATTCAGGAAAAATTGTTTATAGGCCACTGAAAAAAATTCAACATGAGAATAGCTTCTTGGTCTTTTGTAAGAGCAGGTATATTCATTCAATTTAGATTACCTATTCAACATCTGTGAAAAAAACTGAGCCACTTAGTTACTAATATGTCTAAATTTGCAATAATAAAGGGGAATTTTCTACCTGTATCCTAAAAATAGGTCTTCTATCACATGCAAAAGTTGAGAAGATTACAAATCTGAGTGAGGAGGTCCTCATTGCTGATCTCCAGTCTGATCTTTAAGTCATTCATAAACCTGGGACAGTTAATGTTGAATTTCTATGAAGGGGGAATTATAATTCTTTTGGAGGCAAGGACAAAGAGCTTCAAAGCCAAGTCATGTGAGAAGAGTAGGGATTGAGGATGTGAACCCAATATTTAATTTTTAACACGAGGACAAGTGTCAAGATTATCTAGTTCGACCTCCCAGATCTACAGACAAGGAAGCAGATCAGTTACATAACTTCTCAAGGCATTTAGTGTCGAAAGCTTGGGAGTCAGGCTATTTCAGCCCGATCCCTGGCTCTAGCATTTTTCAGCTGTGAGGCATTAAGCATGTTACTTTACCTCTTTGTCATAGTTCTCTGTGTACAAAATTGGGATGACTTTGTAGTACTACCTCCTAAGGTTGTTGCAAGGAATAAATGAATCTACTCGTACATATAAACAACTCAGAGCAGGCCTTGTAACTCGTCTGCGCTCAGTAAATGACAAACTTCTTTCCACAACTCTCTTTCCACGGGAGGCACTTTAACCTTTTCTCATGACTTTTAGAATAATTTAAAGACAATAGAGAGCTTCTATTTACACAATATTCCTGGAAGAAATAGTACTATGAAATTTAGATTTAAAATACAAACTATATTCCATTTCAGTTCTTGTTTGAAATGTTAAGTGGGCCTTTAGCATGAACTTAGGCCAGACTTGAAAACACCTAGTAACTCAACATGCTGGACAAGCATTTCAGGTCTGGCTAACCCTTGAGGAAGTAAAATAGCCTTCCCCATTCAGAGATAACACCCTCCCACCCCATTCATAACTCAGCTGTCTATTTGGAGAGGAAGAGGAAAATGATAAAAGGAAAGATAAGAAAAATAAGACTTTCTTGCGCTCCGCCTTTCTTAGAATGTTTTCTTCCATGAATACCTTCCTTTCTCTTTCTAGCTCTCTGCCTAGCATCCAGGGTGCTGGAACTGAGGATGCGCCTCATGAAAATTTCCCAGGGTACCCAGCCCACAGCCATCTCTTGGTCTCATAAAATTCTGGCATTTGTCATTCCATTCATTTAGATATTAATCCCAAACCACTCTCTGATAACGCCTCTGTCATTATTTAATATTTTGTTATTACTCTTCCTATATTAATATTTTGTTCCCCAACTACATTGTAAGTAACTTGAAGTTCCTGGAAGGTATATTTTTCCCCTTAATTGGTTGACCAAAGAAGAAAAGAAAGGTACTGAAGAAAAAGAAAGTAAACACAGTAACTCCAAAGAATTTGCTAGAACATCTCAAATGCCAGCTTTGCTCCACAAGCTCCACCCCAAAACTAAGCAGGACTGAAACAGCCAGAGTAAAGCCATTAACAAAGCTCAGCAAATATTTAGCTTGTCTTGGACTATTGCAATAGATTCCTAACTAATCTTTTTGCTTCCAATCTGTCCTGTCCAATTCATTCTCCACAAGACTGATCAAATATGATTTTTACCAATGTTAGGCACTCAATAATCAGTCGTTTAACTGAATTCATTAAACATATATTTTGTTTAAGGAAAAAATTACCTTGGTGTTTCAAATGATTATATCGATGTTATGCTGGAAGTGAAAAGGTAATAAAACTCTGGCAATTTAAAGAATAAGAAACTCAGCTTGAAAAACAAGGTTTTAGTACAATGCATATAGGCTGTTTCTAAATTCATAAGGGTGACTACAAACTAGAGCACGATTTTTGTTCATTGGCCTCAGCAACCATAAAAAAATAATAATTCTTTATCTACTACTCTATATACAACATACAACCTGATCATTAATTATCTTACTAGAGTAATACTGATGTTAGAAACTAATTCAGGAAACATACATTCCATAAGTTCATTCAGTCAGTCAACAAGTATATATTCAGTACCTACTATGTACCGTATACCAAGACCAATCCAATACAGCAGGAGCGAAACAAATACTGGAATATCATGAGAACCTTTTTTGTTAACCATGACAAACAAATGCTTACAGGTAAAATCATACCTTTTGAATCAGTTAGAGTTCAAGCAGGGAAGAGCACCTTCAAATCTGGAGACTTTCAAAGAGTAAGGTGTCCCTTTTATGAGCTGGGTAAAAGAGAACTATAGGGTCTATGCATGTGCCAGTGGGAGAGCAGGACTCTGCCCAACACTCCGACCTGCAGGGACCATGCAGAGAGGGCCTTACCGAACCTGGGGACCGACAGGGTACTTGTGAAGAGGAGCTGGACAGGGCTGAAATTTATGGAACCATGTGGGGCTGGGCCTGAGGCCTGCATACCCCTCACTCTTGGCCCTCCCTCCTTTGCCTGGGGTCAGAGTGAGGAGGCTCATGCATGGGGTCACACCACACACTTCAGCCATGCAGGCCACAGGGTAGTGCAGAGATCCAGAAGAGACATTATTTAGCACCCCTTTAAAACTCTAGTATGAGCATCTACGCAGTTAGCATAGGTTGCCTAAGCAGCACAAACCTTTTATCAATGAGTAATTCAGCGTGCATCTTTAAAACAGCACGATAATATTCTACTGAGATTCCTAAGACAAGGTGTTAGAGAAGCTGTGAATGTTGGTACTGTTTACAGAAAATGAAAAATTGACAAAAGGAAAGGCAATTTGAGTTTGGCTTGGCTGCATGAAACATCTACTAATTTTGGCCCTATATATTAATTGCTTACCATTTATGCCTAATTACCATGCAGCACAATAAACTGTATCATTAAACATGTGTCAAATTAACTTCCCAATACTAACTTTGCATGTTAACTTAATGCAATTAGTTCAGTTCAAGTGTAGACAGTTGTTGTAGGTTTTGACTCATAGGATTTTCTCTCTTTTAACTCACAATACTTGTTTCCATGATAGTCTGCCCAATCACGTGGTCTCTAGAGACCCAGGAAATTATAAAAAAAAAATTGTGGCAGATCTTCTAGCAGTAATATGACTTAATTTAGTAGTGCTTAGAGCCAAACCAAAGCTCAGGATTGGGTTATCAACTAATTTCAGCTATGATATAGAGCAGGGAAAAAAGCTCATGCCAGACCCTTTATAGCTCCTAAGTCATAGGACTCAGTATGCAGTGAACTCCCCCAGGGATCAGATGGGCAAGGGGTGTGCTGTCTTTAGCAAATGTGTCCTCATCACTAAGACCATATTCCATTTTTGCGCTTGGACTAATTCTTAATTGTAGCATAAAACTGGAAAAAAGTTGACCTACCCTCAAACACCAATAATTAAGGTTATCATGACTTGTTAGTACTATGTATTTTACATATTTTTGTTTCCAGTAAAGATTGAGAGATCTTATTCCTGAGTTTATGCGTTCATTCTAAGGATGTATCATAAGAATTTTCCTTTCACCTTCATATATGGAGAAAAGATCCACAAGTTCTGGATCCTTTAAATTGCCAGATAGAGAATGCCTGAAATATACTACAAGTTGTTCTAAAAGGACACAGTTTAATGATATGAAAAAGCCATAATTCAACAGTGGACCTAATACTATAATTAACATAGGTTCAAGGTAGAATGTGGTATGCACTTAAAGGATTACTTTCCTTTAAGGAGATGTTCCTTTGATCCCAAGGAATAGCTGAGTTACTTTGCCTCATTTCTGTTTAAGGATCTATACTTAGAAATCTAAAGTTTGAGCATCTGCCGGAACATGGCCCATACTGCATGGCCTTACAAAATAGCAAGGATTTCAGGGATTGCATGCATCCCTGGGGATTCATCTTCTAGGGTCAGGGGACCCCTCTCAGGCACTTCCTCCTCATTGCATGCCTTCACTTGGGATAAGAGAGGGGAATGGTTATACTATGTTCCAGTATGCACTGAGAGAAAGCAACATGTTGATGTAAAGGACAATGGCTTGCATTTTCACTTCATCCTTGTGTGCTGATGTGTTATCTGACCTTTAGCTAATTTGCCACTACTGTACAGAGAGGACTGCTAAATCAATCACTTAAATATCCACAGGCATTAACTGACCATCCATGGAAAATGAATGATGGAAATAAGACCACCTGGGGTAATTTTATGGATTAAAAACACTTACTCTATAATAATATAAGAAGTGTAGCTACCCTATATTGCTTGCCTATTTCTACTACATACTTAAATCCATCAAGTTATTTTTTTGAATAACTGTGAGATAAATAGTATACACACTACATGGATGAGGCAATGGCATTAATGGAAGCAGAAAAATTTACCCACGGTAACATAGCATGTGGAGGAGGAGGAGCCTGGATCTGCCACCAAATCTGTCTAGTTCTAAGGCTCATATCCTTTCCACTATTCCCTAACCCTTAGCAATGCCTTCAGCCTTCCAGTTACGGTTGCATTGTCCTCCATGAAGATTTCCCCATTACCTCGTACACATAAACCCCACAGCTTATCCCTGATTCTTCTCCTGCCCTCTATTCCTTCTAAGACATCTGACTCAGAGTAATCTTCCTGAAGTAGCAAGACACTGAGATTAACAAAGCAGAAGTACTGTTATGTCACTTGGGACAATGACCTATGGGTTGTGGTCAGATTGCAGCCTGGAAAGGTCACATTTTGGAAGTGAGAGGTGATGATTAATATGATGTCATCTTTTATCAAGATAAGTTTTAAGAAATGTCAGAATGTCTAGTCATTTGGTTTTCTAAGAAATCTGCCTGCAAAAGAATTATATATTTTTTCCCTCAAAGTTTAAAATAATGCACTTCTTGCTCTGCGACCCACTGTTCTGGGAGGACTGTCAGAAGTTAACAATTACAGATTTCTCCTTTCCAGGGCTCACCCTGGCACCTGTGCCTAGATCCCATCACTTCCAAATTCCTCAAGAAACTTGTTAGCACTTGTTTTCTCTTCATCTCTAGAATCTTCAGTTCTTCATTCCATTTTTATTTTTTTCTGCTTTCAAACTTCACCAAAAAACTTACAGTTTGTTCTGCTGTCCCCTCTAGCTATCATTTATTTCTCTTACATTCATTGCTGGGCTTTGAAAACAAGTGGTCTCAGGGCACTGCCCTCGCCACTGTTTCACACAGACCTCCCTTCAGCTCCGCCATTCCGGCTCCCCCCCACCCCCCATCATAAGTGTTCAGTGGTTTTTCTCTTGCCATGTACACTGGACAGTCTTTGTGCTTGGTATCTCTGGGTGATATTATTTTAACAACTCACTACTCTTTTGAAACCCTGGCTTCATCCCTGGTTTCTTTTGGTCTCTTCCTATTTCCAGTAGCTTCCTTTCCTATTTTTCCTTTTGTTTTCTTATTTGCTCTGTTCTCCTTTACGCTTCTATGTAGTGGTGACGTAATGAGTATTAATTTTTTTTAGCAGCTTTATTGAGCTATATGACATACAATAAATGGAATATATTTAAAGTGCATAACTTGATGTTTTGATATTTGTACACTTATGAAACCATCACCACAGTCAAGATAGGAAACATATTCATCGCCCCCATATTCATCCTCATGACCCTTTATAATCACTCTCTCCTGACTGCCCTCCACTCTCCAGTTCATGAGACAATATATATATATTTTTGTCTGGCTTTTTTCACTCAGCATAATGATTTTTGAATTGCTCCTGCATGTATCAGTAGTTCATTCCTTTTTATTATTGAGCTCCAATTCATTGTACAAATAGAACTGAAATGAGTGGGCAGATTTTATTATATCTCTTCTTTGACAGACATTTGGATTATTTCTAGCTTTTGGTTATTACATAGAAAGTTTCTATGAACATCTGTGGGCAGGCTTTCCTCTGAACATATGTTTTCATTTTTTATTGGAGAAATACCTGAGTGGAATGCATAAATCATAGAGTAGCATATTTCCCTTTTAAAAAAAACTGGTAAACTCATCTCCAAAGTGCTGTACATTTTACATGCCCACCAGCAGTGTATGAGAGTTTCAGTTCCTTCAAATCCTTCCTAACACTTGGGATGGTCAATATTTAATATTAGCTATTCTAATAGATGTGTAATAGTATCTCATTGTGGTTTCAATGTGCATTTCTCTAATGACTAACAATGTTGAACATCTTTTCATACATTTGTTATTTGTATATCTTTTTTGGTGAAATGTCTTTTCCAATCTTTTGATGGTTTTATTTTCTTAATTGGGTTGTTTTTAGTCTTATGTGGAATTTGAGAGTTCTTTATTCTGGATACAAGTCCTTTATCAGATAAATATGGTTTTCAAATATTTTCTCCTAGTCTATGATTTTATTCTTAATGGTGTCTTTCAAAAAAAAAGTTTTCAATTTTGACAAAATCGAATTTATTTATTTATTTTTCTTTAACATATCTTGTTGTTGGTCTTATATCTATGAAATCTTTGCCTAACCCACGATCTCAAAAATTTATGTTTTGCTTTAGAAAGTTTAGCTTTCAATTTTACATTTAGGTCTGTGATCCATTTTTGAATTAATTTTTGTATATGGTGTGAGGTATGAATTAATGTCTATTTTAGGGCATCTTCTGTTCTAGCATCATTTGTTGAAAAGATAACCCTTTCTCCTTTGCATTGCCCTTGCAACTATGGGAAAAATTAGTTGTCTGTATGTATATGGATTTCTTTCTATTTCATTCTATGGGTATGTCTGTTATCACACTGATATCACAATGTCTTCATTCCTATAGCTGTATAATCAGTCTTGGAATCAAGTGGTGTTAGCCCTCCAACTTTGTTCTTCCCCTTCCTTTTTAAATTCCCCAAGTATGACTATTCCTGTTGGTCCTGTTGTTGACTTGAACTTTTTTCTCTAAACATGACTGGCCTTAGTGAATTATGGAAACTTTCTCACAATTTCCATAAACACGTTTTTGCTAAAGGTTCTGAAAAAGAAAAGGAAAGGGGAAAAAAAAGCAGAACCACCAGCCCCTGCTTCTCTTTTGAGTTCCAGGCCTATAGTTCTGCCACTATACAGACAACCATGTTTGGAAATCTCATTTCTTCCAGCTCTGGACTTTTCTGCATTGCTCGTCTGACACTGTGCGTTAGCTCACCCTCCCAGTGTCTTTGTGTCGGCTCTCCCACTATTCTCGCTGTCACTCAGACTTCAAACTTCATCTTTGACTTAGTTCCGTCCTACATCCTCTAGACCAGTAAGTCACCATACCCTGGCCAATTTTTTTTTCTTCCAAAATATCTGTCATGTACATTTTCTCTTCTCCATTCTCACTGTTGATTCCCACTCTTATTTTCTCATGCCTGAATGAATACCCAACTGAACACCACATGTCCAGACTTTTCCTGCCCCGTGCCATTTCCTCAGATAGAGCTCTCTAAAACACACTTATTCTCAAATCAAACCCCACCCAGTTTTCCTTTCTAGCTTTGTTTCTCTCTTACTCTCTTCTAACTTGCTCCAATCTAGCTGTTTTTTACTATTAGTTAAATATAAAACTAACTAGTTTTTAGAAAACTATTCTTTAAGCATAGAAGGAGGTTTTAAGTATACACTAATTTAAGTAACATTTATTAAGACTTTGCAGAAGGCTGTGAAATGCAGGAACCATTACAAAATTTGGTTCCCAGACTACTACTCTATTTAAACTGTACTTTTAGAGTTTTCAGTAGACTGAAAGATAATCAGTCTTTGATATGGAGTAATTCTATTTTATTTAAACTTGCCCCTTGCCCAATAGTCATTCAAGACTCTAAAAACACAACAGTCCAGTGAAAATTCTCTAGTCTCTAAGACATGAATGAGGTCAGTTAGAGTTTCATTCTATGGTAAAAAGGAGAAATTCCTGTGACTATAGGCAACTAAAGGAGAATTTTCAGAAGTGATGTTACTAAAGATCCCCTTTCTTCAATTAAAAGTTCAACAAATGTAATGAAATTCAACTAAGGTAAATGCCAAATTACCCTTCAGACTTCCCAGTCCTAACTGAAAGTCATGGGAAAGTAATATTTCTCATAATTGCAATAAACTTAAAAAGCTTACTTCCTTATGGTATTTTGTAGAAGAGATACGAAATAAACCATTTTCTAATAAGCATGTTTCTCCCTTAAGAAAAGTAATATTTCAAGATCAGTTACTTTGAAGATGAAAGAAACATTAGAATCTTGTTTATGGATACAGAGGGACATGAAATAGAAAATGTATCTTCTGGTTTTCAAGAATGTGGTATCCTAAACATGGAATCATTAACATAATCAAAGTGCCATAGTTAGGGGAAAACATCACAGTTGATTATTCTGGCACAAAATTATTAATTCTCTCATTCAACACCACAAAACCTGTGGGACGCAGCAAAGGCTGTGCTAAGAGAGAAATATATTGCAATACATTTCTGAGGACTACCACAGAAAAGAAGAACAATCCCAAATGAACAGTCTAAACTCACAATTAATGAAACTAGAAAAGGAAGAACAAATGAGGCCCAAAGTCAGTAGAAGGAGGAACATAATAAAGATTAAAGCATAAATAAATAAAATTGAGAAGAATAAAACAATAGAAAGAATCAGTGAAAGCAGAAGTTGGTTCTTCGAAAAAATAAACAAAATAGAAAAACCCCTAGCCAGACTTTTCAAGAAAAAAAGAGAGTCTACACAAATAAACAGAATCAGAAATGAGAAAGGAAAAATAACTACGGACACCATAGAAACACAAAAATTTATGAGAGAATACTATGAAAATTATATGGTAACAAACTGGATAACCTAGAAGAAATGGACAACTTTCTAGAAAAATACAACTTTCTAAGGCTGACCAAGGAAGAAACAGAAAATCTGAATAGACCAATTACCAGCAAAGAAATTGAATTGGTAATCAAAAAACTACCTAAGAACAAAACTCCTGTACCAGATGGTTTCACTGCTAAATTTTATCAAACATATAGTGAAGACCTAATACCCATCCTCCTTAAAGTTTTCCAAAAAGTAGAAAAGGAGGGAATACTCCCAAGATCATTCTATGAGGCCAACATCACTCTAATATCAAAACAAGGCAAAGATACCACAATAAAAGAAAATTACAGACCAATATCCCCAATGAACATAGATGCAAAAATACTCAACAAAATAATAGCAAACCAAATTCAAAAATACATCAAAAGGATCATCCATCATGATCAAGTGGGATTCATCCCAGGGATGCAAGGATGGTACAACATTCGAAAATCCATCAACATCATCCACTACATCAACAAAAAGAAGAGCAAAAACCACATGATCGTCTCCATACATGCTGAAAAAGCATTTGACAAAATTCAACATCCATTCATGATAAAATCTCTCAACAAAATGGGTATAGAAGGCAAGTACCTCAACATAATAAAGGCCATATATGACAAACCCACAGCCAACATTATACTTAACAGAGAGAAGCTGAAAGCTTTTCCTTTAAGATTGGGAACAAGACAAGGATGCCTACTCTCCCCACTTTTATTCAACATAGTACTGGAGGTCATAGCCATGGCAATCAGACAACACAAAGAAATAAAAGGCATCCAGATTGGCGAGGAAGAAGTCAAACTGTCCCTGTCTGCAGATGACATTATATTGTACATAAAAAACCCTAAAGAATCCACTCCAAAACTACTAGATCTAATATCTGAATTCTGCAAAGTTGTGGGATACAAAATTAATACACAGAAATCTGTTGCATTCCTATACACTAACAATGAACTAACAGAAAGAGAAATCAGGAACACAATTCCATTCACAATTGCATCAAAAAAGAATAAAATACCTAGGAGTAAACCTCACCAAGGAAGTGAAAGACTTATACTCTGAAAACTACAAGGCACTCATGAGAGAAATTAAAGTAGAAACCAACAAATGGAAACACATCCGTGCTCATGGATAGGAAAAATTGATATTCTCAAAATGGCCATTCTGCCTAAAATAATCTACAGATTCAATACAATCCCTATCAAAATACCAACAGCATTCTTCCATGAACGAGAGCAAATAGTTCTAAAATTCGTATCCAACAACAAAAGATCCCAAATAGTCAAAGCAATCCTGAGAAGGAAGAATAAACCAGGGGGAATTATGCTCTCTGACTTCAAGCTCTACTACAAAGCCACAGTAATCAAGACAATTTGGTACTGGCACAAGAACAGACCCATAGACCAATGGAACAGACTAGAGAGTCCAGATATAAACCCAAGCATATATGGTCAATGAATATATGATAAAGGAGCCATGGATATGGATATACAATGGGGAAATGACAGGCTCTTCAACAGCTGGTGCTGGCAAAACTGGACAGCTACATGTAAGAGAATGAAACTGGATTATTGTCTAAGTCCATACACAAAAGTAAACTCAAAATGGATCAAAGACCTGAATCTAAGTTATAAAACCATAAAACTCTTAGAAAAAAATAGGCAAAAATCTCTTGGACATAAACATGAACAACTTCTTCATGAACATATCTCCTCAGGCAAGGGAAACAAAAGCAAAAATGAGTAAGTGGGACTATATTAAACTAAAAAGCTTCTATACAGCAAAGGACACCATCAGTAGAACAAAAAGACATCCTACAGTATGGGAGAATATATTCATAAGTGACATATCCGATAAGGGGTTGACATCCAAATTATATAAAAAGCTCACACACCTCAACAAACAAAAAGCAAATAAGCCAATTAAAAAATGGGCAGAGGAGCTAAACAGAAACTTCTCCAAAGAAATTCAGATGGCCAACAGGCACATGAAAAGATGCTCCACATCCCTATTCATCATAGAAATGCAAATTCAAACCACAATGAGATATCACCTCATACCAGTGAGGATGGCCAACATCCAAAACACAAACAACAAATGTTGGCGAGGATGTGGAAAAAAGGGAACCCTCCTACACTGCTGGTGGGAATGCAAATTAGTTCAACCATTGTGGAAAGCAGTATGGAGGTTCCTCAAAAAACTAAAATAGAAATACCATTTGACCCAGGAATTCCACTCCTAGGAATTTACCCTAAGAATGCAGCAGCCCAATTTGAAAAAGACAGATGCACCCCTATGTTTATTGCAGCACTATTTACAACAGCCAAGAAATGGAAGCAACCTAAGTGTCCATCAGTAGATGAATGGGTAAAGAAGATGTGGTACATATACACAATGGAATATTATGCAGCCATAAGAAGAAAACAAATCCTACCATTTGCAACAACATGGATGGAGCTAGAGGGTATTATGCTCAATGAAATAAGCCAGGTGGAGAAAGACAAGTATCAAATGATTTCACTCCTCTGTGGAGTATAAGAACAAAGAAAAACCTCAAGGAATAAAACAGCAGCAGATTCACAGAACCCAAGAATGGACTAACAGTTATCAAAGGGAAAGGGACTGGGGAGGATGGGTGGGAAGGGAGGGAAAAGGGGGAAAAGGGGTGTTACGATTAGCATGTATAATGTGTGGGGGGGAACATGGGAAGGCAGTATAACACAGAGAAGACAAGTAGTGATTCTACAGCATCTTACTACGCTGATGGACAGTGACTTTACTGGGGTATGTGGTGGGGACTTGATAATAGGGGGAGTCTAGTAACCATAATATTGCTCATATAA
This sequence comes from Smutsia gigantea, assembly GCA_032199065.1. Taxonomy (NCBI): domain Eukaryota; kingdom Metazoa; phylum Chordata; class Mammalia; order Pholidota; family Manidae; genus Smutsia; species Smutsia gigantea. The sequence goes on from JAVSCE010009116.1 coordinate 40,175, forward strand.
TTGCACATTAATAATAGAAAAAAATAATAAAATAGAATAATTCTCTGAAGTCAGGTATGTATCTTTTTTCCATTAGCGCCTCATGAAATACCTTATACATAGCAAGGATGTAATATGTGTTTTAAAACTGAATTCAGTGAGACTATTTTCCTAATACTAATAATATTGAAACAGTTAAGCAACTGGCTTCAAAGGGTCAATCAGATATGTAATTTGCAGGAAGAAAATGAAAGAACAAAAGCAGTATAATTCCAGATTTAATCTTTTCTAAGCTAAGAAAATAAAACGGAGGACCTGAATCAGAACAAGGAGATAATTTCCTGACATGTCATGTGGATTTATTTATAAATGCTGAAATGTAAAGATTGAGAGAAAAAAAAAAAGCTCCTTGTTAGTGGAATGATTTTCTTTCCAGGAGCACAAGTTCTTTTGGAAAGACTCCCATTTTCAAGGACATGCAGGTTCAGGTATGTAAGTTTGTATGAGGTAGAGGTGTTATAACCAGAACAGGGTATTTACAACACTGGAGCCCTGTACCATCTCACACGGTGTGACTTTGTAGCTGTCTCAAAGTATAGGAGAATTGCATTTCCTAAAATTCTCATGCATAGGAGGAGACTAGCTTTTTTTCATCTTCCTACTTCATGTGTAAGGAATGAGGGCTACAGAAGGGGGTAGTGACACAGTAACCTCACATAACAAGCTAGTCTAAACATTGCCTGACTACTCAAGGTCTACGTTGCGTTCTTTCACCTGCTCAGGAAAAAGCAGGAAGATGCAATGCTTTGTTTGAATGAAAACATGAGAATTCATGTAAGCAAAACGAAACAGCTTAGCCAAGAGGATGATTCAGCTTATTAGGGTTTGGGCAGGCAAATGGGGAAAGAAAGGAGGAGGTAAATATCCTCCCTCCCCCAAGAAAATCAACAGGAAATTTCAATTAAAAAATATATATATGTAGGTGATGATGTGGAGTAGGCAGATTAAAAACTGGAAAAGAGGTTTAGTAACAAATCAAATTACATGTTGTGCATGCAACATGATTTCTGATAATTTTAGAAAGAGAATTTGAACATGATGAGGTTTGAAGAAGAGACTTGAAAAGGAATAGAGATGTAAGAGAGTGAACTTGTCCATTTAAGCATGTTTTTCCCCCAGTCCTTACTGCTCATCTGAAAACAAGAAGTAGAGCAGGTCAGGAAAGGGGTTATGGTTAACACTGCAAGATGAAAGATAAGCAGCCAGGCAGTTAGAAGCCAAAGCATTTTATCTAGAAGAGCAGGTCTGGCCTTGTTTCCATCTTGATAAGAATTAGATTGGAGAGCTTGTTTGTCTGTAGACTTAGGATGGGGTGGTGGGGCTGAAGAAAGGGGACAGGGAAGTCGGGGGCTTAGTTATGGAGTTGTGGCAAACCACTAATGTAATGATAAGTCCCTCTTTTGTGTTATATGTCTACCTGAACTTTGCAATTGTTAGACTTGTCTGTTTAGATAACATGGCTGTTTCTTTCAAATGTGGAGTCTTAAATATCTAGAAAGTTCAGGAGACCTAACAGACTTATTACCCTAGTCTAAAATTTTAAAACAATGGCTGATTGAGCCACTGACTCAAAATGAAGGAAATGACATGTGAATTTAACTCCTCTTTAAATCATATGTTTGTCTTTATTCTGAAGCATATGCACAATATATTCTGAGTTTCTTTTTAAGGTTGTGCTTTTATTTCACTTCAAGTCCTTTTTTTAAAAAAACAGTTTATAATTATAGGAGCTTCTACTTGAATACTGCTGCAATTTGATGATATACCTGGCTCAGAAAGTGGTTTTTCAAATATTATTCTTAAAATTGACAAAGTTTTAAAAACCATGGGCTCAGAAGTGGTTTTTCAAATATTATTCTTAAAATTGACAAAGTTCTAAAGTCACCAAGTTTTATTTCTGGTATTCTTGGGTAAGAGCCGTGGTTGCAGGGTTTCCTGGGATTTTATTTGCCATTACCTTTGGTGTCACAGTCCATCACAGAATCAGGAGATCAGAAATTCAAAATGAAGTAAGTTGTTTATTTTTTTATAAGGTTTTAACATTATTTTAGTGCAAATTGTAATGATTTTAATTGTGGTGGGTTTATGCTGCTCATGCCATTAATTACTTCAGTAGTTTATTGAATATGTAAAATGATTAGCACTGGAGGAGGAAGCATTATAGGATGGGTATAATCCATAAATCCACTGGGGTTTATAATCCATACTACAGTCTGAAAGATAAAGTAGAACATTTTTAGCCCAGATAGTTAAATACTAACACAAGTTTTTATAAACAACAGGTGGGAAGAAAGATCTTAAAGCAATATATTCTTACTTATCTTGGCTACTTTACAGTTTGTCTGGTACTTTGAGTCTTATCTTCCCAGGTCCTGAGGCAGCCCCTATAGATAATTAGCTTTGGACATTGCCCTGACCATGAGCAACAGTGTCCAGAACACTCTGCCAAGAGACTTCTTTTTCTAGAATGCGTCTTATTTTCAACTTTTCTTCTTTTACATTTTGCCCTTGGCTACCAGTAGAGCTGTACTGTCGCTGAAAGTCTAAGGCCTGAGGAAATTTTGATGATGACGATGACGATCATAATAATAGCAGTGGTAGTAGCCCTCATTTATAGGAAGCCTCCAGGGGGTAGGACTCTGCGAAGCATTTCATATATTCTGTTTCTCCTTCAGTTATAAATACATTCTAGTTACTAGACCTTTAATCCTTTTCACAGATAATTTTTGACTAAGATTAATGCCACTTGTTATTCTGTACCCTGACCCCCAGGATGCTTTTTTTTAATCATAAAAAATAGTGTTTCAATATACACATCATTTAGAAATGTGTAAAAATTAAAAACTAAATTCATAACCCAACTATGCAGACATAAGCACTTGGATACACAGCTTCCTAAAAATTGTTGTAATAGTCAATACATATATATATACACTGTTCATAAGTGGAATTGTTCTTTTCATTTGGTTTAAAAGTATTTTTCTAATTATTTGTTACTGTCTTTCCATAATGTTAAATAGTTAACTGCATCCTTTTTCACAGCTGTAGTTATCATGGGCATGGATATATATGTTTTTTTAAAATCAATTTTACCATTGAATATTTTAATTATTTTTGTCTGTATTAATTTAACAAACACTCACTTATAGTATTTACTCATTTAATTCTTATAAAACCCAATTAAGCTATAACAACCTATTACTGATAATGGTAATCCTTTTAGTATTTTATAAGTTAAGAAATCATGGCACAGGCAGGTTAAGTGACGTGTCCAAGGTCACAGAGTTAGTAAGTGGCAGATTTCAACTCAGGTTGTCTGGCTCTAGAGTAAGCTGTCTTAACTACTATGATAGAGTTGCTATCATAGATAATGCTTCAATGAATGTCATAATTTCTTACTTTTCCTTAGAAAGACCCTTAGAATGAGAATGCTGGCTTTTCAAATGCATTGGGGCAAATGACCTTCCAAAGGCTGATACTTTTCCCTGAGCTGTATATTTCCAGACCGTAGGCAATACTGGGTACAATAATTTAAAATTGAGTTTCATGCTGTTTTAACTTGCATTTCTCACTCACAATCTTCTTAATCTGGTGGACTTTTTTCTAGTCATCTTCTCCCTTTTCATGCAACTCCTGCTTTGGTGTGATATCACCATCTGCTACTCCCTTCTAACTTGTATTAACATTCCTTCTCTGTCTCCTTCACTGATATTTCTCTCTGACCTCCTTTTTAATGTTAGTATTTCTTAGCTCTCCACTTGATTCTCTTCTCATGTTGCAGTCTCCCTGGGAAATCTCATCCCTTCCCATGACTTTAGCAACAATTTAAATGCTAATGCCTCACAAATCTTTATCTCCTCCCAGACATCTCTAAATTCTAGACATACAGATGTAACTATCTATTAGACATCTTCACCAGGGATATTCTCCAGGCTTTTAAAAGCAGAATATGTTTAAAACTGAACTGAACATTTTCTCCCTAAATCTGTTCCTCATCTTGCATTTACCATCTGAATTTGATATTACCACCATACAACCAAACACCTAATATGAGACTCAATCAAGACTTGGGATGCACTATAGGATAATGACAAATGGCAATGATTCTGAATCAGGAAAATTTGTATTTGACCTTATCTGTGTTATTTAAAAACTGGATGACCTTGGGAAAATTGCTCAAAACCTATAAATTTAATTTTACATCTGTAAAATGAAGATAAGAATACTTACTTTGTAAGGCTGTTGAGAAGATGAAATGGAATGATGTATATATATTACATATATTCTTATTGGAGTTCCTGACATACTAAGGCATTTGATAAAGAGTATTGCTATTTTGGGGTCAATATCTCACTTCTCACATCCAGTCCATTTCTGAATCCTGTCATTTCTAACCCTGTAACTTCACTCCAACAATCCTTTCCCTCTTTACCATCCCTGCTGATAATGCCCAATTAAGATCTAGTCATTTCTGCTTGAATGGTTGCAATTTTCTCTAACTCAATGGCATGCAACCTTTTTTCCTGACATCAACGCACAGGATGGGTGATGTTCACATGTGTGATTCTTTCCCTTAGGCATGGTGAATGTTAAGTACAATTCTAGAAGTTTACACTGTAACACCAGCTCTTGGAAAACATATTGGAATAGAAGTAAGAAAGAAAACATACTGGAATAAAAGTAAGAGTGACATTATTAAAGAGGTCAGCTTGAATCTGTTCCAATTTACTTTTTAAGTCTTATGCAAATCTAAGTGCTATATTTTTTAGTAGCGAAGTACTTGCAGCACATCTGTATATCTACATCTGGTTGAAAGCTTTTCTTAACCAGCTTCCTTTACCAGTTCTCTCACCCCATACTAATCCCATTCTCCACATTATTGACAAAGTGGGCTAGTTTCTATTAGGTAGACTTTACTATATGCCCTGCATTTTCTATGGGACAAAACTCAATCCCCTTTAGTTTGGCACACAAGACCCTCCAGACTTGGCCCCTGTTAGCTTCTTCAGGCTTTTCTCTTTCTATACTTCACCTTGCATATCACAGCAAAAGAGTAGCATTTTTCACCTCCCTCTCCTCATGTCTCCCCACTGTTCTTCATGCCACTGTAGTCTGCCTTAGGCTCCAGATGCTCCCTTGAATGTGCCCTTCATCCTGGGCACCCATGACCTATATGCTGCTAAATGTACTGGTTATTTTCCCCTTGGCAGCAGTGGACACTTTGAATGCTCCCTTTCCTCCTAATCTAATTTTTTGGCTGCTTCTTTATGAATCACATTTACCCCTTTTTTTCTTCTACCTGTACTTCCATATTATGTCCCTAGGACTCTCTCCTATGCAGTTTTCTTTTCTTCTTTCTTTATATTCTAACTCTCTTTGGGAGATCATCTCTACTCTTAATGGTTTCAGTAGCCATCAGTATGCAGATACCAACAAATCTCTTATTTCTAAGGATTTGCCTCTTTGTTGAACGCTATCTACCCAATTGCTCGGAGGACTTCCCACTTGGTCTTGCAAGTGACATAAGCACAGTGTTTCCAGAAAGGATTTCATCAATGCTTCATCCACCCCAACCAAGCTTTTCTCATCAAAATTGCACACTTCCATAAGTGGCACTACCCATCCAATTTCTTAAGCCAGAAATCTAGGGGAGTCTATATTTGACCTCTCCCACTCTGATTTCAACCAGTCATCATACCTTGTTAATTATACCTCACAAATATCTCTAAAACTTGCCACATATCTCCAAATCTATCGCTACCACCTCAATCCAGTTGCCATCATCTCTTACTTTGATTAATCTATCTCCTCCCTCTGCTTTCACTCTTCACCAACCCTTCCTCTTCCACACTCAGCTGGTTATTTTACCTCGATCCAAATCTGATAATATAACTTCCTACAAAGCCCTTCAAGAAAAAGTTCAAAGATTTAACATGATTGGCAAGGCTTTCTAAGACCTGGGTCTGGCCCCACCCACCAGCCACCTACCAGCCACCTACCATGCCAAGACCACGCTCACATGGTATGGTCCACCTTCACTGATCTTTGTTCAGTCCCCATATTTCTTTTTGTCTCTGTTTTACTTGCATGGGATGCTCTTCTCTCCCTACTCCCTTCCTTTTCCTGGCTTACTCTGACTTTATTAGAGATCTTGTTCTTCAGGATTGATTATGTCTACCCACTATAGGTTTCTAAGGTCCCACTACTTTCCATATCATTACATTATACCACTTTACTAGAAGCTAACTTCCCATATGAGTGCTAATAATTAAAGTAGATTCCCACTGAAGTTCTATAAAAAAATATTATCTATATAACCTTAAACATTTTAGCCTAATGCATTTAATGCACAATCATTCACCAGTTTCTTGATGTAGGGCTATGGCTTTTAATTTGGAGATGGATACATGACTGAAGATCCATTGTCTTTCTTTACCACAGTACATCATGTGTAAGTTCTAGTTTCACTTTATTTAAAGTGGGATGATAACTTAAATGAAGTGAAAATTTAAAAACATTTGCCAACTAAACTGAATGTAGAATTTTCTGCATTATTAAGACTTTCTTTTGAGTCTTTTCTGGTTGAAGATCCTATACCTAATTTTGATAGAAAAGTTTTTAATGATTCTCCATTACAGAGTCTCTCTAAAATAGTCTACTTAATTTTCAAAGAAACAACTCTTTCATTTTACACTCTATTTCATTGAAGTATGTAAGCAATGCTTAATTATATTACATGGTTACAATAATATGTCAACTGGCATAAATAGTTTGGGCATAAACACAACTAAATCTTGGCAAGCATGCAACTCAGCCAATGAGAGGAGAAGTGTGTAGGCTTACTGGAGCATAGCCTACTGGCTTTGAGCTTTCACTGAGTATTCACTGAATATTAATCAGTTTGTTTTGCAAAGGCAGCTGAGAGTATTAGTTAATTTGCCAAGTCAGTTAAGTGGAGGTCTACTAAGAATGCTCTGTCAACAAAGTTTGTTTCTCTTCCATATTGACTGTAGGCACTGTGAGGACAGGAGAAGCACGGATATCGTAGAAAGAAACCATCTCTCTTTTTATTCACCTCTGTGTTCACTACCATGCGCTGAGAACACAATAAATGTTTGCTTAAGGAATGAATATATTAACAAATATGTAGTCTGTCCTTCCTCCACTATAGCTCAAATGTCAACTGTTTAATACAGCCTGAATTTCCTGAGCGATCTCTCCATCCTCCACAGCAAAATACATAACTTCCCTTTTTCTGCCCCACTGTACTCTGCAGTTACTCCCAATGTACCACTTTATAATACTCTAACATTTGCCTTTGTTTTTATTTCTCTTTACTCCATTACTATCTCATAAAGCCAGGAAATTGTTTTTATTTTTTATCTTGTGTTTATGCTATTTGTCTCAGAAAATTAATTAATAAGTGAACAAATAAAATAGCTCTACCATCTAGATATTCTTGTTACCACCTCAGATGAGGAAACTGAAGCCAGGAAGACTATATAGTTTAAGTAATATTACAAAGCAAATAAATCTTAGGCTCTCCTTGGTCTGTGGACCCCAAAGCTCATGTTCTCTTTCAACTCTGTTATGTCTCCTTCAGTCACCTAGTAAGATAAAACCTCTTCTGGGAATGGAAGAAAGCACTTCCTGGCCTCAATCAATTCTTCTTACTTGCCAGTTATTTGTGAATATTAATACTTTCTTTGCTTGATTTATTTTATAGACTCATATGTGAACAGCAAGGAGGAAGGGCAGATGAAGAATGCTTTAGAACCAAAGGATATAAACCTGAGCAATAAGGAAGAACATGTGGTTTGAATTAGAGGAACATGGGGGCTGAGGTGAGAACGAGATTATATAAAGCAAACCAGACCCAAGGATATAGCTTTATCCTATGGCATCACTTAACCTGTGGAATGAGAGCATTTGTCTAAATTATCCATGCCACTGTTCCCCTCCATGGAGGATACTGCATTTTCCATATGTGGTTTGGGAAGCCTTCCTGGAATAGATTGTTGCCAAGTGATATCTTGAATGGTAGTGAAAAATATAGCTTAGTGTTTGGAAAAAGAGATTTAATCTTCAGGCTGAAAGGCCAGTGATAGTGAAGGAACTGACACAAATGAAGAACAGGCAAATCCGGATGATGGGCAGAGTGACGAAAGAGCAACTGCAGTGTTGGTGAGCAGCGGAGACTCTCCATACAATCTAGAGAAGAAAGCCAGAACAACCAAATTAAGGATTTCCCTAGACCTCCAACTCCATATCACTGACCCTTGTGTTCATATTTGATTTTGCCCAAATAAGACTTACCTAATACTCATCTTAGTTATTTAAACACAATATCTTATGCCAGATTTCTTCACTCTCAAACTAGTAATTTCATATAGAAAATTCAGAGAAAATCAATTCTCCAGTTCTCTTTAACACTTCAATAACTCAGTTTCTTTCAATATACCTAATAATGTAGAGGTTTGACTTCTTGTATCTCACCACAAATTAATTATCTTCCATATCATCTGATTAAAACATATCCAGGATATACTACTATCCTTCCTATTTCTTCTTATTTTTAGCTTTATGCAGCAAAGGTGTATGTCTCTGTGGTCACCTTCTTCAATATCATTATGACCATAACATCATCTCTTTTATTTTTCTTTGCTTTTTATAAATCCTCTTTACCCACAAGGAAGATGGGTCTGTGGTCTTTCACCTTTCCAACTACCAATTCACTTCGATCACTTTACTGTGAATTTACTTCCCCTAAAATTAGATTGACTATCTTCACTGAAAATTACAAACACAAAATCATCTAAAAACATAAAGTATAAATATCATTCAATACACTTCTTTCATCTTCAGTTTAAATTCCTGGTCTATCACTTGTTAACTCCATAAATTTAGGCAAGCCACCAAGTCCTTTGAAGTCTCTTGTTACTCTGTCTAGAAAATGGGGTTGACCAATGGCATCTACTTGATTGTTTTGAGGATGAAATAAGAAAAGCATGGAAATCACCACGGTAACTGGGACATGATAGGACTTAATAAAAGATAGCTGTGGTCATTATGATAACACAGGAGTACTTATGTAGTTGAGTTTGATTATTAGGATAGATCACTGAGCCCTTGAAATGTGGCTGGTCCAAACTGAGATGCACTATAAATGTAAAATACAAACTGGATTTCAAAGACTTTATGGAAAACAAAGAAGGTAAAATATTTCATAAATTTTTATATGCTTACATGTCAAAATGGTATTTTAGATATACTGGATTAAATAAAAATATTGTAATTTCCATCATTTAAATTCTTAATGTGGCTGTAAGAAAAAATTTCAAATGGTATATGTAACTTGTAATTTGTGGCACATATTATATTTCTACTGCATAGTGCTACTAAAGATAATGACAAATCACAAACTCATGAGTTGATTCAGTTTTACATAGAAGTCCTGTCATAAACTTTCTCAGGTGAAATGTTTTCACTCATAATGAACTTTTATTCTTATAATATATACACACTTAAAATATTTTGAAATATTTTACTACAAGATACATAGAAGATGCTTTCTTAGAATTACAGATTTTAAATGATATTTTATAATTTGAAATTATTTTTATATCACACTTGTCAAATGCCCCCCTTTTATATAGCCTATGAAAATAATAATAAAGATTTACTTGGGCACTATATATCTACGTACCCAGTTAATTTATATGTGTGTGTGTAATTAAAGATCTACATGACAATAAATGGGAACACTTACTTTATTTTACTACAAGGCATGCAGGTTACCAGAAGATCAATAATAGATTATGGTTAAAAAGTGGTCCTAGAGAAGCCTACGTAAGTAAAAGAAATTGTCTAAAAGCTTCATTGGGATACAGGGTTGCTCTGTAACTGTACATCCTACCTCTTAGTGTGACCTTGAATAGTATCTGCCTAGGATAAACCCCAGTTGCCAGTCATGTGATTAAGTAGCTGTGAAGAAAAAAGGTTTATTTAAATAAATTCACCAAAAACCTCATGATGTTGGCCTCAGTTTCTATCTGTGTATATTGGGATGCTCTCCCATAACCCCTAGCTCAAAATATATCAACACCTTGCACATTCAAATAAATGAGTGTGAACATACACCTACTTTTTTACATTTATATATGCCACAGATTCGAAAAGTATAACTTTAAATATCACTCTTCCATACAGATCCCAAAGAGAAACAAACTGCTCGAAGGTTCATGAGAGCAGAGAGACACGTGGCTAGACGGCCCCCAACCCCAGCCTCCCCCTGTCTCCACTGGCTGAGGGGTATGCAGCTCACTCACTCTTTGGCCAAGCACCGCACTATGTTTGTGAAGGTTGGGCTCTCCGGTTCTGCTCTTTATTTTTCCTTCTTAGACACCTTCAAATTCAGAGGAACAGAAAATGGAGGTACATTTCCCTTAAAGTTCCTCTGTAACACAAATTCAACTTAACTTTTTAGTTGTCTTTCTGAAAACTTTCCAGTAAAAGTTTGAAGTCCCTCTTAAACATAACCTTTCCTTTGAGGCTGGTCTTGGTCCCCAAACCTTCTCCCACTATGAGCCCCAAGGTTATTTGTCCCTCTGTTTTGACCCTTGGTAACAGCTTTTCATTACATTCATTTTTATACTAGTCCCATTCTTTCTACTGTTTTGTGCATTCCTTGACAGAACTGTTTTTATACTTGACACTTTGACCCCTTGATTTTGACTATTAAATATGTTCCTCAACTTTCTATCCCCCAAATCTGTTTCTCCCCTGTGATTAAGATGTTAATAAATGGTACTACCACGTACCTACTTTTCTGATTCAGAAACTAGGGTATCATCCTTAATTTACCCCTCTTCCTCACTACTATATAGATCAGTCACCAATCCAGCACCCCTTCTATCTTTTAATTACCTTCAGAATCTAACCACATCTGTCCATTTCCAGACCACTCCCATAGGACTAGCCACCTTTACCTTTTTCCAAGATTTACTGCAGCATCTTCTACTTCCAGTCTGTCTTCCCTTCATTATGATCTCATACTGAAGTCCAAGCAATTTTGCTGATCTAATCATGTCACTCCCCAGCTTGTTTCCCTTGATATGAATGCAAATGCCTTGAGTTAGAAAAACAAAGCCCTAATACTTAACTCTACGCATCTCTCCAGTTTTATTTCTTGTTATGTCCCTATTTTCATCCTGTGCTCCAGCCGTATTGAACAGCAATTCCCTAAAGGTAAACATTCCTATTCATTCTCTCTCTTTCTGTTAACATCTCTCTCGGACTCTCCTTTGTCCTCTCTCCGTCTGTCTCTAATGTCTCTCTCTATCTCTCATTGTCTCTTCCTCTCTCTTTCTCCCCCTACTTCCCCTCCAGGACGTTGTAGATGTCTTCCCTCTGCTTAGAACACATGTTCCATCTCACCTTCCCATTGCTATCAAATTTACTTCCATTTATCCTTTTGGACTCAGCTTAGATGGCACTTCTACCAGGATACGTTTCCTCACTCCAAGGCTAAATTAGGTTCTTCTTCCATTTGTTTCCATAGCATTTTACCTTTCCATTTATAGTAATGACTGTCATGTTTTACCCCTAATTATTTGTTTGCTTCCTCACTGTAAGAGAATGTCCTTGAGTACAGGGACTGTGTCTCATTCAGTAGTAAGTCCCAAGCACCCAGTCTGGCACACTGAGAGTTCTGAATAAATGGCTGAACTCCCTGTAGTTCTAAGCAAAGTCATTCCCTAAGTAGGCATTTTAATCCCTTACATTTTAAATGATTTTACTAATGAACATTGTAATCGGAAGCCATTATGCAGAAAGAAAGAGGGAGTCTGGAGGAAAGGGACAGAACTTACAGGCTCCTCAAACTTTCCAAGTAGATTCATATTTAATGTTTGGAACAAAATCTTCTGCACATTCTATCCTCTTAAAGTTTTCATCCTACAGGCTAATTCTGTAGCCATTCACTTAAACTTCTCCAAGGACACAAAGTGACCTTGCCAAGAATCCTAGAATAAATAATGTTCACTGGGCCAGAATCCTAGACTGAAAACATGCATATGTTGCTCCATACTTGTTTCGTTGTTGTTGTTCTTCTTCTAGAGCTACTTACCAAGTAATTTCTTCAGGGTTCTTTAAATAAAAGCACCAAAAACTGGCCACCTTCAAGTGATAACAGTTTAATCCCTTTACCTCAACAGAATCAGGTTTAAATTTGGATTTTTAAATGTGTACATTCCTAACTACATATTCTGAATACTCTGTTTAATATCACTTAGTCAAATGACCAAGGATATTTGTCACACTTAGACCCATTATCTAGGCATACTTTACTTATAGTAAAATATCAAAGAGCCTTGCTGTGTCACGAATTAAGTGTTACTACATATAAATCAGGCCTGCTTTGTACCTAGTGATAAATGGGGTGGGATGAGTCATTCATTCTCACTGTCATTCAGACGCCAATGATGTAGCTCTCCTTGCTTCTCCAAATTAGTTTTATTATGGAGTTCTGTCATTATAGCTGGATAAATGGGATGAATTCAGATCTCACAGACCAAAACAAATTTAGAAACTAAAGGTCTTTTCTCTTCCTAGACTATCGCATTCGTAATTTACATGGTCTCAAAATAGTGAAAATAAGTCTTACTTAAAAATGAGAAAAGTAGAAAAAGGCTTTGCTTCTGAGAAATACAGGGGTTATTTATAACTCAGCCTCCAGAGAACTAAAGAACAAATAGCGGATAAACAGAAACCAGAGAGTCTTCAGATTTAAAATGTAACAAGTGAATAAATTATACTAGTTGTACCTTAACCCTGTGCTGGTATAGGACGATAGTGACACTCACCGACATAACACCATTAGTGACATGTGATGCTTGCATGTGCTGGGTTACCATGGAACACTAACATTGCCCAAAGCTACTTACAAATTTTAATGTAGTGACTAATAGTTGTCGTTGGGTTATATACACATTGGAAATACGGCTGGCAAGGCTTACTGATATTGACACCAGCCAGATGATTACAGAAAGGAAAACACATACACTGCGTTATCCTGGTCATTTCTGAAGACTGTTTTTTTAACTTGGTTGACTGTGCCATGTTTTCTGTGTCAGATACAGGAGTAGAACTGAACTAGCCCAAGCTTACTATAATATACTTCATCTTAAAAAGAGAACTTACATTTTTTAAGATAATCTACATTGATGGAATGTTAGTAAATTGTCATATAGCCCCAAAGTCACCACACCATATCAGGCTCTTGAGTGTTAAACTTTCTATAGATTAGAAACTATAAACCAGGAAAAATTAGTCTAACAAGAATTCAAAATACATTAGTTAGCACAAATGAGCATTTTATTAAAGCTGAGAGATAACATTATTGAACATGGCGGCTGGTCGTCTCAATGATGTTGAATAATTTTTTTAAAACCCCAAACACGTTTTTATAATTAAGGCAGAGAATATAGTTTTTAGCACACTGTAGTTTAAATAAATAATATTCTGTATCCACTTTAGAGTTTCTCCTAAAAAACAAAGAAAAATAAGAGATATAATACCACTGAGCTCACCTTTATTTCAAAAGAATTCCGCAACTACCAACTTCATCTCTCAAGACCCGAGAAAGCTACTTTAGTTCTTTGGAATAAAGTGCTGTTGTCCCATTAGCCTGCCTCAGTGATTTTTCATGTTAATTATGTAATCAAGCGATCGCATTCTTAGCTATGATCAGACTTGTCAAAACATTAAAGAAAGCAGAAGACTCTGGGCTTACCCTTTCAGTGTTATGGGATAGTCAAACTGCCATTTGTTAGAATAACTACAAAGTAGTTTGGCTAAGAGTTTGGAAATTCATGAGTCATTTGCTGTCTCAGATTTTTACTCCTGAGTGTTATCAGATTATTAATATATAGGCACATTACAATCTGATGCAAATAAATAAATAAACAAAACAGGGTGGGGTGGGGAGACAAAGAATGGACTGTTTGAAAGCCAAAATATCAGGTTACTTACTTACACTGAAGAAGTAAGACAAGGAGAACATTGATAGTAGGCGTAACTACAGCACCCATCCCTGAAGACTGGGGAAACTTGTCAGGTCAAAGCCAAGAAATTCCAAATGGCTCTACATGTTCCATTCCTGAAGGCAGACAATATGAAGTTGGATTTTATCATAAATACATCACTCCACAATAGATCAAATTGGGAACTGGGGGGTGAATCTTGGAAATTTCCTTATGCTATAGAGTTAAAAAGTAAAGAGACTAGGTTAATAGATAAGTTTTGGCACCTAAGAATAACAAGCATAACCTCCAGGCTGCTCACTGAATTTCGAAGACGTAATAAAATACCAACTCATCACTGCAAACACTTGGATATCACGGCCAGCGTTTCCAGTACTGATAACTTCATATTACTCCTGACAGTCAGATCAAGGTTTTTAAATAGAAAGGAATCAGGTAACCCAGTATAAATACTAGAGATCACATTCTGCAATAGGCCAAGAAAATGAATATGGGTATATGGATAGAGCACTTTAGAAATGGGCAAAGAATTCCATCAATTCTGAAGGAAATTAGGTAAATTACCAAAAGACCACAGTTACTTAAATATAAAGAGTCTTTAGGAGACCAAGTTAGGATGATTTATCCATTTTTTAAAGACTTCTGCAAAAAATTTTAATTCCAGGTTATTTTTTGGCCTAGTACTTAATGCTGTATTTCTCAGCCTTCCTGATTGTGTCAATGAGTTCATTTGGGATCATGCTGTTTAAAAATTAGAGTAAGTAATACATTACTTACAAGCTATGATTGCTGAAACATTATTTCTTGTTATCTGCTACTTTGTAATATGTGCTGTCTCAGTCTGTTTGGGTTGCTGTAACAAAATACCACAGATTGGTTAGTTTACAAATAACAGAAATTTATTTCTCACAGTTCTGAAGGCTGGAAGTCTGAGATCAAGGTGCCAGCAGTTACATTCCCAAGGCCATCTTCATGGTTCATAGCTGGTGTCTTCTCATTGTGTCTCCACATGGTACAAGGGACTAGGGAGCTCTGTAGGGTCTCTTTTGTAAAGGCACTAATCCCATTCATGAGGGCTCCACCCTCATGACCTAAACCTCTCCCAAAGGCCCCATCTCCTGATACAATCACACTGGAGTTAAAATTTCAATGTGATATTTGGGGCTTACACAAACATTCAGGCTATAGATCTGCTATTCCTCTTTATTAATGGAGTTTATCAATCAAATGCTGAATTAACTTTAGAACATAAAACACTGGGCTAAATATAGATGGAATTGGAGGTAGTTTTAGCTTTTTCAATTATTTGGGGTGTTTATGAACAAAATCATAACCAACATGAACCTGTTTCCTTGTCAATAAAATAAAGTCACACACCCTATACTTCCCATGAGAATTTTTAGGATGAATTAAAGTCAGTAACAATTGTGCTTATTTGTAAAGTACTTGTAAAAAAAGAGCATAGTTAAAACTCATATTCTGGTTGCATTCAATTACTTATATTGAAAGAGATTACATTTCAGATTACTTAATCAGAATTGTGACAGGGTGAAGAAGAACAAATAGCAAACGGCACAACACGTGATGCAGAGAAGAGAAAGGAAAGAGAAAAAGGGCTCATGTGGATACAGATCAGGGGTGAGAAAAGAGTTGGAAAGAAATGTAGATGAATTATATGACATAATGAGGAAAAAATAAAAAAACAGGAAAAGAAGGAAAAACAGGGAAGAAGGCCACTCACTCCAGATCTGCATCCACTTTGCTGCTCCTTAAATAGCCAGATGCCCTTGGTCGCCTCGTCCCTACTTTTGAATGGGGAATGTGAGAGTTGGAAACTACTGTGTTGTCCATAGTCTTTTAAGCTTTTATATCCACCAAATCAGAGCCAGTATGTGGGCCCAGGGCTCTGACAGAACGTGGACTTTTTCCCATTCCCTCTTAAATTCTTATTCCCCATTAAGCGATACCACAAAACACTACCAGTGAGGACCCCGCTCTGAACCCAGTCGCCATCAGTTGAGGTAAAGTGACAACACTGAGTGCCTCCTGCCTCCTCAGACACAGGCTTACCTGTCCCCATCAAGCTCCCCCAGCCCACCCCCACACCCTTGCCTTACTTCCTTTTTACCTTTGGTTCTTCCTGGAGCACTTAAAAACCGTCCTTCTTGCTGTGTGCTCCAATTGGTCAGATGATCAGGTTCATGCAGCTCTTTTAAGCATTTCTAGGGCCCCAAACTCGTCACCAATATGAAGAGTATGTTTTCACTGTTTTGAGGAATTTGTCCTGTCTTGACAGAATTTCGAGTTAGAAGCTTGGTCTGATGCAAGACATATACTAGGATTATAGAACAGAAATAAGGGCAAAAAGAAAAAAAAAGCTAACATTTCTTTTTCTCAAACTGAGCATATTTTTATTTTCCAGGATCTCCCCCTATCTTTGCTCTTTTTAAGGGAAATTTATCTTGTCCATTCCTACCATCTGCCTGTTAGGCTAGTTCATGGAAGTACCTCCCTCAAATTTTGTGCCAAGTTGGAGAAAAGCAGCAAAATTCAATTTTACTACTTATCCTCCTTGGTACCTCTGGTGAGAAGTTAAAAAAAAGAAATCATGTGGGAATTCACATGAGGTTTTGTTGGGAGTTTAATGGCACCCTCTTAGAACTCCCTAAGAGCAAGAGGTAGAGCCGCTAAAAGGCCAAATGAACTTCTTCACCATGTGGCTCACACATCAAGGGACCTTGCTTTGGCTTGAGTTTATTGATAAAAAGTCTTCAGATGAAGATTTCTCTGACTCCACTGCAATAGAAAAATCAAGAGCAATGGGATGTTTAAAAAAACAAAAAATCCTCACTTTGCCTTTGTCAATATTATAAACCAGGAGAATCTGATCAATTTTTTTGCTGGTCTTGAAGGGATCTTCATAAACTTAATACTAGAGAGTAATTTGTTAAATTCACCCTTTTTTGTTGTTTTTGTTGTCCTGCTAATTCCTTTGTTTGTACTTTTCCTCCATAAAATAGGTATTTCAAACTCAAAGACAGTTAAGGAAGTAAAATTTCATTCAAATTTGTAGTATTTTTCACTGTATGTGGCATTTAGAAGTGATGACATTGGGGAATGCAATACATATCCATGGAAATCTGCAAATAATTCCCAATGAAGAAACATTCTAATAACTATCTCACTGGTGATAGCGGACTTTAAATTGACATGGAGGGAAAGTGAATAGATAAAAGTTAAAAATGAGTGTGTAATGTATGTGCCCTTCTACATTTCTGGCTATGAAGATACTTGTAACAGAACAAATTTCTCATATTAAACATAAGCTAAATTTGTAAAATCTGAGAAGTTTATGACTCATATAGTGGTAGTATAATGTGAAGCAGAACAGATAACTACATTTTTGCCAATGTGACTGGACAATCTCAATGACTTAATCCCTAATTTAATCTTGGTCTGACTCCTAAGAAATGCGAGTTTCCAACAGTTAGGGATCATTAGTTGAATTGCTTGTGTCATTCATTGTGTGCTTTGGGGCGAGTCACAACTTTCTTCCCTCTGGTCTCACTTTTTTTTTCTATAACTAGGGTAATATGCTCTGACATACATATCTCTCAGACTTGTTTTAAGGGTAAAATAAAATAAATATGAGAATTGTCTAAAGAGCAAAGAGATGTCCATTTAACAAATCATGGAGTAGTTTGTTCCCTGCTCTGGTGGAGTCCCCAGTGATGATGGAGATTTCTGATCTCACATGTACCCAAACTCTGGGCCAGGAATTGTCACACATATACACAATGGCAATGATAACTTAAACGAGCCTGTTACTATTCTAAAGTTTAGTCTTCTGTATTTGGAACGTGTTTGTGTACAGAATTGTCACCAGAAAGTGTTTATAGCAAACTTTTTATGTCAGAAGTTTATTTTATTGGTAAAATATTAAATAATATACAGAATTAAAAACTGCACTTACACTTCTGAGAAGAAATAAATCTTGGACAAATTATATGCTTGTTCCTGAGATTCCCTAAATTTATTCCAGTAGCTGTGCACTCAGACGGTACAAACCTTTATAATATAATCCTTTTCACAAAGTATTACAAAGTTTCTGCAGCTTCTTTAGTTGTACACACATACAGACATACACTCACACATGCATATACAACACTCATACACGTATACACAGTACCCACATACATGTACAAAGTATGTATGTGTGTGCATTAAAAACAAAGAAAATACAAGTCCCACATTTTAGTCTGCAGTGATAAAACTGTCTAGCGGAGGTCTCCAAATTGGTATACAGCAGAGTGAGTTGTCACACAGCTGCAAAGACTGTTTCTGTATTTCCATAGTAAACCCCATTTTCTGAGGTACGGTATCTGAGCCTTAAAAAAACTATGTTACACTGAGCAAACCTGACATACAAGGTCTGGAATTTTAATTTTACATAGATATTTATATATATATTTCTTTTTTAAACAATAGTTTTTATTTTCCCAAATTATTAGTTGAAAAAAAATGAGGTTTACTGGTTTGACCTATTTTTTTTTTTTTTGCTTCTAAAACTCAAAATATCCTAGAAACTGTCAAGCAATTAGTTTTTAAAGTAGTCTGATTACCTTTGGTATTGTTAAAGAAAAAAATCTAAAATGGCCAAGACATATACTGTACAAATTCAGTAACTGCCTTTAAAAGAAATGCCAAAGAAATGTTATCTTTTAACAAAATATGTATTTACAATTACAGCAGTTTTACTACAGAGTCACGGGTATAAAAAAAAAAACCCCAGCATACTACATATAAATATGTATGATACGAAAAATACTTCTTACTTAAATTTGTATGAAAACAGGAGTGCTCCAAATATTTCTTAAAAATTTTCCTCAATAGGTGATAAGTGTTTAAAATTGAGCTAAGTGCTTTGCTTTTACTTTAAAGTTCATTTTCAAAAGGAGAAAACTGAAATAAAAAATAGTCTCTTAATTTAAAATATTGGGCAAGGGTCTAAGAAGAAAATTCGGTCTTCATCAACTTTTTCAACTTTAGGACATGTTTCTCAGGCAAAATATTACTAATTTCACTGAAATTTAGCCTAATAAAGATACCATGAGATTAGACCAGTGGTTTCCACATTCTCTAATATTTAGATTGTGGAGTGTTTTTCTCTTTGCTTGTTGTATCCTTTAACTAACACCACGACTTTCAAGGGTTTCTTTTTGTCATTACCTAAAGAATAGGTCAGAACAGACAAAAAAATTAAAACCACAGTTTTTAAGACTTCAAGGAAAGTATTGCACTTGTACAGAAAAAAAGGAGAAATATCTTTTAAACTAAATAGCAGTAACAATTATTCTGAGATTGCAAATAACACATGGTCTAAAAGGTCCAACTATTAAGAGCAAATATGGAGCCTGGAGAGCCCCCTCCAAACCTGGAATATTATTATAGTAATGTTAAAGCATTTTCTCCCAAGTGAGAGACAATTAAGACTTTTTGCTTTAGATTTTTAACATCTTTCTAAGTTCTTGCAAAAAACTGTTTAATCTCATAATATACATTTTAGGAGGAAAACCAAGTCAGAACACAAAGTCCAACAAAAAAAGGAAGGCAAACATATTATGATTACAAAATCTCTAAAGTCATATTTTATGTCCCCAATATTTGAAAGTGAAAGTAACACAAGGGTTATACCTTATTATTTTTAATCCAACTACTTTTCTTTTTAATATAAAACTACAGTTGAGTATAAAAATATGTCAGCAGATTATACAGCCAACAAAAATCACACACAAAAAAGTTAAGACTTAAGAGACCAATGAGCTGGAAATAAGAATTGACCAGTCTACAAACTAGTGGGGGGAAAGGCAGAGACATGATGGAAGGGACATGGACAGAGAGAGTAGACAAAATTTAAGAGATAACAAAGAACTCTGTTACACAGAAGGGGAAGTGATTTTTGTTCAAAATCTGGGAGTGCTTGACAGTCAAAATGTTTTATCACAGTTTCAGAAATTGACCTACTTTGAAAAAACAAACACCAAAGAATAAAACAACAAAAACCAAAACCCAATCCTTCCCTTGTTACAGTGTATTCATTTTTTAAAAGTCCATTTCCAGTAAATTAAATTAAGTAGAATCCTGGTAAGTGCATAGTAGGGGATTCAGTGACCTCCACCCGTTTGAGAAGCTTTTCTTACTGTCACTTGAGGTAATTTGAAGGGCCCGATAAACTGCAAACTGGCTTATCTGTACCTAAATGAAGTTATATACTGTACTCTTTGTGGCTTAGCAGAGGGCCTCTCAATTTTATATTTTATTCACAATAAAAAGGACGTCTTAGAAAACTAGTCATTCACGTACCATTCTCTGTATAGGATAAAGGTTAATTCACAACAAATTTATACAGAAAATATACAAATGCAATGTAATGGGAGAAAAATCCCATAAACAGAATTAGGAACATATTTTTAAGAGTGCATGTGAAAGATATCCACAACCTTACAGTACAGCAAGAGAAAACTAAAAAGCTAGAAATATAATATTACATAAAACCTTACGCAAATCCCAAAATTTTAGGTTGTTTCAATAAATGTAAAAATATTCAAGGTGTCATTATTTGGCCTAGCAATACACTATGATTAAAAAGAAACACTAGCATATCACAGCTTCTTGGTCATATGACATTTGCGTTGTATAACAAGCAGCTCACTTTAAAAAAGCTGTCATATCCTAACATATCCATTGCAAGTAATACACAACCATGGTAAGGAAACCATTTGAGATTATGCTTTAGAGAACAGCAATGTGATATGACTGTTGAGTTTAGTTTTGTTCAAGGAGAATTAATTACCTGCTTCTTTACATTACTCCATAAAACATTAACAGATTAGAAGACAGAGGTTCTAAGACTAGAACAGCACTAGTCTGAGAACAAAATTCCCAAACAATACTGTATATTATTGACCAAAATTCCACTAATAAATCCTTCTATGACACTAAAACTTATTCTTCCTTAAAACAAAACAAACACATACCATAATGCAATTCACAGCTAAAATATCCCTCTACCTCATATTTTACCTGCCTAATCTTGTAATGGTATTCAGAAAATATCACCAAACTAATAAGGTACTAAAATCTGGTTTCAAAGTTTCCTTTTATTTTAAAGAGATGAGCTGAAAGTCTCTGTATTAGAAATACCTCTAATGGTTTTGCCCTAAGAACACGGAGATGAACTCTATTGTACTCAATTTTAAGTGATTTTTAAAAGTACATAATAAAAAGTGTTGGAGGGCTACAATAGCTAACCAACACTTTCTCAATGCATTTTAAAAAGGCACCAATAAAGAGAAATTTTGTAAGTATTTAATACATTAACTTCAGGATCTTAAGAGACCAGTTACTGTATATTTTAATTATTTTGCAGAAACTGGAGATTCAAAAACATTTCTAAGATAACTTTTCTATGTACAAACTTCAGTTTCATCCCCTTTCCTTTTTCTTTTGCATTTGGGGAGTCTTCTGTTTCAGAATAATCTTCGTACATATAGTGCTTTACTAGAATAAAATATAAACTATAAAAGACCACAAATATAACTTATCCCTTTTTGTAAAGTGAGAAATTCAAAGTTAAAAAAAAAAGTAATACACCCAGTACCTTTTATAATCTAGGTTTTGTCTTGAAACTAGAGGAATACAGTTTTTTGTTTGTATTTTTTGCTACCTTTCCTGTTCTTTCTCTACCTTAAGGAATCATTTTGGAGACAGAATGAAACAATGTTCAGAAAATAAATAAAACATAATTTTCATTTAAACGCCTTCACTGATGTAGATTTTGTCAAACACTTATAAAATATCATAAAGACTTCATGGTTTTGTGGTTTGCATAACTGGGACAAAAAAACTGTAAATAAAAACGGTATCAGACTTGCTTAAAATATTCTTGTCTTTCTCCATTTGCCAACAAGTGATCATTTTTCTTTCTGTATCTTCTCATTCAAAACTAATTTGTGTTTTTTTCACTTTGGAGGTTATATAAAATCAGCTTAAAATCTTTTTTTTTGGATTGATTTTTTTCATTTGTTCTGGAAGTAGACAGTAAAGACCCCAGGTTTAAGTCTAATAGTCACCACTAGTCCTGAAGATACACTAGTAACTTTAAAAATATTTCCTAATGCAGTCTGGTAAAGTAAACCTACTAAACTGCTCAGGAATTAACTGTAATTTTAACTCTCCCTTTGTTCTTACAACACATCTGATCACTCTAATTGCTTTTCATGAATTTTGTTTAAAAGAATGTGTGTGTACACATACATACACACCATGATGCATACATACTTGTATGTATGTAGAGAGACACTCCCTACTTTGTAGCCAGACCTAAATCTCTTACTCTTCCATTTTGTCCCTCCAGAAAGTTCTCAACACTGGAATGTTTCAACAACTCAAAATCTCTTCCAATATGCTTACTGGTAACTTTCATTGTTTTTAAAAGCCAGATTACAATAGCTCTTTAAAAGTGATTGACCACTTTTAGAGAGAGGCAGCACACTTCTCCAACAGGAACTGGCGATAACATTCTGGGCAAAATTAGGGCAGAGTGATGTGATAAATTTCTGAATTTTAGCCAAACTGGAAAAAACAGAGGCTAACCCATTTTCAAGCTCCTCAAAAAAAGTGTAATGTAAAATCTCACCTAAATAAACCGGGATATAACTGTTATGTAAAACTTGATTTATTTGGTGTCTGACCCTCCTACTTATTTTTAGGTGTTACCACTTTGTATATTTCCTTTTGTGAATTAGAGGCATGCAAATATAGCCAGCCAGCCAGAGCTTCCCAGAAAGCACTCTGTCCATAAAAATTCTTTCTTACCTACACGTTTGATTTGACCTTGTCCTCATCTGTTCCTGCCATAGCCTGACCCATCATTACCTCTTTCTGTTCCTCACATATCATGAAGCTAAGAAAGTACAAAGTATACGCTGGTAACAAATACACTCTCACATATAGTCCCTTTAATAAAATAGATTCCCCAAAAGATGAAATCAGAAAAGGAGAGTGCATTAGTACTGTCTCATGGGAGTAGTATACAACTCTTCAGGTTCACCTAAATTCAGTTTCATCCTAGGGCAGGTAGGTACATGACTGCTCATACACTGAAAAAAAAAACATGACATAGTAGGAGGGAGGAGATTCATAGATGGCGCCAGCCAAAATTCACACGCAGCCAAAGTTATGGACATATTGACTGCCATCCAAATGTTTTCTTAAATG
Organism: Smutsia gigantea; assembly: GCA_032199065.1. NCBI lineage: Eukaryota > Metazoa > Chordata > Mammalia > Pholidota > Manidae > Smutsia > Smutsia gigantea. The sequence continues at coordinate 63,535 of JAVSCE010009116.1, forward strand.
GAAGTAAAACATAAAATCACTAACCTTAAATGATTTATCCCCTTCTAAAAGGGAAAACAAACAAAATTTCATTTATGAGTGGTTAGAGTGGGTGGGGTAAGGGGGTCTCAAAGACATGCTTCACCTTGAATAAACTGTACGTTTGTGATGTACCAAAGCATGCAGGAAAAAAACAAACAAATGAGAGTTGACGTTCTATTTAAAACATTTCACATCTCTGTTTTGATGCATTCTCTTAGATTTAAGGGAATAGTTTGGATGTTTCTCCAAAAATAATTATGATGGGCTAGTAAAAGAGAGCTGAGTTGTAACCATTTTTGCTTAGCTCTAGCTGAGTTCATGCTTAGAAGTTGTTTAAATAAGCAGATCGTAAGCAAGAAAATGACTGAAGGGCAGTGTTGAGGCCAGACTTGCTTATCTATCCAAAGTCCTCTAGTTTTGCTACCTCTCATAACATTCTGTATTAAGAAACATAGTTTCAGTATCCTATTTAATGATTATTTTTAGAGCAGTTATCAGTTACTGCTTTACAGAACTTCTGTATTCATAAATGGTTATGGATAAGCCAGTCATGTTCAGGCCTGTCCTTCCTAAACAAATCAGCAAGTTTTGCCTCCCAAGTGTGTCCCCCAAAGTGACTTAAAATCAATCTCACTTGGTTCTTTCCCTCCAATGCTGTTGGATTGCAAAGAAAACAGAGCACCATAGAAATGAAATGGAAATCTGCACATGAAATATAGCAACATATGTGTGGATTAAAAGAAGAGAGATTCTACACCAAGGGATTGAGATTCACTTCTGACAAGTACAGGACATAGTCACTTTCACTTGGAGGTTCAGTCACATTCTAGACTCCAAGAAGGATAAAAATAGGTCCTGTTTTTCGTTTCATCTGTAGTTCGATGTATAGGTTACAAAGTTTCCCTTTCCTTGCACCAAAAGTGGGAAATATAATTATTGAACAAATACTAGAATAAATAGCCCTAGTTCCATAACCTTATGGTGTTCAAGTTACCACATTTTGGTCAAAATAGCAATTGCTCTAAAGATGTTGAAGAAAAGAGCCTATAGCAAGATTTTTAAGACCTTCCACTAGAAGAGTACAAGATGAATGGACTATGGATGAACACTGGGTGGTCACAGCTTGAAAAAAACTAGTGAAAAGAGAAATACCAGAAAAGACATTTCTGAGTAGATTTTTTTCCCCCTACTGTTAGCCTAATTGTATTTTTCTGCTGACTTGTTAACACTGATTAAAGGCTGATAAAGTGACAATCATAAGCATACTTTTAGAAACAAATACATATACTATGCTGCCATTACGTTACAACTTTTAAAAGGAAAACTTCCCAAACAAATTTATGAAAAGTAGAGGTCCCTTCTGGAAACTATTGACTTAGCCATTCTTAGACCATATGTTATTCTGAAAACTACATAAAAACACTATTAGTTAAAGGAGTTAAAAGTAAGGCTGCCAGGGTGTCTATAAAATGCCAGTCATCAAAACTATGGAAAAACAGTGCTTAAGTTTAGAAAAATAAGATCATAGGACTTCGGATGTATTGTAGGTATCCTTAACTACCTGTAGTTTAAAAGTTTTACTATATGGTACAGTGTGTAACATACTGTATTATAAATTCCATAGGGGAAGTAAACATACAATAACGACTCATCCAAGGAGTTATCATTGGAAATAACAACGTGTTTGTGTTCCATGATCTCTAGAGGCAAAAATAAGTTTACATTTTGAAACATTCTTCTTTAAAGAGTAAAATTGCTTGTACCATTTTTAACTGCACAAACCCTACCTGGAAAACTCTCAACATTCCTGCCTTCAAATCATAATCCTGAACATCAGTGGCAAATTAGAATCTCTTAGGTGAATCTATATGAATCAAGTGATTTTTTTTTCAAAGCATAAAATGCCTTGTATCTATGCATGGCAGAAATGAACTGCTCTTAAATTCCCACAAAATATAAACTAGCCAAGTTATCAAGAAAGAATATCCCCTGTCCCTTCTCTCTTCTGCTTCTTTCAAATTGTTATTAGGCAGAGCAAATGACACTGCATCCACAAAGTAAGGATTAATGACAGTAATAATATTAAAAAAAAAAAGGTATGTTAACATCTGAGGGAAGGTGGGACTGTAAGTGCAGTATTTCTTCATGTGCAGTTCGTTACTTCATAGGGGTCCCCTTTGGAATGGAAAGGCCTAGTGGAATGTGTGCTCCCCTCGAACAATGTGTGATGAAAACTCATAACGGTCCTGGCTTCTGTAGCCACAGATGTTGCATTCCAGTGGGTCCCGGTAGCCATGGCAACCCATGTGAATGGTGTACATGACATGGTCCAGGAAAAGGACCCGGCAGTGCTCACACTTGAAGGCCCTAATCTGTTCTCCTTCTCCATTGAAGACCTTGTAGATGTCCTTCAGGGAGCCCTTGGAAGCTTTGGGGGTACCCAAAGCCTTGACATCCTCCTTCATGTAAGCTGGGCTTTGTTTCCTCTTGGGGTTTAAGGCAGCGTTTCCTTGGTAGGACTGGTGGTCATCATGGCTGCTCTCTGAGTCAGTAGAATCCAAGCAGCTATTGCTGGGAGAGGCCTCTCTTTCTTGGGGTCGACTCTTTGGTCTGATGAGAGAGATAGGGCCATCCATGTTGTTTTCATGACTATCGGAGGTTTCCCTGCTAATGGGTCTTTCTATCCTGTTTGGATGATAGACCTGAGAATAAGCTGAGCTTATAACTGGGGCCACCTCAGCAATTGTGCTTGGCGGGTGCTGCATCAGAGGGTGAAGGGCCTCAGCTCCAAGGTAGGTGATTGCATTGTTGATGGCTTGGTCCATCATATGAGACTGCATCAGCTCAGCCTCCTTCTCATATGTTAAGTTCATATCAAAGTGAATGTCTGGGTAGCTGAATCGCATGAGCTTTTCCCCTGAAAGGGTGGGGGGAGAGAAGTAAAAAGCAAAAAAAGAACGCAACAAAATTAGTGATGCATTAAAAATATCAAAGTGCAAAGTTAACTAATCACCTCCATCTTCCATAATATGGTACATCTTATTCTTTAGAGCAAGTGTTTGGGGTCTTTAATTCTGCTGGGATTCACAAATACATTTAACCTGTAAAGGGGATTAGCAATGCACATTTCACAAGCCATTTGCACTTGTTCTAATGCCATCATGAAAATTCATCTAGCCTAAAAGGTATGATTGGGTATGTGATCTTATTTTCATTCTCTATTAAAATGTCCACTTGTCTAGAGCTCAGCCACTGTAAAACAAAGAAGAAATACTAGGTGAAAATAAGTCAGAGACTATGGCTTGTTTTTGCATATTTTAACCATCAGTGACCAAGCCACAAAGATCATAAAAGTGAGAGTGATCTGGTTATAACATCTGTCACCACTTGTGACAGCGTTAATTTGTGTAGGGTTAATTTTGTTGACTTAACTGCTGTATTAAAAAAAGTTATAGAGCCAATAGTGTCATTCTGGAGGATTCAAAAAAATCACTATCACAGCACTGTTAAAAGCTAGATTGTCTGGCATTTTGAAAGAAATTTAGAGCTATTTAGAGCTATTTCCAAAAGTACTTACTTATAAACTTGGAAAATATTGTGTTTTGTTATTTTGCTTCTTGAAATGGATAACTGCTCACATTTACATTATCTCTTCTTTATTCAGATATGTGCTGGTATGTACACCCATTGTTTGGTTTTCCATATTTTTTCTTGATTGAAGGATATTTGCATTTTCTCGTTAATATTCACTTTAACAAACTTAATTTTACTTCATAATATACAAACATTAGCTATAAGAGTTTGGTATGTAAAACAGAAGACATTTTATTTTTTCTCCTACAATATTGCCAGCTTTGGACAGAATATTTTATCTTTTTAAAATTCTGCCACTAACACAATGTGGTCTGCTACCAATTACCTACTTACTTTGATAGGTAACTCTTAGAGACAAATACATCTTAAAAATACATATGGACTTCTTATAAATGTTCAGCGTGTTGCTGTAGATGGCTGCTGAACTTGTAATGTCGATAGGAAATGTTGATCCACAGAGCTGCATTCTGGAAAAGGGCTTTCAGGTGGAGAGTTATTATTTCAGGTTTGAAGAAAGGTCCCCCAAATGAGATGAGGGTAACAATCAGAGTAATGAAAATAAAAGAAAAAAATGGTGAGACACTATCTTGTGGCATCCAATTTAAGACAAGGCAATGTCAAGAGCTTAAAAGTTAAGCTTTAAAAAAAATTAGATTTATAACCAAAAAAACCTAGTTCGAAAATTTTTTTTAAAAGTTAAGCTGGACAAACCTAATCTATATTTTCAAGGAGCTTGCAGTTTAGAGAGAGTAACAGCAATTTAGGGATCATTTATAATGCAGTGTGATAAGTACCATGGGATCAAATAAAAGGCATACAAAATTCATTATGAGAGCAGTGAAAGACTTCTTGAAGCAAGGGGCATCAGAGATAAGAATGCGATGGCGAACGTCTGCCAAGTAAAGGCAAATGGGGGGTGGAGGAGCTGGTAGGAAGGCTGAGAGGCAAGAGGGCATGACTTGTTCTAGGGACTACTTATACTTCACTATGGCTAGAGTAGATATAGATGAGAGAGATGAAATCAGATAATACAGGGCTCATTCGACAGCTAAGAAATTTGAATTTTATCCTGAGGCAGCAAGGATTGAAAGGGTTAAACAGAGAAGTGACTTGACTAGAAATTTATTTAGCAAGACAGTGTAGGAGGTTGTTTCTGTAGCAATCATGGTGGCCTGAATTAGTACAGCAGCAGTGGAAATGGGGAAAATTCGGCTGGATGGAGAAAAATTTGGAAAATATGGTTGCTAGGGCTTGGTGATTATCTAGACATAAATAAAAAGAAAGAGAAAGATGTTAAGCTTGAAGCCTGGGTTTCTGGTCTGGGAAACTTCGTAGATGGCAGTGAAAGAGAAAAGAAGATTAATTCAGGATGGGGAAGACTATGAGTAATAGTCCTGTCCAGTAAGTACTGAAAGACAGTCTCAAACTCAGGAGAGAGAGATCTGGACTTGAGATGTAGATATGAGAGTCATCAGATGATAGAAACTAACTTTTGAAGCCACAGGAATAGATGATATCACCCAGGCATAGGTAAAGTGAGAAGAAGAAAAGGTCATAAATAGAATCTGGGAGGACACCAAGATTGTTATGCCTGCCGTTAGACCAGGGCAAGTAGGATTCCTGTGCTGGGCCTTATAATTAGAGAGCTTGGGCCTTGTTCCTCCTGGAATGAGGACTGGGTAGGGATAAGGGAATATGCCTATTTAGAGCTTACGCTCTAGACCACTCTGGGTACCCAAGACCCCAGAATTCCTTGCCAAACAGCTCTCAGCTTGCACCCAGAGTCATCACAATCCTCTTCAAAGGGTCCAACCTTCTGAATACCAGTAGTGCTGCTGGCATGTATACTCTTCATACACAGTATGAGGAATGACCAACACACTACCCTTTATGTGTTGTATGAAGGGTAAGTTCTTTTAACTTGGATGTATAGGCTGAGGTGTCCACACCTCTGTGCATGAGGCCTCTTCTAGTACTAGACCAGGAGACGGTCAAGAGATGAATGTGGCTGTAGGCCACGGGTGGTTCTGCCCATGCTGATAAGGTCTGGTGTGGAATGCCAAGGAATCTGATAATTCTGTATTTATTTGAACTCTTCCAAGTTAGGAGGGTTGAACATAATAGCTTTAGCTTGATTTTGGCTTCCATTAGTACTTATGCCCCAGCTACATAGCTGTTAATGCTAAATCATTAAAGAAAACTGAGAAGGAGCAGCCAGAGAAGCTGGAAGAAATGCAAGAGAGATCAGTGGCATAGAAACTAAGGTAAGAGTGTTTCAAAAGGAACGAACTATTCAGTACTGGCAAATGCTCTATAAGAGTTATGTAACAGTCTAGAAAGGGTTCGCTGGACTTGGCACTCTTGAAGTTAGTGGTGACCTCAGTGAGAATGAGGGGAAAAAATAAGGGACAAAGCCAGGTTGCAGACTGGAGAATGAGAGGAAGAAAGAAAGTACTGCAAGCATTGACAGCTCTTCAACAACCCCACGTTGGAAAAGAAAGAGAAAGCAGGTAGTAGTTGGAAGGAGACTGGGTTTGAGGGAAGATGTGTTTTAATGATGAGGGTTTTCACATTAAATGCCAAAAGGAAAACACTAATAAATGGGAGAGGGTGAAAATGTAAGTGGGAAAGAGGAAAATAACAGTGTAAGGTACATGGGGGGCTTGGACAGAAGAATTTCAGAACATGAGGAATTAACCATGACTAGAAACAGGGATACTTCTTTCACTGAAATGAGAAAAGAAGTATTCACGTGGATGCACATAATCTTATGGGATTAGTGACATTATACTGAAATCATTTCAACTGATTTATTCCCTGTGAGTCTAGATCCAATATCATCAAGGAGTGAGATACTATGTTTGCAGAGAGTAAAGAAAGAGTGAAATGGCCATAGGTTTGAGTATGAGAGAGTCTATTCAGAGATGGATTAAAGGTGGGCTGCCACACAGTATGGATGGGACAACTGATATCTGAAATCACTTATTCATTTATTTACAGTGACACCAATTTGTGAGGCTGTAAATTTTCTCCAAAAATATTTGAAGCTATGTATATATTTGGCAAAGATGCTTAGTTGGTTTCACTAGAGAGAGGGTTTCACCAGGAGAAGATAATGAAAGGACAGTAAAGCAAGAATCAAGAATATTGGCAAGAGTGATGAACCAGTGTCTAAGCTAGATAAGGAAAGAAAGGAGGACACAAAAAGATACGCAGAAAGTTCAGGGGCCATGGACCTGGATGGCTTGATAAGGTCAAAGAACAGTATTTACCTTAGGGACATAATAAAAAGGAATTTATGGTAAGTGTAAAATGATGAAATTTGTCTTGGAAGACATCATAGAGACAGTTTCTGTGCAATTATTTGTTACATATCACTACCAGGATAGAATCCAAACAAAGAAAAAATACCATCAAATTCCTGATAAAAATGTTACTTTTAAGTCAAACCATAATTTTAAAAAAGCTGTCCCTCTTTTCCAATGAATGTTAGTCAAATTGAGAGTAGCATAAGAAACAAGAAAATATTACAAAAAGCAGAACTAAATAAATTCAGAAGACAGAAATAATAATAATGAATTTTTATTACATTACACTAGTATCTAGTTGAGATCTAAGCATTTAATGGACAATCATTAAATTAATCAATGTTAAAAATAGATGAAATGGCATAAAAAAAGGAAGTTATTTATAAAAAGGAGGAAACAGAAAGAGAAAGAAAAGTTACCTAAGGGTCCAGGTCAGGCCTTTGGCTTAAAAGTGACCTAGTATATACTGATCCCTCAGGGCTACTCTTTAGCTTTTTTTTCAATGAGGTCTGTCAATAAATCTCTCCAGTTTGTCTTAAAGTGGTATTTTGGTGATTTGTTAGTTCTTCAACTGTAGATCTTCTCTAAGTATTTAGTGGAGTAATAGAATTTAGTACTCTTTCCTCCCTGAAATAACCAATGAGAATATTTTCTCCCAGCACCACTCAACTCACATCAGGGTGTCCACAATGCTCTGTGGCACTGGAATGTGAGAATCTGCTTGAATATTTTTATCTAATTTTTACCCTGTTTAAAGTCTATAAAAATGGATATATTACATATATAATTAATGACAATCCTTTATGTAGAATTTCTATTTTTCATACATTTTAGAAAATGTAGATAGATGCTTTTTGCATCCTCAGGGACACTTAATAAGTTACACTTTGCAGAATGATGCCAACTCTGAGTGTATCAAAGAATATCTAAGAGCTTGGAAGTGAAAAAGGGAAGTCTAAATACATCACATTTAATCTTTTCAGTTCAAAATCATAGGCTGGATGAAAACAAAGATCAAAATATAGACCCAAATATGAAAAGAAACATCTTGAATGTAGTTTGATGCATGAATTTTCTAGTGCAGAATCAGTGCAGAATTTTAGAAAAAAGAAAAAAGGATTTTTCTTCATTGTAGATCAACTAGTAAAAGCATTAATGTCATGAAAAAAACAGTTTAAAAATCTGGCACTAACACAAACTTAAAAACAGATTATAAAACTTGCTTATAGGCTACACCACTTCCCTTAATTAGAAGTATTTTTTTTTAAATAAATGAACATTTTTTTACACACTATTTCACTTTACATATCATTTCATTTTGAGATGGGAACTTACTTTCATAACCTTCCTTCTACTGATCTTTCATAGGCCCATATGTCTGTGTGTGTGTATAGAAGTATGTATATATGCAGTGGCATAAAGTGGAGAACAATAATGGAGAAAAATGATGGGTATTTATTTCATGAAATAAAATATACCATATATATTTCTAATACATGGAAACATGCATTGGCCCATAAAACCATCTTTGAAGGAAATAAAATCATTTGAAATGCTTACCCACAAACTTTTGTGGAGTGGAGCTTTTACGTTTTCCCATATTCCCTGTGAGCTTCTCTATAACAGCAGGTCTCTCAAAAGGCACCAGAGAAATATTGTTGTCCATAATAGGCTCTTGTTCCTTACAATCTTCCATAGGAGGTACTATGTAAAACCATACAAAAAAGGCAATCTGGTAATTTCTTCATTTTAAAAGATAACAAGGCTGGATTTGTCAACTCAGTATGTATTATACAGACATAAGCTAGTGTGCTTGAATAAAAGCAATTTGAAAGAATAACTCCAGTACTAAAATACACTCTAATTTTACTCACACACACACACAGAGGATTTTGTTTTTATCTGAGTTGCTCTCAGATCAATGACATAAACTGTTGCCATGATTGGTGGCAAACATGTTCACCTTGTTTCTCATCTTATTCCTCTGAAAGTGTTTTTTAACATTGATTAAAATCAATACTAGTTTAAGACTGCATTATTCTCAAGGCTTTGGAGTTTATTTTTCTGAAACAATTTAAGCAAGTCAACTTGTTTTGGAGGAAAGCTTACACAGACACATAGAGTAACAGCATAATACTTAACCATTTTTTTCACCCATGCATTTTCCTGTAGCAGATTTTTTTATTTGATGAGCTGAGGGAGCTGTTAGTCCTCTTGGCAGGACCTAAACACCTGCATAAAGCAGCCCTCATGAAGGAGGACTGATGCCGAATACGTCTATGTGTAGTAAACTGTGACAACTTTCTGATTGCGATTTATTTTAAAAAGAGTTCTTCAGTAAAATAATCTGTTTATCTGTTTCCAAACTGGCATATTTGCTTACTAAATGATTACTCTAATTCATTTGATAGAAATTCTCTAATGCTGCTCCTTCTTCATCCCATTTGTCTAAGTTGCTATGGGCTAATATATTGGCTCATAGATATTGACATTAGATATTGACATTCATAGTGTAGACAAGGACTTATAAAAGCTTTTTTGAATAAAAATACTGTCAAAGGATGTTAAAGGATAGAGTTACATCTGAGACAGGTGAAATTGGTTGATTGAAACCAATGTTCACAGGAAAGACCACCCTTATCACTTCTTAATTATTGCTGCTTTCTCCATCTGCACCTGTGTTGGGAAGCCTAAAGGTTTCATACCTTAGGATAAGTGTACTTGTTCAGCATGTATTGTGAAATGATCTATTCTGCTTTTTTTGTTTGTAAAGGATAGTTCCATTATGTGACACAATGCACCCTTATTTATAAGAATAGACACTAAAATAATGTGAGAAAGCAAAAGATGAAAGTTAAGAAAGTCCAGTATGCAATTCAGGTGATCTATTTAATAACCAATATAGGTTGCTGATTTTGAAGAAATGAAATATGGCATCAAAAATACATCTTCCTAATTTAGACATCTTGAAAAGAAATCAATATTCAGCCTAAGGTATGAGTTAACCTAATGCAGTCTAGTGGATGGGCCAGAAAAATGTATTCTTCACTCTCTACTTTATAAGAGATCCTCTGGCTATGACTGGCAAGGGATTCTATAATCACTGAATGTTAATTTGAAAGAAAATTCCAAGATGAGAGTCAGAAACAAGGAAGCCAGGTCATTTTCCATACTGATGTAATTCATGACATTGTCAAGGTGAAAAAGTATGCCCCAAGATGTTACATAAAACATCATGTCCTCTTTTAGCAACAATTAAAATAAAAAATAACAACAACAACAACAACAACAACAAAAACAAGAAAAGCAAAGGATGACCCCAGAATTCAAACAAGGTTGGCGGAGGGGACAGGAGGATGGAATAGCAGCGGTGATGTGGCAGGGAACAATGTAATTAGATATAGATTATTGTTAAAATCTTAACTTTTGTTTTGGATGGTAGATTCACAGGCACTTACTACATTATTACAAATAACTATATAACTAAAAATCAGGCCATGTATGTATGGACCAAAGATGAAAATATGTCATGGACCAAGATCCAAAATGAAAGAAGGAAAGAAAAAAGTTTGTTGTTATCAATTTTGCTAAAAAACAGCAAGATTGGTTAAAAGGGTTTGCCCCCAAATTGAATATACTAATTAGTTTTGAAATGAGTAGTCTAAAACTTGGCAGTTTTGCTGTAAGTCTCACCTTGAATTTTCATATTTGCACACATTTAACACTCAAAACGAAACCTGGGTGTGGGAACTGTCCCATACCACATCCACCTCAATTCAGATGATTTGTCCCAAGTTCAATGAAACTCATGTGAACTGAAAACAATGACTTCGGCAGAGCTCTAGTCTAACTTCTACTTTACAACAGCCCTTTACCTAACAAATATTGATCTTGTTTCTACCATATTGGCAATAACAACAACTGATGAATACTATGTGCTAAGTACCATTTTAAGAGTTTGCATTTAATAAAACATTTAATCTTTTCAACAACCTCTCTGAGATAGGTACAACTACCATTTCCATTTTACAGATGGGGAAACAAAGATCCAGAGATTTCTTAGGGCTTACATCTAATTAGTGGGGTATATATGAGTTTAATCTAAGTGGTCTGGCTCCAGAGCCTGGGCTCTTAGCCACTATGCGATTCTTTGTAGACATAATTTGAGTGTTGACTTTTTATTAACAAGTTTGAGAAACATTTAAGGTCTGCCATTGGGAAAAGATCTCATATATTTTCTCAATTGCATAACTAATCTGAATTTTTTGCTTTCATGGATCTCGTTGCAAGTCATCAAGATGTTTCTGGATATACACTACTTGAAACATTAATCAAAAGTGCATTAATTACCTAATTAAATAGAGACCTTTATCTAGGTTAAGAAAACACCAATATGGTAACCTCACTTGTTACAGCAAAATTCATAACCAAGGATCTTCCTTGACCTTATTCTTGAAATTATAACTGGGATAAAAAATATATTCATACTTTCATTATCTCATCTCATCGATAAATTTTAAAAACAGGACTATGTGTTCCTAACATAGCTATTTTTACCAACAAACTACTCAAAATTCAAGTTATAAGAAGACACAGTCTGAGGGGCCTCAGCGGGTCACATGCTCACCCCTTGGGCCAGGAGAGGGCAGGGGACCTAGTCTGACAGTCCCGCTGTGGCTTCATGCAATGGGAGACAGTATTCTAAAGGAAAATGGAAGTGTTGTCATCAAAGGAAGGAGTAAGGTGTGCCAGGCAGGCGGAAACAACAGAGGTCTTTTGCATTGCCACACATTTTCTCCATGTTGCTGAATTAAAAAAAAACTTCAGTTTCGTATTTTCTTGACAACACTGGACAGTGCCAATACTTGCACTGGCTTCTGTGAAATCACTCTTTCCATTTCCCCCTCTCTGCTCTCACTCTTTTTCATGGCTCTATTTTTCCTCTCCTGGTGTGTTCCTGACCTATAGATATCTCATTCTATACTTAATCCATTATCAGCTTAGAAAACCAGTTACTTCAGGCTACTGCCTAAATAATAATAGCCCCTACATCTTTATTTCCTACCCAGACCTCTCTAAAGAGCTGAAGATCTATATATTAAATTTCCTCTTAGACCATTTCACTTGTCTCTCTCTCACTGGTACCTAAAAGATCTGTTCAAAACCTGAAATCTCCACTTCACGCCCCAAACTTTCTCCTGTTTTCCTAACTTCCATTTCAGTGAATGGTACTGTTATCTACCTGGTCATCCATGCTAGATATCTGTGGCAAATCCAAGATTTCTTCCTTTCACCCATTTTCCTGTACCCACACTCCTACCTTATCCCTCCCCTCCCCTTATATACACACATGATGGTACCAAGTGTTATAGATTCTACACCTACAGTTGCTGTCAGTTTTTACTCAAACAATCAGGTGAACATTGCAATGATCTGCCTGCCTCTATCTTGACTCTTTTATATCCTACATTTCTAGCAATAAAGTCTTAATGTACTAAGGTTCTTTTAAGATAAAGTACACAATTATTTGCTTAGCACCAGAGGCCCTTCATGCTCTGTTCACAGTCTATTTCTTCTCCAGCCTTACCACCTTCCACCCTTTCTTGCCTTTAAAAACTGGGCTCTAGCTGTACACAGATACTGGTAGGTCCTTACCTCACTATGCTCTTTTAGATTTCTGTTTCTTCATTCACTTTGTTTTCTGCATGAAAACACCTTTCTCCACTTATTTAATTGGCTATCTTGCCTTTCAAAACTCTCCTCAAACGTAACTTCCCCTAGAAACTTCTCTGGCACACCCATTCTGCTTTAGATATCTATATGCCATACACTTGTCACAAAGTGCTCTGTTGGATTATTGGTTTATTTCTTCCAGTGTTGGTAAGCAACCTTGGGATAAGCACTGCATTTTATTTGAATTGTGTTTCTAGTACCTCATGATGTGAGACAAATTAAAATTCAATGGATGTTTACCAAATTAATGAAGGAAATGACGTTACCCAATGGAAACAGGTAGAAGAAGCTTACTAAAAAAATTACAGATTCTCAGTTATGTCTCTGTACCTGAAATGAAGAACTTCCCTTTCCCAAATAATTCAAGAATATATATTCTTGCTCTAAAATTAGCCATCTTTATGGTTCACATTTTCATTTTGTCTTCACTTAAGGGGGAAAAAAATTAATTGCACATTTTAGCTTTTAAAGCTTTGTCTTCAAGCTGTACAGACTTGAAAAGTGAGCATAAAGACAAGTAATGACTCTATTGCATCTTACTATGCTTATAGTGACTGCAATGGGGTGGGGGGGACTTGATAATAGGGGTGAATATTGAAACCACAATGTTGCTCATGTGAAACCTTGGTAAGACTGTATATGATACCTTAATTAAAAATAAAATTAAATTAAAAAAGATAACTTTCAAATAAAATCATCTGTCATTAAACCCAATTCATTATTAGTGTTATTTCCAAAACTACAAGTCATGAAATTCTTTCCTTCGCTCAAACTCAAAAACTTTTTTCCTACCTCCTAAATATATCTATCTTCAGTGTTTCCCCCATGCTCTTCTCCTGTTACTGCCTTTTTATCTTTTCTTTGGCATTCTCACTTCCAGTCTCTCCTTGCACCCAAGCTAGGCATCTCTCCTACATTCTACATTGCTGAAATTTTTCTATACAAGACGCAGAATGGATTACCCCAGTGGAATTCCAACATTGGATTAGCATACAAGGCTCTATCTCTGCATCACAATTCACTATTTCAGTCTCATCTCCTTCCACTCCTTTAACTCTATGTTCAATGTCCCAAAACCTGTTAATGATCTTTTATACCTCCAAAGCTTTTCTGCCTGCAATGTAGATTCTATGTGAATCTGTCGAATCTGTGCAATTTTTCTCATCTTCATATTTGCTTCATTTTATTTATCTTTTTAAAAAGCATTTATTTCTTACCAGACTATAAATGTAAGAAAGAAATTATCTCCATTTATCTTTATATCCCTAGAATATTCCATAGAACCTGACATATAGCAAGCCCTCAATAAATGTTTCCTAAATGAAGTGAAAAAAATGCCTCATTGACTTCAGACACCTCTTCATTAGAAAAGCCAATATGGGGAAGAACGTGTTTTGGGGAAGAGGGACTAAAAAAATGTAACTATGCCAGATGTGAAAAAAAATTAATTTCAAGGAGTTAAATGTAACCATAATGATGGCAACTCCCATACCTACCATTAAAAGACAAAAAAGAGACAAGCTATAACAGGACAGTAAGAAAGGGAAGGGAAAAATATGAATTTCATTGTGGCTCTGTTTCAAAGGAGACACACTAAGCTATGTTGATGAGGCAGAGTTAATGATGAACTCTTGTAGCATTTTACCCATATTTTTCTCTTTTATGACATTTATCAATTCCTACTTCATACAGTCAATTCCCCATTAAACATGTTAACAAAAGGAAAAGGAGATGAAAGGATTATCTCAAATATGATTACAATGCACCTAGAAAAAGTATAGCATGAAATGATATTAATATACATTTATGTGGTTAGAACTATACCCAATATTGGAGAACAAATATTTGGGTCTAGTCTCTAAATGATATCAAACACCTGCCCCCCCACCACTCCTCCTTGTCTTTGCCCTCTACTGTACCAAGCATCTGAGTGCCTTTCCCATTTTGCCCACTGTATTCCAGTTTCAAAGCCATCTATAAAGAGTCTTTGCCTATAAAGGTTTAAGCAGTTTGGGAAATGGGGGTTGATGCTGAGACTACAGTTGTTTGAAAGTATTTTCCCTCCAAAATATACCTGCTTAAATTTTTTATCAGCACTTCTGCTGTAACTGGTTAATCTTCCAAAAGATAGTTAAATGTGGACTATATGTATTTATACACACTTTACCTTCTTATATCAAGTCTTTTCAGAAAGACTCTATTTCTTATTCAGCTATGTATACAACATAGGGTTTCATACATCATTGTGAATGGAAAAATGAATTAATAGAATTCACTCAATCAAATATTAAAACTGCAAAGAGAGAACAATATGTGGAAAGACTAGCAGTAGTGTCATAAGGTGTCTCTCAAAAGCTTTAGCATGCCCCCAACTACCTTCTATCAACTACCTTGCCTTTAGCATGCCCCCAACTACCTTTCTATCAACTACCTTGCCTTAAGCCACCTCTAAACCACACAATTTAAACAGGAACCGTGTACTTTGTAGGCAAAGAAACCTTGAATGCCTAAGTTAATGCTGGTAAGCAATATAACTTGATAGGGGATGAAACATTTACTATTTCTTAATATTTAACACCCTGAAATGTAATAGTAAAAACAACTCTTTTTGGGGTATTTATTGCACATCAAATCACATTTAATTCTCACACCAAGCTTATGAGTGACTTACTAGTAGACACTATATTGCCAGACCGGGTTTATTGGACTCCTAGGCTCACCATTTTAACTTCTATGTTCAGGATCCTACCCTTGTAAGCCCAGGTAATGCATGCTTGCAATATCAAATTTACTAAGACTTAAAACACAGATTTTTAAAAATGTTAGTTAATAATGAAAACAATATAAAAATAAAGGGACTGACTCACATTGACTAGAACCAAATCTGATTCTTTAGATTATATAAACTGTCCTCAGGATGATTACTCAGGATGACAACAAAAAAACTTTGAATTAAAAAAATTCTCAATTCAACAACAAATAATCACTAGCCATTCAATAAACAAAATTCCACAATCTGTATTGTGTGAAACAAACAAAAAACACCCACAAATAGTCCTTAAGCTGTCTGTAAATTACTAAATATTTATATTTTTATAGCATTCCCCAATTATACTATTTAATATTAGCCAAATCTTTTTAAAGTAAAAGATATAAATGTACCAATGAGTTAAGGTTTTTGTATACACTTGTATGACTAATAAAATAAATGAGTAAAAATATAATTGGTAGGATGAGACAGAAGCTCCAAACTTATAATTTTCTTTAGTAAGGCTGATTTACTAAAATTAATTTTTCAGTAACAGATACCAACTGATAAAGCTTAGAGAATGCCTTCTGACCGCTACTGTGTATTTTCACAGATCAGGATGTTACGCATGGTTTTGATTTTTGTGCGGGGAAGTGGTGCCTAATTTTAGTCTAGATTATCCCCCACACTTGTAGAAAGCAAAGTCAGTAATTTCTAAGATAAATCACAAGACAATACAACAACATAATTATTGTTGGAGATTGGAGAAATTTACAATTATATCACTGATCACTTATTTAAGAGAAATGAAAGTACACAAATAACCAATTATTTTAGGAAAACTGCGTTCTTATGTGGAACCATCTCTCTTTGGTGCAGCCAATGAAAGAGAAAATACTATCTTCCTTTAATGTATTCTAAGTTGGCTGCCATTATTATGTTAATTCAAACAGACATTATCAGATATAATTTGGGAGTATCACAAAAACTTCATATAGCTTGTTTGCAAAGTGCCCCAAAGCTCCACTCATTTCGAGTGCTTAAGAAGATAATCCCATACAAAGTTAATGTGATATAAAATTGTTTTAAGCAGGGTAGGATTTTATTTTCAGGCTGAGGGGTAGAGAAAACTGTTTAACCCATAAAAAACTACACAAGCAGTAAGGGGGGAGAATGAAAATTGTGAATGCCATTTCTACCCACCATGGTGACTCATGACCTGCCCAGCAGCCTCCATGCTGACATTCTGGAGATAGTTGTGGCAGCGTTCCTTGTGCTCCTCCAGTGAACTGCGCTGCTTGTAGCTTCGTCCACAGTAGTTGCACTTGTGAGGTTTACCCACTGTGAAGAGAGCTCAAGATTAGTGTGTGCTGCCAGTCTCGTCCAAAGCAAAAATTAACAGCTAACTTTTGATAGTCTGGAGGAAGCATTTTTATGCTTTTCAGACTTAAATCTCTTCCTCCTCCACACTCTGATTTAGGCAAGAAAAGATAACAAATTTCTACCAAGACTAAAAGACAGCAAGAAGATAAGGTAGATGGTACCTTTGGCAAAAGGGGAAACAGTGAATCAATTCATGCTCTGACTGTATCCTAGATCATGAGGGGCTGTCTCAAAAAGACATATGCACTCCTATCTACCTCAAATTATCTGGCTCTTAACACTAACATTCACTATTACAATTCTCCCAGCTTTGACTCAGTCAAAAGACAAATCAGGAGTGTCCTAGACACATGGTGAAAATGATTTACTTATTTATTTGCCAGGGCTAAGGATAGATAATTTTACTGAAAAAACACTAAAATCCAACAACTCAAAAAGTCTTTGTTTAATGTAAAGATTATTCATGGTTACCAAGAAGACAAAAAGAATTCAAGTGATGAGAAAAAGTACAGTTAAAAGCAGAGTTTCTCTTTTCTTTCCACCTTGGTAGTAACTTCACACATGCAACTTTGCAGCAGATAAGTGTATTCTCCCACATCAGCACTGTTCCTACATTACCAAGAATTAACTTACTAGGTGCTTTGAGTCAGGATTAACAATAACCACTGAAGCCCATAGCACATTTAGTTATGTAATGATAGTAATATTTTCAATACATTTCACATTCAGAAAATGAATTATTTCCTAATAGCCTGAGAACTATATGTCAACTATAACGCAGTAAACCTGGTAAAATACGGTGTTGCTCACATAAAAACAAATTAAAAAGTTGATTAAGAAGAGGAAAAACACATTTATGGAAGATGCATGTTTTAACATATGGCTATTCACAAGGATATCCCAGAGCACTTTGATTCTTGGTTTTGAACGGATACTGAAAAGCATAAAACGCCAGGTGGTCTGTGCCAAAACCCTCAGTCATAAAGCATGGTGTGCATGAGGTCAGTGGCTCTCATTTGACTCCCATAGGAATCATTCTGTTTTGTCCAGAAGACAGACAGAGAGCTTTTTTTCATGGTCAAAGACAGCATCCCTAACTCCAGTCACCTTACAAACCCATGCTATGACATTGATCACAAACAGAGCTGAAACACTGTAACAAAGGCAAGATATTCATAGCTGCAGCAATATTTCACTGTACTGATTAAAAAAATAAGCTTTTACATTATATTGAAGATGCACATAAACTAAAATCAGTTATTTCATCACAATTTTTTGTAGGCCATCTTAAAAAAACAAAAGTACCATAGGCGGGATTAGTCATTTCTAAAAATACTAGACAAGTAACTTCGATATTTCAGAACGAAGAATTTCTGGGAAGTAGAGACCAGATAGCGCTACATATTGTGAAGAATCTGTATCACTCTGTGAAACATTAAACAATACAAGAAAATACTTTTATTCAAAACACTTAGTGTAAATAATAAAAATATCTTCAAATGCAATTATATGCCAAGTCATGAAGCTACATATTATAAAAAGCCTTTATTTGTTAAGGCCATTACTCAGTTTCAGTTCTTCAGTGCTATTTCTCTAGAAATAAGTGACAAATTTGCACTGAACAAGTCTATTAACCTATTAACACTAAGCACAGACACTGTAGTTAATAGGTCTCTATAAACTAGTTCCATCTCTGTCTTTCCCTTTATAAGTCCTATTGCATTGCGTCCTATGATACCTATGTGTTACTATGAAAATATTATCCTATACTTTCTTCCTCTTATTTATATATGGAAATGTGATATCTTCTCAACTTAATTAAAACATAGTTCCCTTTTACTCTCCTTGGCTCATGACCCTCTAAAGAGTTCCAACTCAACTGACAAGGAGGAAAGGACAGTATACTTTTTACTACTTTCAAAACTCATCTTCCTTGGGAATGTAAACTAGTTCAACCATTGTGGAAAGCAGTGTGTAGGTTCCTCAAAAAATGCAAAATAGAAATACCATTTGACCCAAGAATTCCACTCCTAGGAATTTACCCTAAGAATACAGCAGCACAGTTTAAAAAGATATATGCATCCCTATGTTTACTGCAGCACTATTTACAATAGCCAAGAAATGGAAGCAACCTAAATGTCCATCAGTAGATGAGTGGATAAGAACATGTGGTACATATACACAATGGAATATTATTCAGCCAAAAGAAGAAAACAAATCCTACCATTTGCAACAACATGGATGGAGCTAGAGGGTACTATGCTCAATGAAATAAGCCAGGTGGAGAAAGACAAGTATAAAATGATTTCACTCATATGTGGAGTATAAGAACAAAGCAAAAACTGAAGGAATAAAACAGCAGCAGACTCACAGAACCCAAGAATGGACTAACAGTTGCCAAAGGGAAAGGGACTGGGGAGGATGGGTGGGAAGGGAGGGATAAGGGGAATAAGGGACATTAGGATTAGCACACATAATGTAGCGGGGGGCACGGGGAAGGCAGTATAGCACAGAGAAGACAAGTAGTGACTCTATAGCATCTCACTATGCTGATGGATAGTGAATGTAATGGAGTATGTGGTGGGGACTTGATAATGGGGGGAATCTAGTAACCACAATGCTGCTCATGTAATTGTATATTAATGATACCAAAAGAAAAAAAAACTCATCTTCCTACAACCCTCATTTTTGAAGTCTACCCAGTCTGCTTTGCTTCAGCTTCTTCCATTTTGTCATATTTTAAAACATCACTTTCCTCTTCATCCCAATTTGAATAAATCGTTCTAAAACTTCAACTTCCCCAAACTTTACCTATACTCCAATCCAGCAATCCACATCCTGGGTGATGCGTTGGACTCTGACCTCTCTTGTAAGTTCTATTTCAAAGAAATTTGCTCAGATAATGCTCCAGCTTATCTTTCTACCTCTTTCATTTAATATGTATTTGTTAAAAGCCTACTATGTGCCAACATTGTGAGGAGGCTGGAATGTAAAATAGAGAACAAATTTTCAGGTGCCTATCCTCATGTAACTGACAGTCTGGTGAAGAAAAAAGATATTTAATAAATATAAAAACAGCATATTACAAATTGTGGTAGATTCTACAGAGCTAAAGAATTGTATGCTACTATAACATGGGAACCTAGTTTAGTTCAAGGTCTGCCTGAGGTAGGAACATTTAGACTGATAAAAAAAGAAAAGTATAAATTAGATAAAGGAGGGGGGGTTGAGGGGTAAGGTGGAGGAGAGGCAGTATTTCAGATTTCTCAGAACTGCTGTCCTCTATTTGCTCTCACATATTTAGCAACTTTAAAGTATAGATCATGTCCTTAACAGTCTTTTGAAAATTATTTCCAAATATCACCAACAATTCTTGCCAAATCCAATGGCTTCACTCTCTCCACAAGACCATTTCTGGTCAGTTCTTTGATATTTCATAAAAATGAAATTCATGATATTATTACTTACATTAATTCTCTACATAGGATGAGCTTATCTGTATAATACTTAAAAACTATGAGTTAATATGCATAATATATATATTCATAGAAGAGGACCAGTATTTTGTTTTTATTTTTATAAATATTTTTACACGTTCTCACCATCTAAAACATCTTCATTCTGATATTACTGAAACATTTGTTAAAAGTCATCAATAGCTTCTGAATCACTAAATCTAGTAGATTTTAATCAATCCTGAATCTTCATAATTTCTTGATCACTATCAAACTTTCATCTGTCTTGAATCTCTTGTGTTAAGCCTCTGGGATATTTTCGTGTTCCCCCCTAACTGGCTTCTCAGCCTCTTCCTACCTGGCAAGTATACATGAAACTTCCTATTTTGTTCTCAGTACACTAATCGCCCTCTTTTTCCTCAAGATTAAACCCTCATTTCTATGATATGTCCAAAGTATGCTGGAATAGTTTCCCATGTTTGTAAGCTGCTACTTGTCATTTAAACCTTTTAAAAATGCTCTTTGTGAACCCAAAGACGTAGGTTTCTGTCCATACTCTGTTGATATGTTAGTTACGATAATGGCATTGTAATTATCCATTTGATAACCTCCTTAGTCCAAACAATGAGTTCTGTTATAAGGACAGAGGTCATGTTTTACTCAATTTTGAATTGACAGTGGTTATGGTAGTTATTAAAACACAGGGGATATTCAATATGTACTTGCTGAGTGACTGCACTTCAAACTCATATCTCCAAATGCCTTTTAAGTACTGCCTCATACATATTCCTCTGAAACCTAAAATTCAGTATATCCAAAATTATATTCCTCCACAAAACTACTGCTTTGACTGTTCTTTTGTGTTCATGTTACCATTGATTAATAATCTGGTCTCACAACAAGGCAGCCATTTTTGTTGCTATCTTTCTCTTGTCCCACATCCAAATAATTGCTATATTATATATACTCAATTCCTTCAATGTTTTTCATGTTTATCCCTCCTTCTCATTCTTACAAGCAATATTGTAGCTCAATTCTTCATCATTACTAGCCTGGGCTAGCATAACAGACTTCAAACCAGGGGTTCTTTCCCTTCTGTAATTATTTTACTCCCCTCCTCAACAACCTTCAATGACTCTCAGCTTCTACTGAACAAAAAGTCCAAGTCCCTTTCACTGGTCTTCACCATCCTATGCCTGGTCCCAAAGCATACATCCCATCTTCTACCCCAGGATCCAGCCAAAATCACCTTGCACTTCAATACTTCTGAGTCTTGGTTCTTTCTGAAATGGCTTCACACAATTTCTGCCTCTTGAAATCCTACTTATGTTTCCTTATCTCCCTAAACATGTTCCATCCAAAAGAGATCTTTCCCACTAACAACCTTATCTGTATTGGTCCTCCCACTTAGAAAACGTAACATTCTATCTTGAATTTGTGGTTATTTATACATTCATTTTGACTCTCCCATGTTAGAGTGTGATCTCCTTGAGAAACTGGAACAATATCTTATATATCATTGTAAACTCCAAAGAGTTTAGTAGAGTGATTTATTCACAGAAAGAACGAATAAGTGTTTTCATGAATGACATCATTTCCTAACTCTTTACATTTTTCTTACTGGTTTTCCTTAGATTTGTTTCTCATTTTAAAAGCAATATGTCCATATATCAAATATGAAATTTCACAAAAAATTCATAATTTTTTTCAGAGATAACTATCTTTAACATTTTTGTATCATCTCTTCTATTTTTTCGGTGCATACAAAGATATATTTTGTTATGATTTTATGCATACACTATATTTTATTATCTTTACTGAGCAAAATATCTGTAACATTTCTCTATGTTGTATTTTTTGTTCCTGCTGTTAGGTAATGATTTTTTCCTAGATTCTAGAATTATGGTAATGTTGAATTAGTTTGCTTAGCATTCTTAGTTCTTATTTACTTTAATAATTATTTCTCTTTTTACTCTCGTTATATATATCCTGAAAAAAATCAGATAGTCCTAAAGGGCATTTAATAAAATGAATTCTCTCCCCGCACCCCCAATCATATTTCTCTGTTCTCTCTTCTTGGAATTTCTATTATTTTGATGTTAGACTTTCTGGACTGGTTCTTCATATTTCTTATCTTTTTCCCCTCCTATTGACTATCCTTTTATCCTTTGACTTTTAGAAAAATCCCTCACCTTTTTCTTTGAATCCTTCTGCTAAATGCTTTCACAGCATCATACATTTCAATTTCTAGTTTATTTATTTTATCTTACATTCATATTTAACAATGAGGCATTCAAAAGCTAACTGGAAGTTCAGGAAACAGGTGAAGCTTGTGAACTCTGCAGGATGACCAGGTAATGAGATTACCTTTTTATTGCCAGACCCCCAAAGATTAGTATCCATGTCTTTTCTCTAGGACCTTTCAATTCCCTTAGAGAAGATTCCTCCAATTTCTAGCTCCAAGGGGGAATATGAAGCTGAATGTTAGTGTTCTGGAAGGTGAGGCAGGGGACCAGGAATTTAAGTATTCTATTGCAGTGTTTTACATAATCTCTCTGCTTTAAGTCCTGTGTTTTCCTCCTACCCATTCCGTTTCCTGAAATCCCTAACCCAGAACCTTCCCAATCTATTTCTCCAAGGAATAAAAATTTATGTACCCATAAGGGAGGGGGGGCAGATTACTTAATTGGCTGCAGTGTGGGAGAGTGGCTCTGTGGGTTGTTTTGCATACTGATTTTGAAATTCCTTTACAGTTAGTCCAGAGCTTCATCCCAGCCTTGAACAGTCCTCTTCCTTCTAAGTCCAGAGATTTTTTTGGATTCTCTGGTGCCAATTAGCTTGCTGCTCATCCTTTATTCCCCTCTATAATCACTGAAGGTTTCAGTCTTCTGTTTTATTGTCTGTTATCACTCCTCCCTCTATCCGCTTTCCAGCTTCCTCTTGACTACTATGTTATCCTATCCCACTGTCTTTGATCTTACGGGTTTGTACTTCTGTAAATGCGTACTGCGATTTTAGTGGAATTTCAAGAATTAGAGATAGAAGTAGCTTTTCATTTAATCATGTTTAAACAGCAATATACAATATTACTTTTAATAATGGTATGGTATAGCTCTTATGCATCATAATTCTCTTTTAATAAATAGGGGAATGAGATATTAAGAAAGGTTAGCCACCAAAAAATAATCACACATTTGTAAGAAAAGGGAATTTGTGGAAGTGTAAAATTGCATATCTCCTCTTTTCTATTCTATTCTGCTATTTGTCTATTATAATACAAAATTCCTATCTATATTCAAACATTTTATTTAAAAAACAGTTGCAATGGTTCTCAAAAATATGAACTGCAGGCTGTAAGAATGTTTGTTAAAATGCAGATTCTTGGGCACCATGCTGGACCTAGAATTTCTGGGAGTGATAACCTGAGGTCTGCATATTTAAGAAGCTTTCTAGGCAGTTGCTTATACAGAGAGAAGTTGAGAAACAATGACTCTATACAAAATCATAAATCATCATGTTCTCTACATCTGGAATTGAGTTAAATTTCATTTTAAGGGAAAGAATACTTTTCTTAACTGTGCTATAATTACCTTAATTGTATTATCAAAGGAGTTAAAATTATCTTTGTTCTATAAGAAATTTTGGGATTAAAATTTGAAAAACCCTTGGATGAAGTATCATTTATCACTGGCAATAATACAAAAAAGAAGAATCAATTTTGATATGGGAGTTTACAACTGTATGTTGATTACTTATTTTGAGGACAGTGATCCACTTTAAACTAAACTTTGCATCAATTCTACTAAACTGTCTGAATTCTGAAGTTCGAGTGGAAAAAATTATACTGACCAATTTCTTTTAGATTGCAAGTTGTACCACTGTTAGCTTTGTAGAGGGATATATGGTGTTATTTCACATTGGAAAGAACAGCTTGGAAATTAATCATCTCCACTAGTGGAAAATAAATGGCTTACCAGAGTGCTGACTGTGGGAGTCTATGTTTCCCATCCCACTTTCTACAACACCACATGAAATGCCAATTGGAATATTTTGTCAGTTAAAGCCATGAGGTCTTTTTTTTTTCCTTTCTTTCTTTTTACAACTATATCTCTTAGAGAAAAGAAAGAAAGAGAGGCTGGGAAGAGAAAACAGTTGTTTTAGAGCTGCCACTTTCCTGACTTGATGAACTCAGGCTTCATCACATAGCTTTACATTGGCACTGCCAGCCAACCATCTCTTCACGAACATGCATTGCCCCTGAATTCTGAGTTATAATACATGAAGACTTTTATTTTTTAAATCAGCTTTATGAAAGAAGAATTTTCATAAATCCACCCTCTTTAAGTATACAGTTCAAGGAGTTTAGAAGTGCATACAGTTGTGTAACCACCACTACAACTAAAATACAGAACATTTCCATCACCCATCACTGCAGTTTTGTCTTTTTTTAGGATTTCAAATAAACTGAATCATACAGTATGTGGTCTTTTGTGTCTGGTTTCTTTCACTGAGCTTAATGATGTTGAGATTCATCCATGCTGTTGCACATATTGGTAGTGTATTACTTTATATTGCTGATTGGTATTGCATTGTGTATGAATATACCACAGTTTATTTATCCATTCACTAGTTTGGGTTGTTTCTAGTTTATGGCTATTAGGAATAAAGATTCTACAACCATTTGCAGGCAAGTCTTTGTATAGACATGAACTTTCGTTTCTCTTGGATAAATACCTAGAAGTGGGATTGCTGGGTCATATGGCAAATACTTGAATAACTTGATAAGAAACCACTTGACTAGTTTCCAAAATGGCTGTATCACTGCATTTCAACTAGCAGATATTAGTTATAAGTGCTTCACATACATGCCAATGCAGTATTGTCATTTTTCATTTTATCTATTCTAGTAGGCATGTAGTGGTATCTCATGGTGTTTTAATCTGTGTTTTCCTAATATCTCATGAGACTGATATTTTGTGTGCCTATTTACCACTTACATGTTTTCTCTGGTTAAGTATCTGTTCCAATCTTTTGCCTATTTTTTATTGTGTTTCTATAATTTTATTGTTCAGTTGCAAGACTTCTTTAAATATTATGGATACAAGTTTTTTTTATCAGACATAAGTTTTGCAAAATTTTCTGTGAGTGTGTGGCTTGCCTTTTTATTATTTTTGAATTTCTTTTGAAGAACAAAGCTTTTAATTTTGATGAAATATAATTTATCAATATTTTCTTCTCTGCTTTCTATTTTGGTGTGTTCTATCCAATAGATCTTTGGTTAACTAAATGTCACAATAATTTTCTCTTTTGTTTTCTTCTAGAAGTTGTGGTTTCACTTTTACAGTAGGTCAATGGCTCATTTCAACTTAATTTTTGTATATGGTGTAAGGTAAAGCTTATAGCATTCTTTTTAAAAATATGGATATCCAATAGTTCTAGTTCCATTTGTAGAAAATGTTTTCCTTTCCTTCTTAAATTATCACAGTACTGTTTTTGAAAATCAATTTATCATATATTTGTGGGTCTATTTCTGGACTCTCTAATTCCATTCCATTAATCTCTGTCTATCCTTAAACTAGAAAGAGTAGGTCTTACTAATAGAATTAGTCATCAAATTAGGTAGTGTAAGTCATCCAACTTTGCTTTTTCAAAATTATTTTGGCTGTTTTAGGTCTTTTTTATTTCCAAACAAATTTTGGAATCAGTTTGTCAATTTCTACAGAAAAGCCTGCCAGATATTGATAGGTTCAATTTCAGGAGAATTAACAACTAATAATATTGAATCACTTAAACCAAGATCATGTATCTCCTTGACCTGTATCTTTCCATTCATTTAAGTGTCCATTAATTTCTCTTAGCAATGTTTTATAATTTTTCTTAACATAATTACATAAACATCTTTAATTTCATAAATTATCTCTATGTATTTGATATACATTTGGGTGCTATAGTAAATGGTGCAGCTTTCTAAATTTCAGTTTCCAACTGTCCATTGCTAGCATATACAATTACATTTCATTTCTTTAATTGAAATCTTGTATGTTGCAACCTTAAAGAAATAACTCATTACTTTTAAGATTTTGGTCAATACCTTGGTATTTTCGTATAGGTAATCATAGCACCTAAAACTAAATACAGTTTTACTTATTCCTTTCCAATTTACATGTCTTTATTTCTTTCTCTTGACATACAGTATTTATAAGACTCCCCATATGATGCTAAATAAAAGTAGACAGAGATGTTCTTGCCTTGTTCCTACTCTTAAGGGTAAACTTTTTTCCATTGACTATTAGTATGATATTAGCTGAAAGTTTTTCAAGAATGGCCTTTATCATGTTGAGGAAGCTCCTTTGAGAATTATATGAATATATATATCCATTTTTATGTGAGAATTTTGATCATGATACTGAATTATGCCAAATGCTTTCTCTGCATGTATGAAGATGATTATATGGCTTTCTTTTTTAGTCTTTAAAATTACATTGATTTTTTTGAATGTGAAATCAACTTTGAATTCCTGGGGTAAACCCCAATTGGTCATTATAGGTCACCCTATATACATATTTCTGTATTCTACTTGCTAAAATTTTGTTTAAAAAGTTGCATCTATATTCAGGAGGGATATTTCTATATCATTTGTTTCATTGTAATGTCTTTGGCTTTGGGATGAGGGTGATGATGAACTCGTACAATTTGTTTGGAAGTATTTTTCTGTCTTCTATTCTCTGGAAGAATTTGTTCCTTAACTGTTGCCTTAAATTATTTCTTCCTAAGTGTTTGACAGCATTATGAATGAAGTAATCTGGAGTTTTCTTTGTAGGAAGGTTCTTAACTATAATTTCAATTCCTGGAATAAATAAGTAAGACTATTCAGAGTATCTATTTCTTCTTGAGTGAGCTTCACTAATTTCTGTTTCAAAGAATTTATTTTATCTGCTTGAACTTACTGACAGAAACTTGTTCATAATATTCTTATAGTATAATTCCAAGGGCTATCGGGGTTTTAGCGATGTCACACTTTGATTTCTGATATTGGTAAACTGAGTGTTTTCTTTTTGTACTGATATATTTTGTCTAGAGATTTATTCATTTTATTCATCATTTCACAGAATCAGCCTTTGATTTCATTGATTTTTTTCCTCCTTTTTTTCTGTTTTCTTTTTCATTGATCTCTGCCTTTATCATTATTATTTTCTTTCTTTAAATACTCTAGATTTAACTTGCTCTTCTTTCATAATTTCTTAAGAAAAGTTAATTGGCTTAAGGCCTTTCTTCTTTTCTAATATAAACACTTAATGCTATACATTTCCTCCAAGTACTTCTATTCTCATCATGTTCATGTTTTTATAGTCTTAAACAAGTGGAGTATATTTATAGTAGCTGTTTTATAAACCCTGTCTGCTAATTCAACCATTTGGTCATTTCTGGGTCTGTTTCTTCTGAACAGTTTTTCTATTGATTATGGGTAATATGTCCCATCTTCCATGCATATCTGTCAATTTTTTAATGGAATGCTATATATTGTGAATTCTACATTGGTGGGTTCTATATTTTGCTGCATTTCTTTAAAGTGTGTTTGACTTGTTTTGGTATGCCATTACATTACAGCTTAGTGTTTGCTTTTATGCTTTAAGGCAGACCCACAGCATGCTTTAATCTAGAGGGTAATTTAGCCCCAGTACTAAGGCGATAATCCTTTTGAGGATTTTACTCAATGCCATGCATATCACAAAGTCTTTCCACATTGGCTGACAAGAATTAACAATGCCCACCCTTGCATGAGCTCTAGGAATGGTTTGGCAGTTTGCTTTCTGTTTATTCTTTTCCCAGCTTCACATACTTACACATAAGTATATCACTATTAGGCCAAAGAGTCAAGGGAGCCCTCTGCAAAACTGCAGAGCTTTTTCTGAGAAGATTCCTCCTAGCTGATACTCTGCCTTATACACTATAAGCACACTGGTCTCCCTGGACTCTGATCTCTGTCTCCTCAATTCAGCAATTCTGGCTCTCTTAGGGTTTTGCTGTTCCTGAGCTGTGGCCTGGAAACTGCCTCCAGGAAGTGAGCTGGGGAAATCATAGGACTCACCACCCTTGTTTTTCCTCTCCCAGGAATCACAGTCCTGCAGTTCCTATTGTTCAATGTCTAAAGTTATTCAATATATTTTGTCTGGTATTCTAGCTGTTCAAGGCAGGGGGTAAATTTGGTCCCTAATACTTCATGGTCAAAAGCAAAAGTTATGTTTGTAATTGGATTAAATACCAAGAAAGTCATACTAACCTTGTTAAGTTTTATTACCAGTTTAATTCAGGGAACTGAAATAAAGCTTCTTATAAATATGAAGTCTAGAAGGATATAATACTTAAGGATTCTAAGACACAGAAGATAGCAGGGCTGGTGTTCCCAATTACTTCAAAAGTTAACATAGTCTCCTTTGGAATAATATTGCTACAAAAACCCTGAACTAACTGAAAGGGAAGAATTATCAGTATAACCTGTTAGAGATATAAATACATAT
Source organism: Smutsia gigantea (assembly GCA_032199065.1). Lineage (NCBI taxonomy): Eukaryota > Metazoa > Chordata > Mammalia > Pholidota > Manidae > Smutsia > Smutsia gigantea. Next base: position 92,297 of record JAVSCE010009116.1, read on the forward strand.
TATTGACCTGAGCAGTGAATTACAAATTGGAATAGGCAATAAAAACAATTTGACAATCCTAACAACTGTTCAGTCAGAAAACACTTTGTTAGTATCTACTAGTATTTTCTCCATTTACCATTATGAGAAATTAGAAATAAATACCTGCCCTTGTACTAGTATGAATCCCAATACCTCCCCAAAAGGAAAAGCAAATCAAAAAGCCATAAAAAATTTTGGAGTAGGAATGTTTACCATAAATTCATAGGGTGTTATGAAGGTAGATAGCAAAACCAAGTCTTGTTCACTTACATTGTCTTGAGTTATCCTAGTGAAACCTATAAAACAAATTACAATAGCACTAATACATCTGGCAAATGTTTTATTCTTTATATAGATGTATATATGCCCACATATATAGAAACATGCAAGAAACACATCTATATACAGAAAATATATTTACCTTTGTCATGGCACATAAAGTCAGCAACAGAGCATTATACATATATCACACTGATTGCCCTATAATAAAAATAAATGTGCTCACTTTCCTATAAATACTATAATGCAAAAAATGGGAATCTGATATCTGATTTTACTAGGCAATCACTTACCGAACTGCAAATGTACCTGAAGAAAGATGAACACTGAAATATGGCTTAATTGACACTTAATTTTTTGTTTTTTGTGCCCATAAGTTACACTTTGCCTGAAACTGCTCTGTTTCATTATATGCATGCTCTATATAAACAATTTCAATGTTCTTGTTCTCTACTGTTACACTGCTGACTCAGGATTTTGCCAATTCACACTCATGCTACTAGTGCATGAGAGGGCCATTTCATCACATGCTCAACAAATACTCTCATTAAAATAATAAATTCTCCACTAATGTGCTAGGCCTGTGATCCTCATATTGTAGCAGGGCACTGTGGGGTTAGCCAACTCTTAGGAGGGGCATTTTAAAGCAAGATTAGCACAGGATGTTTTAAACTTGGGATAAAAATAATATCCAACACCCCTCATACACCACGCAAGCTACTTTCTTGCAGTTACAACATTATAGCACATTACATTCCTTTCAGTGGCATCATATCTTTGTGAAGCTAGGTTTCAGCAGTTGCTGTCACACAAAGAAAGTACTCTGTGTAAATTAAATGTGGAGCAGGAAATGAAAGTGGCAGTGTCCAATCTGACTCCAAGATTTGGGAAAGTTCTGCAGTGCACAAGGCATACGATACCATTAGTAAGGAATTGGCGGTTGTTTGAGACTGAAATACAAACATTATTTTGTCTTCCAGTTGATGTATATTACTTTTTCAAATGGCTACAAGCTGTTAGGACAGAAATACTTAAGTTATTAGAACCTAACTACTTAATAAATGAGACCGTTACATATTTCTTTTAGGCCTAAAGTCACCGTGGGAAAAATTACTGAGACACTAGGGCACACTGTAAGGAAGTTGGGACCATCTGAGGTAGGCAAAATAATTTTTATTTCTTATGAATTTGCAATAGTGAAACTGAACACAGAACGAAAAATGTTATCAGTCATTTGCATACAATCCTTTCAAATTATCTATTCAATACCTTTACCTACTTAACAATTACATTCTTATTGCTATTGTCTTTTTCACTGTATCTATTAATCCCAACAATCTTTTGACTTATTTCTTATAAGTAAGTAATTTATGCTTTTTTGATGTTTAGATGTGTTAAATTTTCATGTGGCTAGAACTGTGGTAGTTTCCCCTTTGTGATTTATTTTACTGTTCTAAAGTTTTAAAATTCTCCCTGACAGAATTTTTGAGAAATATCCACATCTATCTTTCTTTTCTAAATCTTTAGAAGTTTTAATGATCCAGAGATTTTTTTTTGATAACTGCTTAGGTGCAAAAAGAGTATTTTAGAAAGGAAACAAATCTCTTCCTGAAAAGCGAGGTATTTTACAAAGAGAACCTCTATTATGCTAAATCATGACAATGTAATTATGTGTATGTCAGAAACTATTACAGTAAAATATCTCTCTAGGTAAAGTTTTCCAATGGACCTTGGGGAGAGGGAAATGTTAAATGTTCAAATGAATGTGTGAACCAGTACGTTTCAGGTGGATTTCATAGCGATTCACAACATGCATGTGCAAATCCAAGGTTCTTTTTGATGTTTAGACTGAGTAACAAAGCAAGAAAAGGAACATAACCTGCTTAACCCAATGTTTCCCCCAAATTATTTTTAAATGTAAGAGTATTTTAATAATTACTCTCCCAAGTAAGTATATTTTCTGTGGATGTACTTTGAGAAACACTGCACTATGATAATAAAATAGGCACACACTGCTGTCAGTAATGCACTTCACTGTTCTTTTTCGTAAGATTTGCCAAGTAGTGAGCAAGGACATATAATTCCTTTAACATTCATTTAATACATTTACTGAGTGATTTCAGAAGCTTACCTGAACAAGAAAGACATTATTCCTGTGTTCATAGAGCCAACATAACTTAACCATTGAGTATTTCCATTTGTTTTAGAATGTAATAAATTGCTTTTCAAATTAAACTAAAAACTTATCATAAGGACACAAACACCAGGGAAGATAGTACATAAGTGTGGATGGGCCTATTAAATAAAAAATGCCACAGATACTTGAAAGCAAAAGAATCTACTTTTTATTTTCATCTCATTGTGGAAAAAAATAGGCACAATTGTAAAAAGGCTTAATGTAAGATTATTTTCATAAGAGAATAAATTGTTGGCATCTACTTATCTACTGCTTTAAGTAACAAGTTTCATAAGATTTCTTTAACTGAATGCCTGAAATAAGGAAGCTAAATGGAATGAGATAATAGATATAAAATATTTTGGCAGTGTAAGGGTTATGTTTCCTGGTTTTTCTTTATCACATAAAACATCATAACTATTTCCTTATTTGCTTATAAAATAATCACTTAATAAGTGATGATAGATACTCAAATATCTGAATTTTTCCAGCTTTAAAAAAATATATATGTCAACTGTGTATTTTTACTACAGATAATTACCAACTACCTAGATTGTGGTATTTGCAATCATAATAATAAACATAATGTTCATAAATCACTGAACTCCAAAGTATGCCATACTTTTCTCATGTAAATATAACAAATTATTTAACTAACTGATTGACTGATGAATATTAGGAAAGGAGCCACTGAAGTTACAGAGGGACAAAGAGTTATAATACAGCAAGGAGATGGTGAAGTAGAAATCTAACACAGGAGACAAGTATATTTGATACTGTTTCATTACTGAAAATGTGCAAAACATTTATCATGGGGAAAAATAAACAGAAAGCCAAGTAAGAACTTTCTAGGCATACAGAATAAATAAATTAAGAATAAATAAAAAAATAATCACATAAATTTTCCTTTTTGATATGATTTCTGTTCTTTATTCAAACTGTTTCTCTTATCTGACTTTCCAACACCACAATAACTCAAGTAAGCAAGGCTTTCTAACATTATAATAACTATGTATGCAACAAATTTGGATATTTAAAAGATCCAATCAATTTGGGAGCAGATAACTTGTTCTAATTTATGAAGTATTCGTATACAGTAAAGTGTGTGTATACACACAGATATATATATATATCTGCTTATGTATATACATACATACATAATATGATTTCATATTTGGTTTTCAAATTATAGCCGCAACACTTACCAGCCATAGGTGAATCCTAGGTTAGGGTAAACGAGGAAACAGTCACACCTAACATATAGCATTTTTGTGAGAAATAAAAAAATATACCTATGGAAAACTTAAAAAGGTACTTGACATACAGTATATGCTCAATAAATGGCAACCCTCCCCCATAAAACTCATCATCTTCTAACATACTATACAATGTACAGGTTTATTGTTTATGTTGATTGCCTATCTCCCTACATTAGAATGTAAGTTGCACAGGGCAAAAGCTATTTTTCTTCATTGCTGTATCTCAAGTGGCTAGAAAAATGCCTGGCACATAGATATTCAAGAAATAGGTATTGAATGAATAAATGTCACTTCATTATTAGAGTTTATTTAGGCTTCTTCACAAGGCACCGAGGATTTTCAGCTGAGAGAGGCTCTCACCTATGTTTATTGTCTAGGAGTGAGTGAAAGAGCACTCTTGAGCTATATCTAATTTCACAAGAAAAATATCTATATGTATATTTGTTTTTGTGATTCACAAACTTGAAAAATATGCATTAGCTGACCTTACAGAAATTAGACCTTTTCAGTTTTTCTTCCCTTTCCTTCTATGAGAAATTTTTAAGAATGAGTACATTCACCACAAGGTGCTCCTCAATCAATTAATCAACAAATATTTTTTGATTGCCTATTATGTGCCAAGCACCATTCAAGGAGGTAGGGATACATTAATAAATGAGACAAAGGAGGTCCAGGAGCTTACAGAGCTTACATTTGGAAGATGGTAGGAGAGACATACCACATATGCATGATCAAAAAGTCAAGCTAACCACAGATTCTGATTCAAACTTTACAAGACTTTAAGATAGAGACAGCAAGATAGAGAATAACTAGGAGGATGCTTGAGGTAACGTGCTTAGGGAAGGCCACTCTCTCTGAAGGATAATGAGGCAGTCATGCCAAGAATTGGGAAAGAGCTAAAGGTAGAGACTTTTAGGATCAGTGCAAAATCCCAAGGGTGAGAAGGAGTAAAGTGACGTAAGGTGACAAAGAACACAGAGTGAGGGGTAGAGCAGTATACCAGCACACAGGAGAGATGGGCAGAACTTAGCCATGTTTGATTTTATTATAAGAGCAATGGAAACCCATTCAGAGATTTTAAGCACGAGAATGGCAAGATTTAAATTGGATTCTTAAATAACTTTCTGGGTGCTATATGGATAAAAAATGGGAAACAGGAGTATGGTACTGAGAGTATGCACTCTGAAGTTAGGCAAGGCAGAGTTTATATATCCCAGCTCTTCCTAAGTATACTGGAAACTGTATATAATATACATATGTAGTTATGATGGTATGATTGCTAGTCTACCAGAGCATAATTTTTAAATACTATACTTAGATTTGTCTATTTTATTCTAAATTTCTATATGTCCTCAAGCATTATGGAGCATTTTTGTTTATTTGAGATGATACAATTCTTTAGTTTTATTATGCTGAGCACCTTTGTGTGTGTGTTGTGTGTACATTTAAAATCTAATCCAAAGAATATACATTGTTGGCAAAGTATAAATAAATAAGGTAAAAGTATAATAATCTTAGTAAGATACAGCTTTACATAAGGGACCATACGTAGAATACTTAAAATTACAGATTGTGGAAATGTTAGGTAGCTTCACTCTCTTTAAATTTGACTTCTCTTATCTTTAAAATAAGGCCCTTAAAATAGTGCTAAAACAAAACAAGAGAACCCATCAAATGTTAGCCATCAGCTTTTATTTTTATAAGGGACTGACATTTATCATTTACCGGGAAATAAATATAACCACCACTGACGTCCATGAATCTTAAAAAAACTAACTTTCTAGTTAATGTAAGAGTGTTTGACTGAAAATATCTGCAGATTCATTCATTCATTTAATCGATACAGTATAAGGGATGAAGGTGCAAAATAGAGTAAGAAGTTCTCTTCTTTCAAGACGCTGAGTTAGTTTAGGATCTTTGATTCTTATCTACATGCTTATTATCATCATGTTCCTATACAATTTAAAAGGATGCCATTCTGGTAGCTGATTTATAACACCTTTCATAAAAATTTAATTATATTCTAGATATATTTTATATGCTTATAATGAATGATATTGGTTTTTATTTACCTCATTTGTAAGTTTTTTTACCATTGCAAGTTTTCTTACAAGATTTGGCAAGATAGTACAGGCTGTGGATGAACAGGTTTCTTTGACTCAGATACACACATCAAGTAGGAAAAACAAAAGAAGAGGGTGGAGATTAGCTTATTAAAAAAAAACCCTCAAAAAGTCAAACTAAAACAAAAAACAGTGTGATGTGCCCTTCTGGACACTGAGTAATGATATTAGCATGTAGCCCTTCTACTTCTGCCATGGAGTTCCAAACATGCCAGGCCTGCAGACTCAGTGATGTGGAAGGGAAAATGTGAAATGGCCATAAGTTGAGACCGTACACAAGCATCCATATGAGATGCAACTCTGCTGGCACACCTGGGAATGAGGACAGTGTAGAAGATTGAGAAGAATGAGAAACAGGTCCATGATTCTTGTCTATTTCTTTAGAAATCCTGAGAATGGAAAAAGGTAAGGAAAGGTTCAAGCAGTAAATTGATCTAATAAATGTCTCTGGACTAAACTGAAGAGCTATGTCAGATGAGTATGTGTTATAGATGGAAGAGTTCTCTTTCGTAATTCCTTCTAGAATGTCTGAAATTTAAAGAAGCATGACTACTGCTATTTGAAAAAGATGTGATCACATATGCTATTCAAGTTTTTAACTTATAAAGAACATATAAGATAGAGTATAGTTATTTGTCTGGCAAAAAAGGTGTTCTACTGGGTGGAAATCATACGGATTGTCTTACCAGCTGGCCTGTCTGAAAGTGGCTTTTCCCTCCCAGTCATATTTCAATGGGCAGGGCCTTAAGTGTCTGCTTTAAGAGTCAGGAATGACTCATCCCATCCCCTCTTCAGTGTTTATTGCAAAGCATAGAGAGAGGCACCCCGGGCACCAGTATCAGAACTTGATGGGTGAAATCAGCAAAGCACAGTTATGCAAACCATGTGTGCAACTGACACTGCTTGTGTAATTATCAGTGTAATCCACCTCTATCAACCACCTCCAGGAAGGAAAGGAGGGGTGAAGAGTGGGGAAAGTTCACACTTGGGAGATCACCCAGAAAGTGGGCCAGGTGCCAGGGCTACAATCAGGTAAGAACAGTTGCTTCTCATGGGAAGTCTGCAGGACAAATTATACTACACTTAATGCATCATCACTTTTATGAATGAGCTGCACTAGATTCAATTACTGCACAAGCATAATTTAATCTAATGTGTCTATCTGGTCCACAGATTATTTTTTAAATGGATCTCTTTGGCAAATCTGGTAGAAAATTCATGGCAACCTGGTCTTAAAATAATCTCAGTATGAAAATAACTCATGATGATAATCTTTTGGCCAAGGACCTAATTTTCAGATATTTTTTTTTACTCTTCATTCATTTCACAAGATAATCAGTACTATTACTACTCAAAGGTCTATGACCTGCAGCAATTCCATGTTACACAAATCATTTCATATGCAGCATAAACTGAAAGTACTTATTTGTGTACTTGTTTCTGGCAGTAACCTTCAAAAGTAAAAAATACTGAAGTAAATGTTGAAAAAGTGGGGGAAAAAACTGTGAGAATGACAAAGAGCAGAAGGCAAAAGGAGAGACAAGAGGGGAAAGTAATTTAAATAAAACAAGATCAAAACGGTGTACTAGAAAAGAAGGTGAGTGATTACAAATGCTACATGTACTTTAGAATACCTGTTAGTTTATGGAATTCCTGACCAGTCAGCAACTTAAGGACATGATGTGGCTGTGGTAACAAATCCCTTAGTAAGAAATGACAGTATGTTTGGGGACATATCATTCTCTGATGAATTAACAGACTGTCCCATATGAGATGGTGTAAAACTAGAGCCTCTGGCTAATAAGTGGTTTCTTTAACAATTTGGTCAAAGGTTAGCTCTATCTCAATCCAAGCCAGATTCTACTTTTGAACTTTATTTAAAAAAATTTTGAAGATGAGGAGAAAGTTATCTTTTCTTAACAGCTTCTCGGAGAGCATGTCCTTTATACCTTAAAAATGCCTGTTGGTTGTCTAAATATATTCAAAAGTAGGGTGAGTCATAATATGTTATTTTGTAGGTATTTTCTCATAATTTCTTCATAAAAGGGCATAACTGAACAAAACATAAACTAGAATTAAAAATAAAAGGCAAACTTTAAAGTGAGTTTACAGTAGCATAATATTTAACTGATATACTTAAAAGAACTCAGTATTACGAATTAATGCAAGATTCAATATTCCTGAGCTGTTTTCACGGATAAAATCTAGTCCTTGGAATTGCACAGTCTTGAAAAGTAATAGACAGTCCTTATATAAAAGATCTAAAAAAATGTACAATAATAAGGAAGTTGTTGTTTTAACAGATGGATATTTATATGGTACCTCTGGTCCAGTTGTTTTTTTTTTTAAGGACAAAATAGCTGTAAACTGACAATGAGACACAAAGAACAAACTTCTTAAGATGAAAATTGTCAAACATTGAATAGGTTACAAAGTAGTGCTGTAAAAATCAACCTTCCTGAGGTTTTGGAAATAAACTAGGTATTTGTTCAGAATAAAATGTAGGTTTACTTATCCTCAGTCAAAAGAACACTTTCAGACACTAGAAGTTTCCTCAAAAAGCTATTACTTCAGGGTTACGCGATACAGATATATCACATAAACTAATTTTATGAAGTATTTATTTTTAGGCGACATATCCAAATAAAGAATTACATAATAAATACTGGCTTTAATTGAAAGCCGAAGTTTTCCTTAGAATTTTATAGCAGGTCTTACTGAAAATACAAAATAATTCTTATTTTCTTGAAATGACAAACAAAAAAAAGTCAGAAACAATTCCTACACTGATCTGCTTACTCAAGGATATTTTATTTATATATCTCTGAACAATAGCTCAGTGTTAAAACAAGTATCTTAAAAGTATGCTAAGAAGTATTGGCTTTATTAGAATACAAGAGACAATGAATAAATTTTCTTGGGACATTAGGCTTTTTCATTTTCAAATGTTTTTCAAAGATCCCATTTTTATGCAATGAATTTGTTTTATGAGAATCTGAATCCATTACAATTACTGAATTTTAGATATGGTATAAAAACATTTGAGACTGTTGTGTGAGAGACATTCTTTAAATATTTTTATTTCTCGTCACAATGTGTAGAAAAGGATTTATAATACACATATATTATCTGTTTCCATATATTAAAAATACATACTCTTCAATTCTGTTTTAAATGTTTAATTTGGGCACAGCATTAGAGTGTGTGAGCAATAGATCTGAAATGCTAAGTAGAAAAAAATGTGCAACTGTAGTTCCTCCTAGATTTAAAAAAATAACAAGGATGGTAAATATTATCTTAAATGATAGGAGTCCATGGCCTAATTGAAACACCACTCCCCCAGTGTATTTGGTATAGTAAAGACGAGTAATAGGAGCAATATGAAACGTATGACGCTCACTATTCAAATTTCTAGGAAAGAAAAAACTGTAGTCACTTGTTAAACTAAAAATCTAAGAGACAAAATTAATAAAAATCATTTTTGTAACAGGAGCACTGACACCAATTCACCATTAAAATCTCACATAAATACCATGCTAGGCTATAGATGTATATAAAGTGAATTAGATGATTTGTGTGGTAAATCTTAACAGTTTAAAATACAAACTAGTACACTTTATATTCCTACAACCTTATATAATGTAATAAGCTGGTACAGATTTACAAAAGTGTAGGTTATTTTCTCACTGGGCTGAACAACTGACTGATGTTCAGTTGATATATTGATTTCACCCTCCTTTCCTTCTCCTCCCACTCCCTCTTAGAAAGTCATTTAAATTTCACATGTAAAAAGACATGTTTTCTTTTTTTCTTTCTCAGTCTTTCATTTTGTTTTGAGTGTGGCAAAGAGGCAAAAGTAGAAGGAGGGTTGCAATTATTAGATAGGCTTAGATGTAGCCAATATACTGAAATAAAATTAAGCAATTCTAATGAAATATCCAGAATCAGGACAAACAGGATAGCCCAACAAACCCATAATAAATGAAAATTAAAAAAAACAAACAAACACTGACAATCGTTGTACAAACAAAATATAGATCGTATCATTTTACTTTTTTTTTCTGAGTGGACAATATATTGCAGAAATAGGATATAGCATTGCCACAACCAAACTAAGAAAAGTTACGATTTCTTCTGTTATGATCTTAAGAATTGGGGAATACAAGAGAGGAGTTGTTGACAGAAATTATCTGCTGTGGAAAAAAGACTATCATATTAATTTGATGTATTTCCAGAATAATAAAATTACACTGTTGGAAAATTGTTAAAAAACAAACTTTTCCTGGAATATACTGGTAAGCACTACCAAAGTATTTTGCTTTTTAAAGATCTCTGACTGATCAATTATTTTTAAAAGTGGGCATCCATCCAAAATTAAAAAATGTTATCAATCATTGTATCAAAATTTAAAATATACAAATAAATAATTAGGTTTTTGTACACTTAAATCCATTTTCTATTCCCATGTGAAAAATATTATTCAGGCACTCAATAGCCAAGGTGAGGGAGGGAAAATTCAACACTGTTTTACACTGCTGCCGGTGTTTTGCAAGACAGATGAAGCTTTTTCAACAATACTTTTAAAAAGGGAATGTATTTTAAGTGAACAGGCTATTTTATATCAGAAGATAGAAGTGCCAAGTCACAAAGTGTCTATGGAAAATACAGCTCTTAGGCTAGCAGGCAGTTACAGAGAAGTATATTGACGCTGTGAAGATCATCTGAAAACCTTAATTTAGGACATATTCCATTTTATGCAAATCCATTTTGAAAATTAAACTATAGCAATCTCTTAAAAAAAAGGCAAGGGGAGTGGGGGAGACTCTTTTTACTCTTCAAGGTTTCGTCATAGTGACTGATGAGAAACAAAGTCTCAGGAGAAAAGATAACATGTATTTAGCACAAAGAATATTAGCAGTATAGGGAGATTTAAAGATCAAATTAAGTGAACTGATAAAGTCACATAGCTAATTTGCAATGAGCCCATTCTAAAACCCAGATGTCTTGACCTCTTGACTTCCAGATAGTACTCTTTTTCTCTTTATTGTTTTCAGTTAATAAAGTTTTATAGAATAAACATATGGGGCTGTATCATTTATCCCATAGCTTAGACTACAGAGTTTGGAGTTGGAATGTCTTGGTTTGAATCCAGGCTCTGCCTGTGTGACCTCTTTGTGCCTCAGTCTTCTCACTGTAAAATAGGAATAATAATAGCAAGACTCTGTCTTGACTGACTACCTCTCCATTCCTTTTAAAAAACATACTGATGGGTGACTTGAAACACCAAATTCTTGGCACTCACAAGCCTCTCTTTGGTATGAGCACATAAACACTTCCTGTAGTTAAATTAGAGAGTCACTAAGAGTCAGTTATGATTCTAACCAAACCTATTTATGTCAGCTATACCTTCTACTATAATTATGTAAAGTATTCAGATATCCATATTGCAGTGAAATAAATACAAAAAGAAAATTATTTCTATAAAAGCTAGTTTTACCATTTTGGAAAGATTCAGTAGAGGTGAGTTGATTAAAAAAAATGCTAAAGAATTGGAATGAGCAAAGATAATCATAAAAATTATTGAGAAAAATCTTAAAAATTTAAAAGAAGTCTGATTGCATCATGAGGGCCTTTAAGTTCTTAAAGAAACTGAAAACGGAATTAGAGATGATACAATATAAGTGTGGTTTAGGGCAGAAAAATTGCATGGAATTTCAAAACCAAATTCCTCACTGAAAGAAAAGCGCCTGGACTTATATCAGAAGTTATATGAATAAACACATTTTATATTTATATTTCTTTAAATGTAAGGATGTTTTATATTAAAAGAATTTTCCATGTTAATAAATTATAGCTATTAATCAATAAACTACCTGGTTTTGCTCATGTCAAATAAAAGGGCTTCAATTAAAGAAATAATCTTTGGGAAGTGTTTAGTACAATGCTCAGTATCTAGAGAGAGCTCAAGAAATGCCTATATTATATTATCTGTATATAACCTAACTATTGGGCCTATACAATCAAAACCAAGACACTACTCTACTGTCCTCTAAACTATGCACTATAGTCCCAAATAGAACATTTTAGCTTATATAGGATTATACAAGATCAAAAAATAAAGGCCAGCAGATATTTTTCTAAGTATTTTTTCATTTTGTAAAATGACATATATATATAAAATCTCACAGAAACAAGTACACATCAATGCTAGGTACATTGTTACCAACCTGCCAGAAGGAAAAACTTTGAATCTAAACTATAGCAAGCTAAGATGCAGTATTAGGACTACAGAACACAACTAAATAAATAAAAGAATGGTCAGTCACGTCCCAAAAGGTGTAGGAAACAAAATACTTTGTACTGATAATAACATACACTTAATCCCCTATACTAGTAATTTTAAGCACTAGTTCTTAAATTTTAGTCAATCTGTGGCATATTCTGTTTTGACCTCACAGCCATTTTCACCCTTCTTTGCTCTGCTCTGCTTCTGCAGAAAGCTAATTTCTATTGGTTTCATCAATGTCTCCTTTGTCCTCTGGTTTCTGGTTAGATTCAGTTAACATGAGGCATCAGTTAAGAGACTGGAGGATGGAAAGAGTGAGGTCATAGTTTTATTCCTCAGTCACAGGTTAACAGGGGTGCATTCCTCTACTGAAGGTCAGGGTTCAAGACCATCTCCTACCTCTCTTAATTCCAGTGACCTCTCCACCCCTTTGTCCCTTCAGACACAGGGCTGCTAATGGCTTCCTGCTATTGTTAGCCTCAGAGTGCTTCAACCATTTTTTGTTGGTTTCCTTTATGCCTGACGGTTCTTTTGCAAATATTTGTTCTTTCATGAACGTCTCCAAGTTTTCCCCATCTAAGTGTCTCATCACTTTCCTGTCAGGGCCCAGATTGATAGCTATTGGTAGCAGGAGTGGCCCAAGACTTCATATGGTCCAAATGGCATTCTGCCATTGAGTGGCTCATGTTTGAAGAGAATAGGATGGCCTCCTTCTCAAGGAGTTAATGGGATACAGGTAATTCCAGCCATGTGCTAGCAACATGATTACTCAAATTATCACTGGTGGTGGCATGGAATGAAGTGAGATGCAAGGTAAGGCTTCAGAGGCTGTGGCCTTCACTGGTTAAGTGACAACGGCGGTGTGTAGTGTGAAGACTGTAGTGTGACGGGCTATTTCTAACAGCCCTAAGGATTATAAAGAGGGGAAAGAACAAATTGAAGGCCTCGAATGCTTAATCCAGAAGAGAGGTGAAATATCAAAGTCCTCTATCAGCTTTAAGAGTCCTTATTTACTTAAGCCTCAGGGCAAATAAGGCTGGAGACCAACTCTAGAAATTGATTCAGCAGGTTTCGGAGTTGCCATACTGAATAAAATGGGTAATACCAATACCACTAGGTCTTGGTAATGGGGTAAGATGGGGAAAGAGTGAAACATAGGATGGAATTATCTGATCAAATATTAAGACTTAAAGTTGAACCTCCAAACACTCCTAAACCATCCTGGCTGGAAGATACCGTCGTCCTCACTCCCCAGTTTCCCAGTCAAGGAAACCAATGTTTCCATAAACCCAGATTCCCAAATAGAAACACTTCCAATTGCTTTAGTTGGGGCAAGAACCCAGTCAGAGAATGGCAATTCTTTTCAGGACATACTCCTATTACCTCTCATTGCCCCCTAACCCCTGGCTAATAACAAGTTAGATCCTAATGGCCAAAATCAATGCCTGATCCAGCAGCCTATACACTGACAGAACTGCAAATCTTTCCTAATTTGTAGCAGGAGTCCAGTTAGCATGTAAGGGCATGGATTTAAGGGTTTTATGTCAAGAAGATGAACTAAAAGGCTAGGTTGGGCCAAAGTTATCAATATATGTGCATTCACGTTAGATTTGGGATTTAATATATTGACTTGAGCAGGTGGGAGTGACTGATTAATTGAATCCTTGATTAAGTGATGGCTTCTATAGTAAAAAGTTGAAATACCAGAATTCTTTTGGCATAGTAAAGTAGAAGTAAAAAGCTCAAGTAAGAATACTGGGAAGGTTCTATTATGAATCACCCTGTTCAGCCTCCCCTGACTATATCCCTGGAAGTGCCTGTGGGACACTCCCTTGACCCAAAGAATTACATCAGTGAGGACAGACAAGCCTGTTTGAAAAGCTTTGTGGTAGGTGTCTTCTCTAGGCTGGGGGAGGATGATGACAGATGTTGCAAGTGGATCTGGGCTCCCTGATTGGAATGTATATGTGATCTCAGAGTGGGAGAGGCTACGTGGTAGGAATTAATTGCAGGAAGGTGTAATTACTTTCATAAACTATAGGGATGGGGTGATAATCAGTGTTTTGTGCTGCATGGTGGTATGCCATTGTTAATTGATTACAGAGTCCCCCACGATGAAACAGATGGTTAGGCTACCAAGCTGCTGACTGACTTACATAGAAAAGTGGGTAAAAACCCAACCTGAGTCACCATGGTGGGATTCACGATCCCTTATCCAGTAACTAGACCCACACCTATTCAAAGACCCAGAGTCACAATGTTTTAGGTAGAGGCTGAGGCCCTTTCAGAAGGGCCCTGAGACCTAGCCACAGATGTTATGTTACGCATCTTCTTGTAAGTCATTCCAGAATAACTTGTGGCCATTTATGATGTGACTGTGCATCAGGAAAAGGAAAATACCAGTCATTCCACAGATTATAAGACAGGTCTATTATATTCACTCTGAATCGTCATTAGTTCCTGGAACCCAAAATGCCACTGTGGCCCACTAGTCAAAGTGGGGGCTTACGGAGGTCAAGATATATATGAAGACTTTATTCAAGTCCATTTTACAGTATTATGGGAACAAACAAATTTAGTAATGGGAAAATCGTTACATTGGTTCTATGACCCATGGGGGGAAGGCTTTTCTATTAAAAGCCAAGAGCAATGCTGCCCAATCCAAATATGAGTTACAGAGGTAATTCAAAATTTTCTAGTAGCAAGGTTTTAAGAAGTTGGAATTGATTTTAGCAATATATTTTATTAAATTAAAAATATCATCTCAACATATGCTGGTCATATTTAGGTGCTTATAGCCACATGTGGCTAGTGGCTGTCATATTGGATATCACAGCCCTAAAACTACCACCTCTCCCAAGATAGTAAACTAAAACTGAAAGATGTTGGGATGATGATTCCTACTGCATATCCATTTATACTGTTACCTAGGTTAATGCAAGACCTAAATGGTTCTGTGGATGAATGCAGACTTAATCATATCATAATGCCAAGTGCAGGTACAGTTCTAGCTATAGTATCTTGCTGGCACGTATTAACATAGCCCCTGACAGTAGGTATGGAGCGACTGACTTAACAATTTCTTTTCAAAATAAGTCCTTATCAACAAAGATAATCAGAAGCAGTTTGCTGTCACATTGCAGGGACAGCATACTTTCACTATCTTACCTTACGGCTAGGTCAACTCTCCTTTCTTTGTCATAATATAGTCCGAAGAAATCTTGTTCATCTTGACATCCCACAGAACATCAAGCTGGAACATTACATTCACGGTATTATACTGATTGGACATGGTGAGCAGGAAGTAGTAAACATCTTACAATGTCTCAGTAAGATATATGCTAAATGATAGGAGATAATCTCTATGAAAAGCGTAGAGACAGCATTGGCTAAATGTTATGGGACTAGTGGTCTGGACATGTTGAAATAGAACCTCTAGAGTAAATAATAAACTGCTGCACCTTACAGCTTTCATCATGAAGCAGTAGCAAAATGTGGTGCCTTCTTTTGATTTTGGAAGCAAGATATACCACCATGGGGTGGTTCTAAATGACCACTTAATAATATACCAGTAAGATTTGGATATGTTGTTTGGGTGCATGTACTAGGTAATCCACAAGGCTGCCAGTGTTGTGGGGGCCGGGGCAAGAAAAGGATCTGCAGCATACTTCTGCTATGATGGAAGTTGCCTTATACCTTTCACTTGATCCATGAACACCATGAGTTTTGGAGATGTGTGTGTGACAGAAGAGACGATGCATGATGTCTCTGTCAATAAAGCATCGGAGTGCTGATCCCTAATGGTTTTGGAGTGAAGACATGGGATCTACCAGTAACTATTCTCCATTTGAGAAACTGCTCCTAACTTGCTATTGGACTGCATTTAAGAATGAGTACTGAGCTATGACACGCGAAATGATCATGTGGCCCAAATCACACAAAATGAACTAGGTATTTTCTGAGTCAATATATCATCAAATACATGCATAATAGCATTTCACTGTTAAATGAAAGTGAGACGAGCAGGCTTGGGAACCCAAGCATACTTCAACAGCAAGTAGCTCAGGTGTCCCTAATACCTGCTACTACTGCTTCACAATCTCTCCTTTAGTCCACACTGATGGCCTCCTGGGGTGTTCTCAATGACCAATTAATGGAGGATGAAACCCGTTGTGGACCTAGTTTGTAAGAGGATTGCATGGTATTTGGTACCAGCTGTGACTACTGTGTTACTGAAGGGGGCTGGCCCTGAAATACAGTAGTAAAAGGATATTCCCCCAAGCAGACAGATTTTCAGACTGTACATTCTGCATGGAAGGAGGATAGCTGAGGTAATGATACATGGCATAGCCATATGATTGAGGACTTGAAAGAAAAAGACTGGAAGATTGGTGACAGATTCTGGGAGAGAATTATGTGGATGTACCTCTCAGAATTGGTACACAGTGTTACAATATGGTGTCCTATGTGAATTCCCTTTAGAGGGCATCCTCTGTGGAGAAGGCTCTCAGTGATCTGGATAAGATTATCTGATGGGTGACCCAAATAACTCAATCTATTTTATGAATGTCAGAATCTTTACCCAGCTACTCTGGTGCTTGCTCAAGGGATCCCTGTACAGAGTGACAATGGGAGCAGGGACGGAAACCATGTATGGCTTCAACATCAACCACCCTCATCTATGATTGATTTAACCACCACCATTGCTGAGTTCACAATTTCCAATGCTGAGACGCCAATATGGCACAATTCCCTGGGGGAATCAACCAGTCAACTGGTGGCAGGCTGGTTATACTGCGTTTCTTCCAACATGAAGGAGGCAGAAATTTATCCTCATAGGCACTGATAGATAATTCAGGGTATAGATTTACAGATATTCAGGATATAGATTTATTTCCCCTTCCTTCAATAGCTTTGCAAGCTCCTCTATGCATGGACTTAACAGAATGCCTTACCAATTATCACAGTATTGCCTGCAACCAGAAAACTCATTTTATAGCAAAGGAAATACAGCAATGGGCTCAAACCTATAGATTTTATTGGTCGTACCTCATTTCCACCATCCAGAATCAGCTAGCTAAATGAAGTGGTAAAATGACCTTCTAGGAAGTGGTTCATGTATGACTGGCAGCTAGGAGAAGTTTGGGTTTGTTGTATAGGATATGATATATGCCTAAAGCCATCTCTTCCATAGCCTGAATGCATCCGTCTGAGAACAAAGTGGTTAAAGTAGGAATGGCCACTTGCAAATAATTAACCCATATAAAGGATTTTTGCTTCCTGTGCTGATATCTTGGGGTTGGTGGTTTTGGACATCTCAGTGCCCAAGGGAATAATGTTTCACCAGGGATCAGAATTCTGGTACTGTTTGTATTGGAAGCTAAGACTACTCCCTGGTTATTTGGCAAATCTCAAGCTATTGAACAACAGGGAGAGAAGTGGGCTATTGGTTGGCAATTTTTTCCAGATTACCAAAATGATTTGGGGTTTTGCTCTATGATAGGGGCAAGAACAACTATGTTTGGAACTCAGGAGATTCACTGGGCCACCTCTTTAAAAGCTTGCCCAATAACCCTGGTTATTGAAAGACTGCAATAGTCCAAGGAAAGCAGTTCCAAATTACTCAGAACTTGTAGGAATTAAGGTTTGAGTCACCGATCAGATAAAGAACCCTGTCCAGCTTAGATGCTAAAAGGAATTAGGGGAAGATGAAATTGGTAATGGAAGAAGAAAGCTACAATGATCAATTTGAGCTTTCTCACTAATTAGACAAGAATGGTATCTATCTATTATGAAAAAACATTGGTGACAGATAAAATTTTAGATTCCAGTTGGAATATGGGTAAACTGATATTACCCCTTGATGATGCAGTAGCTGGATGACACCCCTGTCTCTCACCACGCCATTAAATTCTCTTTAATTAGGCAATTTGAGTATGCTAATTCTATATATCTACAAAAATCATGACTGGGTATACCAAATTGCAAAATCAGCATGATAGCCATTGTAGGAATTGTGTCTTTTTCTTTTTTTTGAACCTTAAAGTAGCAATATATTTATTTATAAAATGTATATATGATTTCACAGAAATAGCTTCACTTTATACACACAAATGTTATAATTACACAGAGCCATGTAAATGATGTCAAATGTCTAGCCTGGCCAAAGCCAATGGGAGTGGCTACTTTTCGGGTGACATCACTCCCTCCCCTCACTTCATTGGCTACCAATCAGGAGTCCCTAGATAGGCCTAATTTGCATAAAGAAACTGACTGCAGTTGCACTGCTCTATCTAAACAAAAACTTAGGTGTCTTGACATCTTAGCCACCACCCACAGGGATAGATCTTATAAAAAGAACAAAAAGGAGACTGAGGAAACAGAAATTGAGATGGTTATCGAATGCCTTTCAGAGATGTTACTGGGCACTGAACCTTCTAAGAGCAATATTAGCAACCCCAGATGTAAAGTAACACGTCCACTAAACCATGACATTAAAGGCAACACAATTTTGTAAAGAACGAAATAGATGTTTAAAGTTATTTTTTTGCCTCAACTTCATGTAACATAGAGTCATGAAAACCTATGTTTTATATAATCTTTGGTCAACTCAATAATACTTTAATAAAACGTGTCAATAAAGAATAATTTTTATAATAAAACTCTATGACTTTAAGATATAATTTTATAGCACAATTTAAAGTGAAATATGAAATGTCATAGTTGGAAATAAGTTAATTATTTTACTCAGGGAGGAAAGTAAATATATGTACTTAAAACATTTTGTTTTAATGCTTGCATTAATTTCATTTTTCTGTAACTGCCCCAAATTTAGGAGTTAATATCTAAAATAGTTTTGCACATTTCACATACATGTTAAAAAACTAAGTAAAGTCTTCAGGATTAACAAGAAAAATGTAAAGAAAGATAATATAAGCATTACCTTACAACCCATAGCAATCTCTAACACAATTTGTCAGTGTAGACGAAACTACCACTTTCATCATATCTTCATATTAAAATTAAATTTTACTGTCGTTATAGACAGAAGGAGCACATAAAACTGGCTTGAGAGTATTCTACATTAATTTCCCACCTTTAACTTCTTGGTTATGGCAATTCATGTTAAAAGTAAAATGAGATTCATTCCAATTTCTAATCATTCTTTCTCTTTCATGCACTATATTCTGGCATTTAAAAAATCAAACTCATTCTAGATTTTTTAATGATGACTTATGAAAGCAGAGAAAAGTTTCAGAGAGCATCCAATGACTATAGTTTGAGAGTTAAAGAAACAAGGAGAGCTAAAATTAAATGTAACAAGCTGGTTTTCTAAAAAACATAATATTTTCAATTTTAAAAATAGCAATATTTGATTTCCCACTGAGGTCCCCACCTGGGCACTGTATCAGTCAAAAAATATCATGGCTTTCATCTCCTCCATGGTAACATCAGAATATGACCATGATATTTTACTATATTTTTCATTATCCTAGATTAGCCATAACTACTGTATTAATAATTATAAAATTTGGAAAAATCATAGAAAATGTATATAACAGATGCTTCCTTACTCCAATGGCTTGAAATAAGAGACTTGTCAGTTGACTGTGCTCCTTTTTGTCAAGTCTAGAAGTCTAAAAATGAAGGGCCATATCCATCCTGCAAGATGTATCAGTGATTCAATGTACACAAATATTATCGAACTCATTCCTAACTATACAGCAAACTTATGTTACTTTTTGTATTATTCTATAGCACTCTCCTGAATTCTCCTATTTTAACAAAGAGTCGGTAACACTTACCAGAGTGGGTCCTGAGGTGTCCTGTGAGGGCGTCCCTTCTTCTACAGGCATAGCTACAAAAAGGACATTTGAACGGCTTCTCTCCAGAGTGTAACTTTATATGTCTCAGTAAGTTGCCCTTCTGAGTAAAAGAAGCTCCACACTGGTTGCAGTGGAAGGGACGTTCACCTGCAGAAATGAATAGAGATGGAAAAGGTCAAGTAGGTCATGGGCAAGTGACTAATTTGCCTTACTGTTAACTAGAGCCAGTTCCCTGCTGAGATCATTTATCTCCCTCCTAAGTCTTTCAAACCTTTATCTTCCCAGTAATTTGCTTTGCTAATATCAAAGTTTTAAACTTAAGGTCAAGTATTGTTTCCTCTGTTCATATGAATTTTAAAGGATTCCCGTCATTGACTCAAAAGAGTAACAATAATAGCACTGACCACTGATTGAACAACTAGATGCCATTACTTTACTGACTCTACCGGTTGCTTTACATACAATATTTCAATCCTTATAATGACATAACTAATTAGGCATCAATAATTTCAGTTTACAAATGAAGAAACTGAAGTTTAAGTATCAAAGTATCTGATTATATAGCTACAGAGCTGATAAGTACTGGAGCTGATACCTGAATCTTGGTCAGATGGGACATAAAATCCTGCTCCCTTTTTGATACCATACTGTCTCTTTAAAAATTACAGAAATTTTGAGTTGGAGTTGGAAGGGACCTTTTGTCTAACTCTCTCATTTAGCTGGTAATTTTCTTATCAGGGGACCAAAGAGGTTCAATGAATGAACCAGGCTTCAAAGCTCATTACCAGAACATTGCCAAATATAGCCCAGGTGTTTTGATTCTCCTAGTCACAAACAGTGAAACCTTTGGCAAAATTTCCTGATATAATCAGGGAAAAGTCCAAAGAATATTATTCATACAGACATTTCCTGTATATTCTCTTTTTGTTGTTTGATAGGAATCTTTTCTCCTATTAGTGATACTGCTAAAAAGTTGTTTAAGCCACAACTAACAGTTTAGTCTTTGCCATCAACTACCTTTCACCAATGTCACTGAACATAAAAACATGGAGTTGATGAGGCAGTAAAATTGGCAGATAGGGTCAAACTGATAACATAAATCAAAACATGAAGAAAATACTATTTATTTTAGTTTATCTACCTCTAAAGACAGAGATGAAATAGATCATAAATATCTAAGTAGTATAAATATATATCATGTTAAAGTTCAAAAGTTCAGAATAAAAAAAAAATTCCTTTTGGTTGAACTGGACCATTTCTGTATTGAGTTTAGACTATCATAATTTTCAGTTTTTAAGAATTTACACTGAATTATCATGTTTCATATCTTTAATTGAAGCATTCATAATAATGGTGAATAATGAAACCTCTATTTTGGGTGGCCTTTAAAATAAAGCAAACTCAATGATTCTTTTTATTAAAGTTAGGAGGCATAAAGAAGATAAATTGTAGGTACATTCTGGCAGTTGCCACTGTACATTCTATCATATAGATTTGTTATAAAACCTAAAGAAATTGAAAAATTGATAGATCAGGCATATCTTGAATTCTGTAGTACTTGTTCCTTTTGCACCTTAATGAGACATAACAAAAAAGTGTAACCTGTATGTGTGTGCATCAAGGGTTAAAGTTTTTTCTTAAGAAATGTGGAGATCTTATAAGCTAAGTTAATAAAAAGCCCTACACTGATGTATTAGTTCGAAAAAAATCTATCTATCATGTTAAAGTTACCTTAAATTTTATCTTATTTAATTTGGTTGATTCATTTGGTAAAATAAACAAGTTAAATCAACAAAAATATGGCTTAAATAGGAATACTTTACCTACAACTTCTCATATGAAGTCTTCAAAGTAATCAAAGTTTTAAAATAAATCTTAGTAACTTTTTTTATTTTACACACACATACAACTTAATTCTTTGACATTTGTTCAATGAAATAGCAGTTCATAACTTTTTTAAATCAGAATTTTCTACTCCCCACCCTTGCCATTAGAATTAATAATAAAAAGGAAAAAGGTGGTACTTTCTTCATGAAACTCACTTTTTAAACAGCAGGAAAATAGTAAGTATAAATTATACTTTCCACTTCAAATGTTTCATTGTACATTTGAAATCTCTCTATGTAGGCCTTCTCAGGCAAGTAACAAATTACTATGAAATAACATTAAGATGAAATAAATTAGCTTGATGAACAAACATCTGAAATCACGTTTCCTTTGGAATATACTCCTGAAGCATGCTAACTTTGATTTTCTTTAAGCCTGCCCCAGTTTAAATATTAAAAATCCCTAGAGTATTGAACTTGTCACTCAAAACAATGCTAACGTAAAAACAAAATATAGTAACTCTGTTTAAAGAGAATTTTTTAATTCATTTAATTGAGTTTTATGAGACTAGTGATTGGGTAATTTAGTTTTTACATATACAAAATAACCAGATATCTTCCAATTTTTTTCTTAGTAAGAATTACTTCTGAAATTGTATGACCACACTTAATGGGGTCTCGGTATATCGGGAAATAGTGCTATCTTGCTGACCATGTCAGTGTGGAGGCATTTGCTAAATATGTTCCATAGTCATGGGAAGTAGAGGCAAGATAAAGGTAACCAGTCATGCTCCCATTTTTGATAAGAGGAAAGGGGCAGTGATAATAACACACTCTGATTTCAATCAGATAAGCTTTACATAAATTACACCCTTACTGTTTTTTTAACTTTTGGATACTAATTTTATGGCTTTGCTCATTTGGAGTTCAAATATGTTTACATATTCTTAATGTCTTGATTATCCAAAATGATAATTATTTCAAGAACCCTGTTTATGTGCATGTGTGTGTTCCACACTAAATTTACTTGAAATTACAGTGAAAGCCCTCCACAACACTACTGTTAGAGACAAGGATGACAACAGAGCTTAATTCAGGAAATTTTTTAGTATATGTCATATTATATCAGAAATAATACAAATAGAGGAGTGATGTCCAAATCTGTTTAATAACAAATCAAAAGTAATTAGATTTACTAGTTTTTCTAAAAAGCCATCCCTGTAAAATATAAGCAACCTTTTTATCCAATGTTTTGGGATTTTCCAGGCCTATGCATTAAGAGATATGTGTAAAATGATCTGATAATTAATAAAAGGTTCAGTAACTACCTATATTTTCTAAATAACTTGCAACAACACACCTCAATTAGTTTTTTAATAATGTGTTGTTGTTTCTTTAATAAATAGACTGAATCAAATGCTTTTCTAATCAGTTTACCCTTATCTGGAAAATATATTAACCATATTCTTCTTCAGATGTAAATAAAAATAAATTTCAGGAAAACACCACAAATTTACTAAATACATAGTGACATTATAAAATAATCCCATTCAAAATTGTCAGGTAGGATGTTGTATCTGTGATAAACTAACTTGTGGGTAGGCACAAAAGTCTGGATTAATAACTCTGGATCCAGAACAACTAAAATGTAGCCTCATTTCCAGTCTCAATCTATTGTTTCATAATCTACTTATCTGCTCTAGGACCATTTCCAGTTATTCACTAGTTGAAGTTACCTATTCTTACTATGGAATAAATTATATTTCAATAGTTTGTGTACTTTCATAAGAACATATTTCTAGATCTGTTAAATATTCAATTGAAATGCAAGAATACATGCATTGATTTGCTTTGGCGAGTCAAAGAGAGAAGGGTGTTCCTGTGTCTAAAGGAACAACCCCTACATATAGAAAATGGCCAGGCACCTGCAGAGAGGGCTCTGGAGCAAGAGAACAAAGCTGCAATTTACAATTTTTGTGCTGAAAACTTAAAGTTACAAAAATGACAGTAATTTTGCCCAAAGAGGGGCAAAATTAAGGATATTCTGTACTTATAATGTTCACATCAATTAGTGTTTAAGCATGAATTGATTTACTACACCTACTTCTTTTTTTCTCTCTAAATTTCCAGTGAAGAGCACCTGGAGTATCTGATGACAATATTACCTGATTATCTACTAAAGTATCAATACCAAAGAAATAACACCAAGCCATTAATAAGACACTGGAATTGGCACTTTAGTAGAGCATGAAAAAGAAAGAAGTGAACTAGATCTGATACTCTATGTCATTGTAATGAATTGGGTGGTTGTGTATCTTTTTTTACTATTAATTTTATATTAGATAATCTATGAGCTAAAAACACACAAACTTATGTTTTCCAAAGGCTATTTTAGTGTTTAAGGAAGTGCCTTTCATATCAGCTATTAATAATTGATGAGAGGCAGAAGTTCTAAACTGAAAACAGTAGCTTATGGTATTAAGGAGAAAACATTTGGTTAATCACTAAATTCTGACTACACTCATTTCAATCTAGTTTAAATTAAAGAAGCACAAATAGACTTTCTATCCTCAAAGAGTACTAAAATGGAGTCAAAAACATCCTGACCCCCTCAGATGTATAAACTGGGTCATCAGAAATATATGTAAAAATAGCTAACTTAAAGATATATCACAATTTCAAGGTCAACGATGTGTGGCAGGTATCCCAAGCTCATCTATGAATGGCTACTAACTTTAACAAAAACCTTCCAGATCTGAGGAAAATAATAATTTTCACAGTACTCCAATAAATATGTTAACAACAGAAGTTCAGAGTTGTAAGAGTACTTTAAATGATTGTTTAGTCCATTCTCCTTGCCTTTACTAGTTGAGTGAATCTCAAATTCACAGGACTTGTATTAATATGTACAACTGCTTAGAAACATTTTTCATATCAATCAGATGATCTTCAGAATCAAAATAATTCAACTCTACTGTGGAAGTAAATATCAAGTAGAGTAGAATAGGTATGTATTAGTGTTTGAAAACCAACAATCTTCATGAACAATCATTGCAGATACAGTGAACCATTGATTAATCTAAATTTTCAAGACAGTATATCAGGCTCTTTGAATTTTCATAACTCAGACCATAAAAGCTGTATTAAAAATCTTAACAAAATGTTTTTAGTATACCTTTGAGCCTCAAAATGAACACTATATGCAATTCGACTGAAAAGTCATTAGTTTAATTTTGTTTAGTTTGTATGTTGCTAGATGCAAGAAGTTACACATTTGAATGAGTGTTATCTTTCCTAATGTCATCACATGAGAAAATGAATATATTTATATAGCTTTGTGGAAATCTGAGAACTGTAGCTAGAATACCTGTGAGTACAGGAGAAAGTAGACTCATTATTTTACAGTTTTTTCCTTTTTTTCTTATCAAATATATCAAACTTGATCTTTTAACTTTTCCATGCAGTATCTTTAAAAAAAATTAAAAAATCCATTTGCACTGATAAATGTTTTAAAAATATACTATTTAAAAATGGAA
The DNA here is from genome assembly GCA_032199065.1 of Smutsia gigantea. Lineage (NCBI taxonomy): Eukaryota > Metazoa > Chordata > Mammalia > Pholidota > Manidae > Smutsia > Smutsia gigantea. The sequence goes on from JAVSCE010009116.1 coordinate 117,629, forward strand.
TTCAAAACAAAACAAAAAGTAAAAATGTAACTATGGTTGGAATAAAGGTATATTATAGACTCTAAAGCTGATGATTTCAATTATTATCTGGTAACACTGATTTAAATGTGTAGCTTCTTACTATAATTTTTAGGATATCAGCCTTTTGTCGTAACTTATCACAAAATGCTAGCATACTGATATATCAGGCATAGTAGATTTGAAGAAAACAAATCTGGGCATCAGGCAACACCTTGGTTCTAGCCTCTCAATAACCTTAATTTCCTGGAGGATAATGGACTTTTCTGGGGCTTCAGCTTCTTCATGTGTAACTGAGAGGTTTAGACTAAAAAGACTCAATGTGTCTGGTATCTCTCATGTTTTAAGCTACTTATTAAATTGATTATTCAGAAGTAAATTTTTTAATTCAATCTCTTTATTGTGATTTACCTTTCTTCCAAAAGAGTATCATACTTTAAAACTTGAGAGAATGAGTGACTAATATTTTGCTATATAATACCATTATGCATTATATTTAAAGCTATCAGTAACCTTTAAATCTGTTTTCATATGAACTTGGAACTTGTTTTTTTAAGAGTCAGTGATATGCCTTTCTTACCACAATCTCATTTCTGGCTTTAAAAAAATTCACTCTGCCAAAGGATTAGAAGAGACTCAAATAAGGCCTTCTCCTCATTTAGTTGTTTTTTTTTTCTTTTTTTTACATTACTCAAATGCCTGAAAGTATACGTTAAATTAATTGAGGGTCTCTTTTTCTCACTCTATTCTATGATTACACATTCTTGCCAGCACACCTGCCATCCTTGTTTATGTTCCGTCCTACATATCTCCTTGCAGGAGTTACAATAAAAAATTACAGGAAGATGGTAACATCCTTGAGCTAGGAAAGTATCTGCCTAATATAGAAATCCATAGTAGGCAAAGATTGATTGGAAATTGCATTCCAAGAAGTTAACTGGATAAAGTGAAAATGATCCATCCCTATATAAAGCATGAGTACCATTTTATAGCATAAACTCTTAGCTAGCAAACTATGTTACCTGCCCATGGGTATGGTAAAATATGTATAGAAATACAAAAAGATTAAGTTACACAATTCTCCTATACCTTTTGAACCCTTATCATATTATTGCTATATTAAGAATTGTGGAAACTGAATCCCAAACTTTCTTTTCTGATATGCTATTCAGATTTGAAGGCTGGAAGTCAAGACCCAGGCTACTCTCTGCTTTTCAGCAATCCAATACTAGCAGAATTCTGAAAAGGTAGTCTCACCATTGCCACCCCTGAATAAAAAGGAAAGAGAACAGATGTCAGGTAATATCAACATCAGACGTCACAGGCAGTCATCAGGTCATTCTTTCAGCTGCTTACCAGTGTGACTCCTTTTATGTACCATAAGCACATTGGGCCCAATGCAAACCATGCCACAGACGTCACATTTCAGTTTACCATTCGGAAGCCGGATTCCTCCCTCGCCTTGAAGCTCCTGGACTTTCCTGTTGTCAGCCAGCTCACTGCTCTCAATTAGGGGTTCTTCTAGGCTGCTGCCCTCATCACGGCCCCTGATCTCATCTTCATGGCTCAGGGGTTTCCTGTCACACTCTTCATCACTCTGCATTTCTAGCTTTACTGAATTTGCTGTAATTTAAAAAGAAGAAAACACTTGAAATGCATGTTATGTGTTGTCACCTACATCTGTCTTCCATCCACTGCTACTCTATTAACATGGTTGGAAATGCTATGTATGCCATCACCAATGCAATGTTAAAATATACGGGTGCTCCATGATATTTTACTGAAGCTTTGGCATGAAAGTGATGATGGCTCAAGAAAGCTCTAGGTAAACAGAATGACATTTTATTTCCACACACATTTATTTCTTCAATTCAGTTGCATACTTTTTAAACAAGTCCTTAAATAATTCTGGAGTCGGCTTTTGAGTTTGTCACTAAGGCTGCCGACACTAAATCAGGACCATGGAAGAGACAAGATTAGATATCGCTTAACCCACTGAGCCATGCCTCCTCTTAATTTAACAATCCTGCTATGTATACTTCACATTCTCTGTTTCACACCAGGGTACCTGTGTAAACCTGCTTCTGAACTGAGTATGAGAAACAACTTGGGATCTTAATTCATGTGTCTTACACATATAGAGGTGCACTGTCAAGGCAAATATCCTAAAATCAGACTAAACACATATATTCAGTAAAGAGCTATATAAATGTAGGGCAGGGTACACAGACCTCACATGTTCTTAAACTGTTCTGCTTTTTTTCCCATATTAAAAAAAGGAGTTCTCTTTGGAGCATATCAGTCTGCTAATCAAAGTATTCCAACTTTATGTGCACCAAAAGCACTGAGAGGAATGGCATAGCATGCACGCACTTGTGACAGTTAAGAAATTTAATGCCTTTTGTTTGCTGCTTCTGGATCATCCCAGAGAAAAGTTGGAATATTGTTAGCACAGCCCTCATTCTTGATTGCTGACAGAGTCTTTTCACAAAACAGAAGCAAGCTCTAAGTATCAGTTTTTTACCCAGTGATTTAAAAAATTTCTTAAGAAATGATATCAAAGTTACTGAGCAAAACCAATCATTTGGTACTAGTTGAATAGAGGAAATATGTCATAAAAAGGAAGTAAGCTGTTTTTACTCCAATTGTTTACTTAGAGAAACCACACATTCTGTGATTTGCTATTAGTACTTATAACAGGTAGTGCTATTAAAATGTATCTTTCCCTGCTCTGCTCCTTAGAACCCCTACGAAACTAGAGGCAGTGTGGTACAATGAGATAACTAACTGGGTGTAGTCAGGAGACCATGGCTCTAGGCCCGGCTTTGACATTTACTAGCAATATGATCTCAAACTAATTGTTTAACCTCTGAATCTTATGTCTCTCATTTGCAAGTGGAAATGAATTGAAATTACAAAATAAAGTTTGAGCAGAATAGTTTAGCTATTAATAGTGAGGATCCTGTAACCAGACTGCCTAAATTTGAATACTAGCTCTGGCACTTACTACAAGCAGGGTCACCTTTATATAAGACACTCAAGTTCTCCATGTCCTCTCTAAAATAGGGCGGGAATGGTACCCACTTCCTTGGACTGATGTGAGCATTAAAGGAGTAAATATAGAAAATAGGCTTCACTATTATTTTTCTGTGGACATACAGTGCTCTATTTATTCCATAAGGTTTTTGGGAGGATCAATTAACTTATTGTATGTAAACTGCTCTGTAATATCTACAAAGGGATCCACAGTCTTCCAGGCCCCATTCTAACAGAGTATCAACTACACTGAGTTTTACCCTGTTTACAAATCAGTACTGCTTTATTGGTTTTTGAGAAGAGTAGGAACAATATTTCATCCATCTTAATATCTCTGACATGCTCAAGAAATTTGTGGCATCTAGAAGTTAAGGCAGTGTTCACTAAGACATTTCACTAAATCAAGAATTTTTTAAAATTTAAACTTGTTTTATATGTTTAAAGAAGCCATGAACATAATAACAAAAAAAAATCAACATAAAGGATATAAAATGTTCACTGCCCCTCAGTTCTGCTCTCAGAAGCAACCACTACCTTTATTTTCTACTTCTAAAGTGCTTATGTGTGTGTGTGTGTGGGGGGGGGGTTTGTGTGTATGTAGTATCTTTTTATACAAATTGGAATGTACAATTCACCTGATCTAAACTTTGCCTTCTTTAACAATATCTGTGTAATATTTTCCATATTAGTACACAGAAACCTACAGTGCTCTTTTTAATACTTGCATGGAATCTACTTTATAAATGTATTATAGTTTATTCATCTAGGCTCTATCAATAGAAATTTAAGATATTTCTTGTTTATTACTAATATAGACAATATTGTATAATACCACATAGAACTGTTAATCTGATAAATACAAATTGGTATTTTACTATAGATTTTAATCTGCATTTTTTAAAAATTAAAAATGAAGTTGGGAATATTCCATATTTAAATGTTTGCTGTTGTTTTTGAGAATTTACATTTTTAATTAATGAAGGGCACCTAATATTTTAACTCATTAATGATGAAATTCATGTTTTTTAAACTTGCATGTACTCCCAATTACAATTTATATGTTAATAGGAGAATTGCAGTATGATTATTTATAGATGTAATATATAAAGCTATTATAACTAGTAAGCAAGCATTGTATAATAATAGTCATAGGACATTAGTTATCAAACCTTTGAAATTAAATTTTTACTCTTCATTATACAGTTATTTCTTTTACAGCTTGGTAACAGGAAGACAGTCTCATAAATGTGCTAATTACTATGAAGATCAGAACTTGTCAATATGAGTAAAACTAAATCTTCTTATTACAAACCTCAATACAAGAATTACTTTTTAAACTTGTTTCCTTGATATGAAATAAGGAATGTAAAATTCCAGCATGTCTGTGGGATTATTATTATAATCCCAAATACATTATTATGTACTGACAAGCACTAACATTATAATATAAACAATATTTTGTCAGAATAAATTATTAGCAATAAAAAAGATGTGAAATGCAATTTTAATTAATTGATAATTTGTTCTGTTATTCAATACTGTAGTCATATATAACAAAATATAGACATTTGAATATTTTCAGTGAACAAAATGAAGATGTTTAATGTAGGTATCTTTTTTATAACTTTAAGGAGATGAGATGATTTACAGTTTAAAACAAGACAATTTCATAGCTTTAATGAAGGATCAATAAGAAGTTAATTGTTATATTCTTTTTTTAGTAGACTTGGAGGTGTGTGAACATAGGTGAAGGATAATAATAGATAACAGAAAAGACTCTTACGATCGATTTTGCACAGAAAAACCTTTGAATATATTTCAGGATAAAAAGTTCCACATATACATTCATGCAAAAAATTGGTTCATAATGCAGAGGTTTATAAACCTTTTCCCCATCTTTATGCTTTAAAAGTACCATTCTTGAACTTTAGAATACAGCATATAGATGCTTTAAAAACACAATTTAATCACTTCCATTTACAAATGATCATACCAATGCTGAGAAGTAGAGATTTACACAGGAGCTCATATTGTAAGGTCAATTTTCAATCACAAAAGTTTCTTCAGTGACCACAGGCTCTCTACACGCAAAGGCTTCATATTTATCATTGTTTCAAGATACATAACAGTGAATGGATAAAGTTACCCTAGACTTGCCTTTAATTCACTAACATGGTATTGAATAAAGAGATGACAGAATAAGGGTATTTATACAGGTAAACAGATATAGAGCACTGTAAAAATAATGGTAGAGAACAAATGGGGAAAAATCATGTTATTTTGTGAAGTTGTCAGAAACTAATTTTAATTTAGTCTGTGTCATAATGAGAATTTTATTTACCACTAGCATTATGCTTTGACATTTTAAAAGAAGACAGTTCAAAACCTGAATGTATACCACTTAAAAATGAAATGGAAAATAAAATATACAGAGTCGTTACACAGACTAATAGACCTCAGTTTCATAGAACTCATCCAACTTCAACCAAAAAGAAACAGGAGTGAAACTGAATTCTCTTTAAAAATCACTGAACCAGCAAATATTATTAATACTATTAAATATTATAAAGTACTTTCTGCTTGACTAATACTTTGCTAAAAGTGATTATGGAAGTATAAGATTAAAACTTGAAAAATATTAACTTCCATAAGAAACCCATATTAACACAATATTATATACTAGTCAGAAACAGGTCATGAAAGAATTCACGAGTAACAGTACAGGAAATATTTTACCAACATATATAATTTGGTTACAAAATAAATGTACTGACCTGAACAGTATATAAATGTAAAGATGCTTTTCCTATAAATTGGACATTTAGTATCAGTTACTCTGTACCTTCTCTAAAACACCTATGGAAGACAGCATTTGATTTTGCAATGTCTAGCCATCGATGTCTTCAAATAATTAAACGCTCATTTTTCAAAATTTGGGAGGAAAAGATTTTTTTTAATATGCATGGTGAAATATATTCACTTAATTTTGAGTTATCAAGTTACAGGAATAATTCTATCTTCATCCTTACAATGTGGTTTTCACATATAATCCTATTATTTTTAAATGCCAAGCTTTGGAAATACCACAATAATCAGAACTAATAATATTACTAAGATACTTTAATATCTAAATTAATTTCTCTATAACTTAAAACTTTATTATTAGTATGACTTGATTCTACCTACCCACAAACAGATTATTCAAGTTTCCTTGCCAGGAAAATAATGCAAGAGAGTTATGATTTATTTGCTTTATTTGAAGGGATATAATACTTATTAATATTATGGAGTGTAAAATAGACTTTCTAGATTCATTACTATTAAATTAGTGATTTATTTTTGTTTAGTTTCCAAATTACATTTTTTGGCATTCAATTTTTAATTTTTTTAAAGGAAGCAAGTATTATGGGAGTTAAATATTTATTTCATGGTGCTAAATAAAAGATAGCTGAAACCATTCTTTACTTACCAAGTTGAGGAAAAAGAATCTTTTGTATGTTACAGGTAAGTGGACATTTATATGCTTGGTTTCTCTTGTGTGAGAATTCAAGAGGACACTTAAGGGATGTTATTATTTAAAAGCATCAATTTCTCCCAGTCTATGCCAGGTACTTGAAACGGTGTTATATACACTAATTGAATCAATATATCTATCTAAGAATCTGTTGAAGTTGCTTCTGAGCTAATATAATTCTCTCTCTCATTTAAACTTTCGAAACAGAAACACCAAACATGATTAAATCCATGTTAACAGCCCAACAGCTGTTTAAATAATGTGTTAGGAAAACAAACTGCCTTCAAAACTCTGATGTAAAGCACAATTATTTACTAAGAATTCACCAGCAACCTAAACAAAGTAAAATCATCACAACAAAAATTATTTTAAGGTATGTGCAATCATTTAAAAAAAATGTCTTCCATGAAATTTCACAAAAAATAAAACCTTTGTTTCTTTTAACTGTGAATAAATATATGGGTACATCTTGCAGAACAGCTCCCTCACACATCCTTAAAGTATTTGTTTTATAAATGGTTGTACAAGTCCAGACACTGGTGTCACTGAACTGCAGCTGAGCCATTTGCAAGCAGTGTTCTGTCTGTACATCCCATTGCTCCATTTTCCTTTCTTCCTCACTTCTTCTCTCTCCAATACAGTGAGAGTAGGGATTTCTTAAACCTAGTAGAGTAACTAGATCAAGACAGGGCTAATTTCTGAAATACGGTTATTGTAAGAATAGTGCAGTAGAAAGTTACCCTGAACCTGAAGGCAGGAAACAGGGCCTTTACGTCCTCTTGGCCACTTAACTAGTTGTGGGGCCTTGAGAGATTTGTTTATTTTTGACTCAGCCACCTGTATCATCTGAAATATGGGAAAAAGAACACTTGATGTTTCCTCAGAACAGCAGGCTACATAAAACAGTCTCTAAAGATTTATAACCCTTTTAATAATAATAGAAAAATAACAACGTAATTATTTATGATTTACATCTTGTCTCTGATACTCAAAACAACGGTGAACAGGTAGGGCAGTCACAGATAAATAGATGGAGGCGTGGTTGTAAAGAGACTCTCCCAAGGATACAAAGTAAATGTGAGCCTGATTTTAAATCAAGCTCATCTTCCTCTTAGCCTAGTCCTCTTTCTGTGACATGGTACTAGCTCTCCAACTAAACGAGTAACTAAGGTTCGTATTATATTTAGGACAAATTAGTCGTGGGCAAAGAGATCTTTCAGATGCTATAAAAGTATGTCCAACAGTTGAAAAGGATACCAGGAATCCAAGTCCACGAAGGTCAGATAAAAATTTCTATCAAAACTGCAGTGCATATGCCCACTCAAAACAACTACCTCCTGTTTTCAAATTTGCTTTGGTCCTAAGGCAGGTGTAGGTCTTTGCAGTACAACTAGCTCCTAAAGAAGTGTCAGTACTCAATCCTCTTCCACCTCTCACCTTCTCTACATTCTTTGTCATGCTGTGACTTCTCAGTGGTAGGTAAAGACAGCCATTTGAGGAATAAGTCAATATTATCAATTTTAATCTCTAAACCAACAGTTTGTGGAAGATGGCATTTTAGGACTTCTTTTGTGGTCAAGTTTTGACTGTCTTGTGTCAATTATGGTTATAAAGATAAATCATACAGATGAACAGCTTATGCAGCATTTCACTTATACTAGAAGAGATCCTCACAAGAAAATAAATACCAAAGAGTGTCTGTTCTACCTCCTTGAAGAAAAAAATTGAAATAAAGAAGGACAAGACATCTGACTCCTTCATGGTCTCCCACAATACATGAAACCTTATACAGCAGGCCCCTCATCAAACCACAAGCCTTTATTGCCCAGCACAGTGGCCCCATTGTAGCCCAAGGCTGAAGTTTCCATTTTGGGGCAGACAACTAGTTCGTGAGAAATGTACAATGTGGAGAAAATAAACCTAGGTTAAATAAAAATGCCATAGGCATACAACAGTCTATCTCTAATTTAAAGGAATGATTTCATTTGCCAAATCCTAAAGATTCAGTATCTGCCATGTCTTGCATATCCAACTTCTTTATGCACTTTCATGGGCAACACAAAATTTCTGTAAGATTCCCCATGACTTCTCACCTGGAACAATCTCAACAGCTTTCTAATAGGTCTCTTTTCTTCAGTCGCTTGCCACACTCCACTCCCCCAAGTCATCTTATATTCACTTGTGAATCTTCCTAAAGTAGATATCATATTACTCTTCTAAATCTTTCCAATGACTGCCAGCTGTCTACAAATTAAATACAAAGATATTGGTGTGGAATTTAAGGACATTCACAGTCAATCTCTATCATATCCCTCAGCCATTTGTCCTATTAGTCCCTTCGTTATTCATACTTTTCCAGTCATTCTTCTTGGAATTCATCCTACACTTACTTACTTACTCCTTTTTTTTTATGGCTCCTGTTATTATTTTCTGGAATGGCTCCCCTATTTCTATCAGTAGTAGCATACTATTCAAACCCCACTAACCTGCTACTTTTTTTCATGAAGTGTTTCCTAAGCACTAAGACACAAATTTAATTAGTATATTTGCCTTAACTCTACACTCCCTATGTGTAAATCCTTGAAAGGAAATGTTATCTTTATTCACAGTTGTACAGCTGTCTTACCCTTACACTACATACCTGGATAAGTTTGCTGAACTGTTGTTGCTGATTTACCTATTGCACTTCTTTTTAAGTTACAGAGATCATGCATAAATTAACCACAGGTGTCAAATAAATGTAACAGTAGAATTAGGTTCTAAACACAAAACATCAATATCAGTATAACATTGATTAAAGGACCAGTGGACCACCAGGAAGACTTCAGGTACATTACATGTGCCACCTGGCAATCATGACAGTCACTCTAAGTACATAACATTATCCTCATTTTACATATGGGGAAACTGAAGCTCAGAGTGGGCGAAGTAACATGTCCACATCACACACCTATTCAGAGTCAGATTTGACAGTGGAACCCAGAACTCACTAATGACCAAATTCTTGCTATTTCCAATGTCATCAAAAGCAGAGCAGAGACTAGTTACCAGTAAAGAATGAAGGGATATCAGTATGTCAAAGATGGAGAACTTTGACTCCTTCGGTGCCATCTGACACATTTTTTTACTGCATGTCTAATACAGGTGTAGTAGTTTGCCAGGTTTGAGTGAAGAGAAATTAGTCTGAAAGCCTGGTTTGGAAGAAGACCAGCTAAACGCTGCCAGATTTTCTAAACATGGATTTTATTTCATATAAGAGCAATCTACTTTGAACTGGTGTTTGGCAACCATCTGCTTAACATAACTGTGGGAGGTTTGTGAAGCAAATTACATTGTGAAATTATTTCGTTAATAAAGGGAGTACAAAATTTTTATCCAAACTTCCGTAAGTTGTAAAATCATTACTCCAAAATCAAGCTGAGTGGGCATATTCCTGAAGGGACCCACACGTTGGATTTCCAGAGGTCACTGAGGACGCTTAAACCAGGTCAGAAGGCAGTGCTGCCCACACGCTGAAGAGAAAGAGGGAAGAGATGGAGCAATGTTTCTATTACAGGGCTACAGCAACAGGGGGAAGAAGCAAGCACACGATTACTTCAGCAGCTCTACTCAGTCTCTGAACTAAAGTGAAAGAGGAACACAACAGCTTTCCAGGCCCTGGATTTAAATATCCTTGGTTGCCAAAATCTGGAACATACACACTGACGTCAAGACTACACAAGTTATTTCCTTGGTGTTCTTCCATAAACACTATTTGTGTGAAACAAACAGAGTCAGCCTGGGGCCCCGACATACACGACTGGTCAGGTAAGAATGTGTGACCAACAAACATGTCAAATAGTAACGAGGAAGAGAAAACTTGTAGTGGTGATTAAGGAAAATGAATCTGGTCAACCACCCCAGTAAATTTTAACAAATCAGTACCAAGTATTTGGTTTCCACAATGTAGCAGCAGCAACTTTTTTTATGCTGGTCATACCTGGTTTCCACCCCTAATAAAGAGACGTGTTAGATAGTCATATAGAGTACATTTGTTAAAAGGTAAAAAGTGATTACAAGGCAACATAGGAAGTACTAGGTAAATAATGGAAATGTTGGACTAAAATATCTGTGTTAAGTTCTTTACATATGTGAACATTAGGAAGTCACTCAATATTTCCGTTTCCTACAGTGTACGGTGATAGCCACTACATGAAACTCATAAGGCTGGGAAAGCACGCAGTCACTGAGAGCAGGCAGTATAGCCCGTGGTTAAGAGTACAGAATCTAGATTTGGTGTCCTGGGGTTTATGGCCATGTTTTCGTTTATTAACCATGTGGCCTTAAGAAACCACTCTAAGTCTCATTTTTTTTTTCACTTAGAAAATCAAGATAAATGATAATACCTGCCTCTTAGTGGTGTTCTGAGTATTAAATACAACTGTATATACAACATCCTTAAAGCTATTTTACTTATTATTAATAGATCTGCCACAAAAGCATATCATAAAATGTAGGAAATCAAATAAACATAACTGTAAAGGCATGTTTACTACAGGAAAGTACAGGGATGATACAGAGGCTTCATGAAGGAAGTGGCATTTAAGGCAGTACTTAATGATGGGAAACGTTTTATATAACAGTGAAGATAGATGTTACTCAACATTGCTGCAATCATGAAGAGAGGAATATGATACATGTTGGGCTTGAATGACACCTTTTTTCTGGAATGTGTACATTCAACAGGTAACATAAGTAGAAAATACTAATATCAAAGAAAGTTTAAACTACAGTAAAACCTAAGAGAATTAATGCTTGTAGGTGGTAATTTCAATGACCAGTGCTGTCAACAGACCATGTTTCAACAACCACAATATGAAGGAGGGAACTCCTTAAATTAATTCATTCATCTATTCAGAATCACTCACTGGCACCTGTTCTGTGGTAGCAGGTACTGCAATGCAGAAGTGAACAAGGCAGATAGGTTCCTGCTGTCAAGGCACTTGTGAAACTTAGGCATGTATGTGCATATGTATGTATACATGTACCTTTTTCTTGCTCTTATATATGAGCAACTAGGCATAGTAAAATACTGCAATGAAAGTTACAATGTCTCATGAGCCCTCCCCACAGAATATGGTACTATGATAAAATCTCAGTGCAAAATGTGGAGAATAAGTAATCAAGAAATACATCCATAAAATCACTCAAAAATATAGCTGCTTCTGAATTGTAAGCAGTTTTTTAAGCATGTCATGGATTTGTGAACTGAAGTTTTGATTATTCAATGGGTTGTCTGTCTCCATATCTAGAACATCCTTTAGCTAGCTTTCTAAAGCTCATAACTGAAGTATATGAAATGTTTTTTAAGCTAATTTTTTATTAAGGTATTATTGATATACACTGTTATGAAGGTCTCACATGAAAAAACAATGTGGTTACTATATTTACCCATATTATCAAGTCCCCACCCATACTCCATTGTAGTCACTGTCCATCAGTATAGTAAGATGTCACATGAAATGTTCTTAAAGTGATGACATAGTTCTATGTAGCACAGAAAGCAAATTCAACAGACATATCCAATATAGTTAAAGAGCATGCAGATTTTTTTAAAAAGCTTGTAAAGGTAAGTTATTATGTTTATCAGATGTAAGAGAATTCTTTATTCATTTAAAAATACTTCTTTTAAAATACTTGATGTTTTCTTGTCAGATAAGTACACTAAAATTTATATAAACTTGAGTTTTATTTCACCTTCTATTAACTTGTGATTTAGTGCTGATATTGTGTATCTGTCACCTCTGACCAGGTTGCCTTCTTAGAGAGTTAGCTTCCTTCTCTATGAAATGGAGAAAATACTACTTATTTGTGCAGGTAAAATAATTAAAAAACTATCTGCCTGAGGCCAAGATTCTTGATGTGGTATATATAATTCTAGATGCAATCAGACTACACTTGAAATTTTATGTAAAAAGTGATTTGTCAGATCATTTATATATTAGCTACTCAGTATCTCAATATAAATTTCTTTACACACACACACACAAAAAAAAACACTGCCAAGACTGACATAAGGAGTTTACCCCCTGTTTTTTTCTTGGAGTTTTGTTTTCAGGTGTTAAGGATAAGTCTTTAATCCATTTTGAGTTGATTTTTGTGTATGGTGTAAGATGGAGCTCAGTTCCATTATTTTGCATGTGGCTATCCAGTTTTCCCAGCACCATACTGAAGAGACTATCATTTCCCTATATATATTTTTGGCCTTTGCTGTAAATTAATTGACCATATATACATGGGTTTATTGCTAGGCTTTCTATGCTGTTATATGCATTTATGTGTCTTTTTATACTAATACCATTCTGTTTTGATTGCTATAGCTTGTATTATACGTTGAAATAAGGATGTGTAACGCCACCAGCGATTACTTTGATTATAAAGGATCTTTGGTGGTTCCATACAAATTTTAGGATTGTTTGTTCTATTTCTGTGAAAAATGCCATTGGAATTTTGATAGAGATTGCAGTCAATCTTAGAGTACTTTGGATTGTATGAATATTTTAACAATATTAATTCTTCCAATCCATGAGCATAGATTATCTTTTCATTTATTTGTGTCTTCTTTAATTTCTTTCATCAGTCTCTTAAGTTTTCAGTATAGATCTTTCATTTCCTTCATTAAATTTATCCCTATTTCACTCTTTGTGATGAAATTTTAAGTGAGATTTTTTCTTAATTTTTCTTTCTTACAGTTCATTGTTAGTTATAGAAATGAAACTGATTTTTGTATACTGATTTTGTACTCTGCAAGTTTACTGAATTTGTTGACGAGTACTAACAGATTTTTTTGGTGTAGTCTTTAGGGCTGTCTACATATATCACCTGCAAATAGAGACAGTTTTATTTTTCCTTTCTGAATTGGATGACTTTTATTTTTCTTGCATAATAGCCAAGATATGGAAACAACTTACAGTGCCAATCAACAGATGAATGCATAAAGAATATTGTGATATGTATATATGTATCTCATGTATAATGAAATATTATTTTACCATGAGAAAGAAGGAAATGCTGCTCTTTGTAACAAGATGGATGGACCTAGAGGGCATTATGCTAAGTGAAACAAGCCAAAGACAAATACTGTATGGTATTATTTACATATAGAATCTTAAAAGAACTCAAACTCATAGACTAGAGTAGAAAAGTATATGCCAGGGCTGGAGTGTAATAGAAATAGGGAGAGGTTGGGAAAAGGGTACAAACTTTCAACTATAATATGAATAACCTATGAGTATCTAATGTACAACATGGTGACCATAGTTGCTAACATTGTACTGTATAGTTGAGATTTTCTAAGAGTGTAGAATTAAAATGTTCTCACCAGAAAAAAAAAGTTAAATATGTGAGGTGATGGATGTGTTCATTAATTAAGTAGGTGGGATGAATCCTTTCAAATGTGTACACATTCATGTAAGTCATCACAATGTACACTTTAAATGTCTTACAATTTCATTTGTCAATTATATTTCAATAAAGCTAAACAAAATCAGAAACCATCTAAAAATAAATACATTTCTTTTTATAAAATCTGTTCCTAGGTTTGGGGTACGATAAAGATCTATTTTTAGATCATATATTTAAAACTTCTGGCTTAAAAACAGCATTCCTAAATCTATGTCTTAATCTATTTCTGAAAGCATGTTTAAATGTGAAAGTACTTTATACATAGAATACATACTGGAAACCTAGTTGGTATGTGTGCAGGATGTTCTTTATTAAGCAGTAAATGTTAGCTACTTAAGCAGCAGATAGTGCCATATGATTAATGTGCCATCCCCATGTGTTTCCTTCAGTTGCATACTGGCTGGCATCCAGGAGGGGAAAAAAGCCAAACAAACACAACATACTCAAAACTTGAAAAAAAAAAGGGGACCTTCACAAAAAGGCATAAAGTCCTTAACTCAAATAATGGTGTGAACACTCCTGAATTTTTCCTTTTCTTTAACTATGTACCTTTTTTCTACTTTGTCCCTGTCAGGATATGAACCCTGACACTATGTATGGCTTGTGGCTGTTTGTAAATTTCCTCCCCATCTGGGACTACGAGGCCAATTGCAGGTTTCCAGGGTGGGGGATGCTGTCACGGCAGGGATTGCCTCAGCACTTCACATGGATCGTGCCAAGCCTGGAGATACTAGCTACCTTGCTCCCTGTGACAGTCACCAGGCTTTGTACTTTAAGTTACTAAAAATATACAAGTTTTTAGTTTCAGAAACCTAGATGCTTTCTTTGCTTGAAGACCATAAACACATGAGCCACTGAAAGTCATTTTACTTCTTTTCTAACTTCAAAATGAAATGAAATTATTTTATAGGCACAAGAATGCCCAAATCTACATTTTTGTCACATTCATCTCAAAGCTCACTGTCCTCTTCCACATTCCTAGTAGGCTGCCTTTTTTCAAAGCAGCACATGCTTACTGAATGTGCCTCATTCTGTGCAAGCTGTTAGCAATTACAGCCACGAACTTTAAATCTTTTTCTTTTAACTACTGTAGTATTCTGGAAATAATGACACAACTTCTCCCTGCTTTAAAATGTCAAGCTGACCAGTGAAGTAATAAATAAATAAATAAATAAATAAATAAATATATATATATATATATATATATTTAATATCTGACACTATCATTCACATTAATTTTATTTCCTTCCTCATAGTGCTACTTCTAAGCAGTTTAAACTTGTTACATGACTAATCTACCTAATGGCAAGGTAGTTTTTAACTATGCAGTAATATTTTTAAAAATAGATACCCAGTACACTCTACTATTTTCATGTATTTTAGGATTAAATGTATTTTCAAATGTTTGGTGCAACTTTCATACTCAGAGAGGAAGAGAAATCGCCTCTCCAAAATTTGAACTAACTTCTTTAAACTTATGAAGTTTTAAACTCTTGGCTGACACCAGACTTACAGACTTACAAGGTTAATGGGAATACAATGAAATCTTGATATATAGTTTTCAGATAATATAGAAAGCATATGACTTATAATTTTAACTATGGACAATTTTGGCAGAGAGGTACATTATTAGGAAAGAGATGTGTGGAGATCAAGGAAGGTTTATATGGCATATCTTTAACCATACAAAGGAAAAACAAGGCATAGGATTCTTCTGAATCATTTTTAGAAACAGAAACCTTTCGTTCTTCAGATACTAAAGTCTTGTTCCTGCTTATATTTAATATACAGTGTGTGCTTGGGAAAGCACTGGTTGTACTTCAAGACCAGGAAATTCACTTGCTTTCATCATGCTGCCTTTACATCAGCATTTTCCCAC
Source organism: Smutsia gigantea (assembly GCA_032199065.1). Classification (NCBI taxonomy): domain Eukaryota; kingdom Metazoa; phylum Chordata; class Mammalia; order Pholidota; family Manidae; genus Smutsia; species Smutsia gigantea. Next base: position 133,519 of record JAVSCE010009116.1, read on the forward strand.
AAAAATAGATGAATAAGCAATGTACTTGTCCGTTCAATACACAAATGCAATCTCTATACCCAGACACTGCTAAGTGTTGGAGATACAAAGGTGAATGAAACAAACACGGCCTATAGTCTGGTTGGAGAAAAAGTGATCCCAGCAAGGTAGGTAGTTTCATTATCTGACAGGGACAGAGTCAGGAAATACAGGTCTCTGTAACAATACACAGTTTGGGAGGACGAAAAAGAAGATAGAGTCAATGATGGTATCCAGGCCTCTCAAAATAGTACTGCTAAAAAAGAAATATTCAGGGGTCTTAAAGGTAGTATCAAGTGTCCATGGGGCCATTAGAATTGATTTAGTATGAGGCCAGTTTGAAACAGCTAGCAATGGAAGGAGTAGATGAAAAGATGATGGGACAAATACTAATGTTTATAGAAGGCCCGTTTTTGAACTGTCCTTCAATATTAGCCATTTCATTCCCAAACAAATCTTTCTAGTAGGTATTAGCTTTGTTTCATAGAAAAGGAAACAGGATCAGGACCACATCACAATGGTGAACAATACCTCTGACCAGCAAAACACTGTCATAATGTATATCACTGGCTACACAGGGAACCACATGGGGTGAAAACCCAACTTCCACAAATACGGGGGATTCACAGTTCATTCTCTATTGATGGTGCCATCTTAAGACATTCCTATTTTACTAGCAACTAGTCTCAGAATAGTACAGAATAAAGATATACAACATTAAGCAAAATACAAACTCATTTACTGAGTAATATGAAAATAAATGAAATGCAATATACAAAAATGCAAAGAATCTGCAGAGAAAAGGAACTAAATGCAATGAACAGGTCTAAGACCTAGACTCTTATGCCTGATTTTAAGGTCACTCCACAAATGTCTGGGGTGCAACTTCTGTACCAAAGTACTCTGCTAAGCACTAAATATGCAGTGACAAAATCAGTCATAGCTTTGCTTTCATTTTCTGCTCATATCAAGTGAAGACAAGGTGGGTGGCAGTCCCGCAAGTGTCTTTATACGCAAAGGGAGGAGGTAGCATAAAAGCAAACAATTTGGGACAAGAAAGTCTCAGAGCAATTCATTAAAATTCCTGGAACTAAGGACTTGTAGCCCTACCAAATATCCTTTCAACAGAAATAACTTCATTTCAATTCTATTTTAGTGATGTGAATTATTGTTTTTATATGTAAACAACTAGCAAAGAAAAATATTTACTGTTGAAAATTTATATGTAAGCATCAGCTGGCAGTTCTCTCTAATAATTCCTAGACTGTCTCCATCATAAAAATAAACAAAGCTATATAATTGCCTTTTTTCACCATGAAAGTAGCCCCACAAAGTGAGCAAACCCTAACAAAAACTAAAATAAAACATACACACAAAATTTGAATAAAAAACCTAAAATGAAACCTCTTCAATCCATTACATTCATCATAATTAGATACAAGATCACTCTGACAAGTAATAGAACATTTGGTCAAAAAGTAATAGCTCGGTTAAAATTTCTATATGCTGATAAGAGTTGCAAGCTTTCACTATGCTGCTATATTATCAGTCTTAATGAAATTCACTTGTCAGTTCCATTTTGAAACATGAGTTCTTATCCTGCAACAAAAGGGTAAAATTAAAATCTCTTCTCTTTTTCTTAATCAAGTCAGCTAACAATTTGAAAAATAAAAAAGGAGCAAATCAGAACATTCTGTTACTAATTGGTCAAAAAAGATTTGCTTTCAGATTCCTTGGCTTCTTTTTTTTTCCATTTCCACTGGTGATCTCTTTAAATATTATCAGTCAGCTGCTTCTTTCCTTTAAGCTCATTCTGTGGCCAGCGGGTATATTAAGTAAAACTAGCCAAAAATACCTAGCACTACACAATGCTAAGGAATAATGCAGTAGATAGTCTAGAATTTATTTCTACCCCAGCTGCAGGTTTTATCATCATCATTCGTTGGATATTGGATCTGTTCTATAGTAGACCATGTCAGCAAGCATTTGGTTCATTCTAAAATAGAGAAGGCAAAGATACCTGTCTATATGTCTTGACTTTAAACATGAACATATATAAACCTTAGTGAATTTCAACACTTTTGAAAGTAAGCCTAATGAGAGAAAAGGTCATGTTTATTTACCATTTCATTCCCATTTATAGGGAAACTTTTCAAGCCCAGTATATTAGGCACATTAGACTTTATATTTTCTAGTTCTTATTTTAAGCTTTTGCTGGAAAGTGTTAAACATAGCAACTCAGTAAAAATTAAAGTATGGCCTAGAAAATTATACGAAAATTCAATGCAAGTGACGCATGAACCTGATTAAGTCTAGGGCACTGAAACTATCCACTTGGACCCTGAATTTATGTTCTATTTTATAACCTCATTCTGCTTAATGTTGTTCTATACTCTCAAATGATGTCCAATTTTCAGTTTATTAATTCATTTAATAATGCATAAATTTAAAGTATTAGAATACTTATCACCCAGTACAAGTACAGTACTGTCTTCATGCAAGAAGGCAGAAGGTTTAAAGGAACAGATATAAATAATTTCCTTAAAGCCTTAAAATCTACCTAAATGATATGCCATAAGTTCATACTCTTCATGATTGGGGGAAGAGAGAAATGAAGACTGTTTTTCATTCCTTGAGAAACATCACAAATAAAGGCTAATAAAGGAAACTAATGTATTTAATGTGGTACTAGGAAATGATACACAATAAACCAACCACAAAACTAGAAGTGGGATGCCTAGGTTCCACTGGTTAGTGATGGACTCCAGTAAGGAAAAATGAAGGCAAACATTATGTATCTCAGTCTCCCAATGAGTAAATGGAAATAAACTAGCTCCATATTTACCACAGAAGACATTTCCAGGGAAGTATTATATAAATATTTTCTAACAATCATAAAAATGTTTTGTAGTTAAGACAGAGAATTATTCAACATTTGATGGGCAACTAATAGCATGTTACACCCTTTAAGGATGTACCTCTTAAACCACAAGAAAAGCAGAAAATCAACACACACTTTTGCCTTTCTAAAATGTAAAGTTCGTATTAAAGGTAGAGAATTCAAATCAGGAAAGTGAAAACCACATTAACTTTTAAACCAGAGGTCTGTATAAACCTATAAATAATACCATAAATTGCAGAAATTTTGAATTAATGTGAAGAACTGTCTCTAAAGACAAAATCTAGAGGTTGATAAAAAGTGAATTTCAAGTTCACTTACTAATCCCTGGGGTTCAGAAACTTGTACCTATTTGACCCAATTTCTATAATCATATTTCCCCAGGCCCTTGAATGTACTTAAAATCCTCTCAAACTTAAAAAAAAATAGCAATATTTTTCATGATTTTGTTGTAAATGTCCAGAGCACGGATTGAATATCAGACCAATTCACAGCATAGTAAAACAGCAAAAAGTGAGAAAAGAAGAACTTTTCAAGACAGATCCAGTCTAACTAAAAACATGAAAACAACAGTATCTGTTTCTTGTGCTTTCCCTTCACTGGTAACCCAATATAAAACTAATACAAAGAAATAAAATTCTTCTGACATGTTTATAAGTATCAATATACAAATATTCAAGTCAAAAATTAAAATCCAAACTGACCATTAGTCAGGATTTACAAAAGCACAAAACTCTTAAGTCCAATAGACTGGTTATTGCTTACATATTTTTTTTTTAGAGACTGACATATCATTAATTACCACTAGAGATTATGGTTTAAATTTCACTTGAAATCTAGATTCTGTGCAGTACTTCAGTACTTATTAAGTTTTGCTAGAGTAATAGTATGCCAAATTTTCTGAAACTATTCCAGTTAAGAGAAAAAAAAACTTACAAAGTCTATACAAATTTCACTCATCAAAGTTTTTAGCATAATATGTGATACAGAAAATTATTATTACAAGTTTAATTAAAGGCTCACTAATTATAAGCCTAATATACACAGGACAGAGAGACAGGCATGGATCCTTATCATAAAACAGCATGTTTGTTTTCTTAAAACTACCTTTTCGTGATTTGAAAAATACACACACAGTGTGGAGAAACAATTCTAAAATGGCATACAAATTGTTTCTCAGCCATCCACCATACTAATACACTGTTTCTGACATGATTTAGACAGTCTCACCTAAAAAGAAATGCTTACATCTATATAGCCTTTTTGTTCAGTTAAAGTTTAATTTTGTTCTGCTGGCTTAATATGGCTTTATCAGGATTTTAACATTTCTTTCATTTCCATTCATTAACAGTAAATATAAAATAGTAAATCTCACTGGGAAAGTTTTCTAAAAGTTATGCCAGGTATTAGTAAAACAATGTATTGGAACATGTTGCATGTGTTTATGTTTATTAGCAAAATGGTCATTTAAATATTTAAAATTAGCCTATTAGCAATACTAAAATTAACCATGAAATAGGTGAAAGGGCCAACTATGTTTGGGTTACACTCAGTAGAAAATACATATATCTTATACCATATCCAAGTTCAAATATAGATGTTATGTCAGGAGTAGAATTTTCTTTCAAAGTGACAAAGCATTTGCTCTTGGTATCATCTAAATACAGAATATTTATCAACTAATTTCAGAATTCTAGTACAAATATTGCTTCTATGAGACAGTATAAAAAATCTTTAAAAATGAAACTAGTTATCCTCAAGGAAAACATTTCAGAAAGTTTTAATTTACTGATATTACATACTGACATAATAATGATCAAGTAATTTTTATTAAACACACTAAGTATATTTTAATCTCCCTCGTTTGGGTGAAAAAGACAAATAACCCATTTTCAAGTGACTTCTATCTTGGTGTAACTGAAGCACAGATATGCAACTTGAAGAATATGAAAAGAAGATTTACAGACTTTCTTCGCCTGGGCATAAAATGAGCACAGGCAAGCCCTCAGAACATGTCACCACCCAGCCACTAGGCTATCAAAGTCAGGATAACAGCACAGAGAAAGAGCAGGGTGGATGTGGTGCCACAGCAATTCAGATGCGGACTGTAAAACCTATAGACATACTAGTGACTTTTTTAAGTCACTATTTGTAAAAAATAGTGTAGTTTTTTTCCCAACCCTGTTCTATACATGAAATCACTTAAACGAAAACTAGACTTTTGTAAATAGGCAGAAAAAATTAGCCTCCTAAAACCCCATTATAAAACTTAAAATTTTTCCAGGGATGTAGCAACATGGGTTACCACACAGCTTTTCACTTATTTAGAAAACCTACTTCTAGATATTCCATTTGTTCCAAAACACTGAAACAGGAAAGGTTTCCTAATACATAATCATTTCTATAATAATAATAGTGTTCCTAAATACAAAATATAAACATGATATGAATAAGAAAGAATTATTGTGAGGCACATAATGTGTACCAGGCATATAATGCTTAATATGAAAATTAAATATGATGGTTTGCAATGTAATCATACTAACACAGCACATACCTAACAATTCAGAACTTGTACTTTGTCTTTTATTTAAATTAAAAGAGATAACATGTGAAGTGCTTTTTAACTCTAAAAGCCAAACAATTGATTAACTATGGTTAACTATTTTGGAATTAATATTTAATATATAAACAGGATACTGTCATTTCCTTGTTTTTGACACTATGTTATAATTATTCATTTTCAATTGTTCAAGGAAATTTATATAAATTAAATTAGATGAGAGATGTCCCACTTCTACATTCAAATTCTACAATTCACTATAAAAAAAAATCAAAGCATATGAACTTAGAAAATCAGGAGGCATCTAACTAATGTAAAAATCATTTGAAGGAAAATTCTGGTTATCTTAGAATAAAAGATTGTTACACACTGGCACAAATTTACGAAAAGGACTGTGGAACATCTTTACGCAGGCTGTTTAAGAATGACAGAAATATCTATCTCACATATGTGAGATTCAACAAATCTGGTGTAGAGAAGGCTTATTAAGACTTACTAATGACTTAATTCTCTATTTCTGAATTCTAAGATCAAATGAGTATTATAATGAAGGACAAATATGTATACTAATCTATCATTTGTTTATATTAGTGGTTCTTAAAATGTACTCCTGAAAAGCACAAGTATTTCATATGCTAAGTTGAAGTATCCTATAGCTAAAGTCACAGAAAGTCAGCTTGTAGAACTTTCAATTTTAAATTTTCTGTAAGAATTTATATTAAACTACTGTTATTAACACCTCTTATCTACAGTGAATGCTGACAAACAACAAAATGAATAAAAATAGCAAATGAATAGGAATGATGAAAATGGAAGTGGAAAAACCCATCTTTAGTTTATCAGTTTTTTGTTTTTTTCCTTAACTGACCCTTGGGCTTCTAGGTGGAATTTCCTTCTATGTACTTTTTTTTTTAAAGAAATCACATTCCCAGCTAGTTTGAATATTGTAATTATATCTTTATTTCTCTCTGAAATCTAGTTTTTGTTTGTTCGTTTTTAAATCTGTAACCCAAGTGAGTCGGCTCTCTTTAATACAAAGAGCTCTTATATTCCTTCCCAGCTTTAAAGCCTTATGATCCCACTAGGGATCCCACAGACAACTCTGCTTATTCTTACATCCTCAACTCTTCAACTACAAACTTATTACCTACGCGTCCTGTAAAAGAAATTGTGGACACATGAATTTATGTTCAGCTATGTGAGTTCTAGAAGTGCAGAGACAATTTGGCTGAAATTGTTAAAGGAAATTTCAATATATGGATAGCAGTATTTTACCTTTTGTTGAAATACTAAAAGAAATGCACTTTTTTTTAAAGGGGGGCATTTCCCCCCTTTGCTTTTGGTATATTAGTTATTTGGTCCACAGCAACAATTACTAGTTTTTTTTCAGAAACAAAATCTGTCTTACAGAGATTACGAGACTATTTCATCTGAGTATATTACATAGTAACTCACGATTAGATAGTTCTGTATAGTTGGCAGAGCATTGCCAAATTTGCCATCTCATTGGATCTCCATACTACAGTATAAGGCATATGCATTTCCAATGCACTACAGGAAAACTGAATCCCAGAATATTCAATTGATTTGATTTGAGTAAAATCACATAACTAGTAGGTTAAAGATCCAACAGGCTTAGGTTTTGTTGGGTGTTTTGTTTTTTATCCAAATACTGTGCTTCTCTTTGAAAAGTGAGGCCAGAAAGGGAATTTTACATTATGATGAAATGACGTGAATGGCTACCTAATTTTAACCACAAAGGTCTCAATAATGTGCCCCATAAACATGGGCCAATGGGACAGTCCACCAAACATAACTGGAACTCTGCTGTCATTTCCTGCCACTGCTAGTCATTCTTCCCTTTCATGTCAACCTCACAGTCACCATTATTCTTTAAGAGTTTTGTTTCCAGATCTATGAGGGACCACTACATGGCGGGTATTAACTTCTGAATTATCAGTTTGATATGTAAGGAGTAGCCCAACATTGTGAAGGTAACTCTGTTTTCAACAATGCAAATACTGCATTTGGTTTTTTGTTTTCTTGAATTTTCTTTATTTTGATGGGTGAGGTGAATAGCAGCTATCAGCAACAGGCTCCATCAACAAACCACCATCACAAGTTTCTTGCCTGTTACCAAGATAGGGAATTCATATTGTCCCACCATAATTGGGCAGGATATGTTTGCCAGTCCAAGAAAACTGTGTATAAAATGCGAATTTTACTCAAATCATATCAATTGAATGTTCTGGGATTCAGTTTTCCTGTAGTACACTGGAAACACATATGCCTTATACTGTAGTGTGGAGATCTAAACAGGCAAAATTTGTTATCTCCTTTTTTTTTTTTGCAGCCACTTCCATTTTTCCCAAAGTGCTACCACCTTTAAGGTGCTATAGGTTTTTCTTTTTTCTTTCCTCCATTTTAACATCCAGTTCATCCTTTCCATGACATATCCTAAATGAAAACACTGCACATGCTTTCCTATCACCCATCCCAATCAAAATTCCCCTATTATTTCTCCTGTTCCCTGGGACCCTGGCCAAAGCTTTTAGGAGACCAGTTACTTAATTTGATAAACTCAAGAGCTACTTCTAGCAAAAAACTTGATTAACACTTAACAACCATGTGTATAACTAGGAAGCTCAAAGGAGCAAAAGGAATAGCACCACTCAAGAGAAGAAGTAAGAGGCACCAGGCTTGAACTACTGTATACCCTGAAATTATCTGGCACATATATACATAAAATATAGATTTGTATGTTCAGTTCTGATGGGGTGACAAGAGAGTTCTTTCTCACCCAGTAATTTACAAACACTATATTAAGTGAAATTCCAAAGAAGCTGGACGTTTGCTTTAAAATAATCTGTGAGGGAAAGAGGTTTGAGTAGAGCTAAAAAAAAAAAAAGACTAACTATGAATTGGTAACTACTGAAGCTGGGTGATGGACACACAAAGGTCATTAAAATTCTGTCTAAATATTCAAATTTTCCATATTAAAAGTAAAGAGAAAAAAGGGAGAGAAAACCAAAATCAGTCAATCAGTCTAGGGGTAACAGTTATGAAAATGCAGTAAATGTAATTCAGAAGAACCTTGAAAATAATTAAAAAAGAAAATAAATGATGATAAGGGGGAAAAAACCCTTGAAAATCTCTGATAAGAAATATGGGTAAAATGCGGTGATTAAGACTGTATAAAATAAGTCAAAAGAACTAAATGTTTAAAAGCGCTTCAAAGAATTTCTTAAATTTAATAAACTTTCATGGATCTAATGAATACTTTTTCCAGAAACATCATTAATTTTCAAAACAGTTACAAATTTAAGATGAAGTATATAGGTCAGTGATGGCAAGCAGTGGTTTGATGGTAAGTAAACAAACTATATGATACAAACTATCACTCACTCAAAATCCGAACTAACTTTAGTAGCCTTGATAAATGTAACACACATAATGGGGAAAAAGGTCACTTACTAAGTTCTCTCCAGAATACATTTAATAGGAGATGGAGAGTTTATCAGTCTTGACCTATTCTTAAACTAGTCCTAATCATTAAGAATCCCTTTTATAAAGATTTTTTGTTTTTATTATTAGCCTGGAATATTTTTTTTACATAAATCCATTAAAACTGATAGCAAGCAATTAGAGTTTCTATTTATTTATCCAACATGTATTAAGTTTGGCAAAATCATAAGCCCAGAGGCTAGAACGATGAATAAGCTAGAACTGTTGTCCATAAAACTCAAGTGGAGACACATCCAGCGTGGGAAGAGCACCATAGGTAGTTGAGGAAAACTCACAGCATACAAAGCTAGCAAATGGTTATCCTAGCAATCAACCAACTGAAACATAGCTTAAAGGTACACCTGAATCAAGATATTAGCCAGAATGGAAGGAAAAAAATTACAGGTATATGAGTATGTCATTGTTAGATTAGATTAGATTCAATTCAACTCCAATATCCACAATATCCTCAAAACAGATGCAAGATGGCTGTACAACATGCTACTAAATAACCCAATGAGTCAAAGAAGAAATCGAGGAAATATAAAATACCTTGACATACATGAAAATAGAAACACAATGGTTCAAAATCTCTGGCATACATCAAAAGCAGTTCTAAAGTTCTAAAAGGGAAGTTTATAGAGATACAGGCCTACCTCGAGAAACAAGAAAAATCTCAAACAATCCAACTTTACACGGAAAGAACAAGGAGACCAAACTTCAGTTACTAGAAAGAAGGTTATAATGAAGATTAGAGTGGAAACAAATGAAGTAGGTATTTCTAAAAACATATATTTAAAAAAACCTGAAATATGAACCTAATAAAAGTCTACAAAGAACAAATGGATCATGATCAAGTTAAAGCTAAGTAAAGCTGACTACAAGTTGCCAACAAATAGAAATCTGGGATTTTGGTAACATGTCAAATGGGAATTCATTTTCTAGTTTTATTCTACTGATTTTTGTGCACTGTATGTTGAAACAATTTACCACAACTCCAGCAACAATAAGTATATAATGGAGCTTTGCTATACAAAAATTATTGTGCTAACTTTAGGGAATAAAAATAATAATAAAGTATGGTTCTTACACTTAAGAATGTTACAGTTGAGGTTCCGGGAAGATGGCGGCGTGAGCAGGGTGGCAGAAATCCTCCCAAAACCATATACATCTATGGAAATACAGCAAATGCAACTATTCCTAAAAGAGAGACCAGAATATACAGGACAGCGCACAGCCTGCATCGGCACCTGAGAGGACTCAGCACCCAGCGAGGCGGGTAAGATACGGAGCCACGACCCGGCGGGACCCGAGCACTGCCCCACCCCAGCGCACCAGTAGGAGGAGAGGATTCAGAGCCAGGAGGGAGTGGAAGTACAGGCCCGTGAAATAACCAGCCCTGATGATCTGTGCCGGGAGCGCTGACACACATCACGCGGTGTATCGGATATTGGAGAGGCAGAAGGTGCAGGTTTTGAGCTGGGAACGCGCCTGGGTCCTTGCAGCAGGCACCCTGGGACAAAAGAAACGCGCACACTTTTTTTTGTGGTCTTAAAGAGGCAAGGGCCCAGAATTGTCCCAGCACACTCGGCTCAGCAGGCTGGGAGTCCTGAGGAATTTCGGACACCTTGGCTGGTGACTGGGAAAAAGTAGCCACACTGAAACTCCACATAGGGAACAACAGCCTACCATTCATTCCCGCCCCGGCCAGAGCTACAAAAGGCCCTGTGGAGTTGCGCGACTGTGGCTGTGAAATAGTGGATCAACAGCACCACCTACAGCATCCTTACAGAAACTACCCCCCGGTGGGCATTTTTTGGTTTTTGTTTTTGTTTTTTTTCCTTTCTTTCTTTTTTTCCCTTTTCTTTCTCTTCCTTCTTTTTTTTCCTTTTGTTTTGTTTTTGTTTTGTTTTTTAAAGTCTTAAAGAGCCCAGCTGACATATGTGGCACCTACCAGCAACCACTTCTATTGCCATGAAAAGACAGAGGAATATGGTACAGACCAAGCTCACCCAGACTCAGACAACATCAGAGAGGGAGACGGAAGGGATGGAAATGCACAATCTTCCAGAAAAAGAATTCAGAATAAAAGTCATAACCATGTTGATGGATCTACAGAGAAATATGCAAGAGCTGAGGGAGGAAGTGAGGGGTGTCAGGAAAGACAATGCAGAAATGAGACAAGCCATCGATGGGCTTAGCAGCAGACTGGATGAGATGCAAGAGGCTATTAATGGAATAGAAATCAGAGAACAGGAACACATAGAAACTGAGGCAGAGAGAGATAAAAGGATCTCTAGGAAAGAAAGAATATTAAGAGAACTGTGTGACCAATCCAAACGGAAAAATATTCACATTATAGGAGTACCAGGGGAAGAAGAGAGAGAAAAAGGGATAGGAAGTGTCTTTGAAGAAATAATTGCTGAAAACTGCCCCATGATGGGGAAGGAAATAGTCTCGCAGTCAACGGAAGCCCACAGATCTTCCAACACAAGGGACCCAAGGAAGACAACACCAAGAAACATAATAATTAAAATGGCAAAGATCAAAGATAAGGACAGAGTATTAAAGGCAGCTAGAGAGAGAAAAAAGATCACCTACAAAGGAAAACCCATCAGACGATCATCAGACTTCTCAACAGAAACGTTACAGGCCACAAGAGAATGGCACGATATATTTAATGTGATGAAACAGAAGGGCCTCGAACCAAGAATATTGTATCCAGCACAGTTATCATTTAAATATGATGGAGGGATTAAACAATTTCCAGACAAGTGAAAGCTGAGAGAATTTGCCCCCCATAAACCACCTCTACAGGACATCTTAAAGGAACTGCTCTAGAGGGAAACACCCCTAAGGCTAAAAAGATGTCACCAGAGAAAATAAAATCATAGCAAAGAAAGCAGACCATCCAAATACTAACTAAAGGCAAAGAATAAAACACCTAGTGTATAAAGAATGGAGGAGGAAGAATAAGAAGGGAGAGAAATAAAGAAACATCAGACTGTGTTTACAATAACTTAACAAGAAAGTTAAGTTAGATTGTTAGATAGTAAAGAAGCAACCCTTGAACCTTTGGTAACCACGAATCTAAAGCCAGCAATGGCAATAAGTACATATCTATCGATAATCACCCTAAATGTAAATGGACTGAATGCACCAACCAAAAGACACAGAGTAACAGAAAGGATAAAAAAGCAAGACCCATCTATATGCTGCCTACAAGAAACTCACCTCAAACGCAAAGATATCCCCAGATTAAAAGTGAAGGGATGGAAAAAGATATTTCATGCAAACAACAAAGAGAAAAAAGCAGGTGTTGCAGTACTTGTATCAGACAAAATAGACTTCAAAACGAAGAAAGTAGCAAGAGATAAAGAAGGACATTACATAATGATAAAGGGGTCAGTCCAACAAGAAGATATAACCATTATAAATATATATGCACCCAATACAGGAGCGCCGGCATATGTGAAACAAATACAAACAGAATTAAAGGAGGAAACAGACAGCAATGCATTCATTTTAGGTGACTTCAACACATCACTCACTCCAAAGGACAGATCAACCAGACAGAGAAAAAATAAAGACACAGAGGCACTGAACAACATACTAGAACAGATGGACCTAACAGATATCTACAGAACTCTACACCCAAAAGCAACAGGTTACACATTCTTCTCAAGTGCACATGGAACATTTTCCAGAATAGACCACATACTAGGCCACAAAAAGAACCTCACTAAATTCAAAAATATTGAAATCCTACCAACCAACTTCTCAGATCACAAAGGTATAAAACTAGAAATAAATTTTAGAAAGAAATCAAAAAGGCTCACAAATACATGGAGACTTAACAACATTATCCTAATTAATCAATGGGTTAACGACCAAATCAAAACAGAAATCAAAGAATATATGGAGACTAATGACAACAACAACACAAAGCCACAACTTCTGTGGGACTCAGCAAAGGCAGTTCTAAGAGGAAAGTATATTGCAATCCAGGCCTATTTAAAGAAGGAAGAACATTCCCAAATGAATAGTCTAAAGACACAATTACTGAAATTGGAAAAAGAAGAACAAATGAGGCCCAAAGTCACCAGAAGGAGGGACATAATAAAGATTAGAGAAGAAATAAATAAAATTGAGAAGAATAAAACAATAGAAAAAATCAATGAAACCAAGAGCTGGTTCTTTGAAAAAATAATCAAAATAGATAAACCCCTGGCCAGACTTATTAAGAGAAAAAGAGAATCTACACACATAAACAGAATCAGAAATGAGAAAGGAAAAATAATGAGACTCCACAGAAATACAAAGAATTATAACAGAATATTATGAGAATTTATATGCTAAGAAGCTGGAAAAAATAGAAGAAATGGACAACTTCTTAGAAAAATACAACCTTCCAAAACTGACCAAACAAGAAACAGAAAAACTAAACAGACCAATCACCAGTGATGAAATTGAAGCAGTAATCAAAAAACTACCCAAGAACAAAACCCCCGGACCTGATGGATTCACCTCTGAATTCTACCAGACATAGAGAAGAAATAACACCCATTTTCCTTAAAGTTTTCCAAAAAATAGAAGAGGAGGGAATACTTCCAAACTCATTCTATGAAGCCAGGTTCACTCTAATACCAAAACCTGGCAAAGACCTCACCAAAAAAGAAAATTACAGACCAATATCCCTGAAGAACATAGATGCAAAAATACTCAACAAAATATTAGCAAACCGAATTCAAAAATACATCAAGAGGATCATACACCATAATCAAGTGGGATTCATCCCAGGGATGCAAGGATGGTACAACATTAGAAAATCCATCAACATCATCCACCACATCAACAAAAAGAAGAACAAAAACCACATGATCATCTCCATTGATGCTGAAAAAGCATTTGACAAAATTCAGCATCCATTCATGATTAAAACTCTCAACAAAATGGGTATAGAGGGCAAGTACCGCAACATCATTAAGGCTATATATGACAAACCCACAGCTAACATCATACTTAACAGCGAGAAGCTAAAAGCTTTTCATCTAAGATCGGGAACAAGACAGGGATGCCCACCCTCTCCAGTGTTACTCAACATAGTACTGGAGGTCCTAGCCACGGCAATCAGACAAAACAAAGAAAGACAAGACATCCAGATTGATAAAGAAGTCAAATTGTCACTATTTGCAGATGACATATTGTACATAAAAAACCCTAAAGACTCTACTCCAAAACTACTAGAACTAATATCTGAATTCAGCAAAGTGGCAGGATACAAAATTAACACACAGAAATCTGTTGCTTTCCTATACACTAATGATGAACTAACAGAAAGAGAAATCAGAAAAACAATTCCATTCACAATTGCATCAAAAAGAATAAAATACCTAGGAATAAACCTAACGAAGGAAGTGAAAGACCTGTACTCTGAAAACTACAAGACACTCCTAAGAGAAATTAAAGAGGACACTAACAAATGGAAATTCATCCCATGCTCTTGGCTAGGAAGAATAAATATTGTCAAAATGGCTATACTACCTAAAGCAATCTACAGATTCAATGCAATCCCTATCAAACTACCAACAGCTTTCTTCAATGAACTGGAACAAATAATTCTAAAATTCATATGGAACCACAAAAGACCCCAAATAGCCAAAGCAATCCTGAGAAGGAGGAATAAAACAGGGGGAATTACGCTCCCTGACTTCAAGCTCTACTACAAAGCCACAGTAATCAAGACAATATGGTATTGGCACAAAAACAGACCCACAGACCAGTGGAACAGAATAGAAAATCCAAACATTAACCCAAACATATACAGTCAATTAATATTTGATAAAGTAGCCTTGGATATACAATGGGAGATGACAGCCTCTTCAGCAGCTGGTGTTGGAAAAACTGGGCAGCTACATGTAAGAGAATGAAACTGGACTACTGTCTAACCCCATACACAAAAGTCAACTCAAAATGGATCAAAGACCTGAATGTAAGTCATGAAACCATAAAACTCTTAGAAAAAAACATAGCAAAAATTTCTTGGACATAAACATGAGCGACTTCTTTATCAACATATCTCCCCAAGCAAGGGAAACAAAAGCAAAAATGAACAACTGGGACCATATCAAGCTGAAAAGCTTCTGTACAGCAAAGTACACCATCAGTAGAACAAAAAGACATCCTACAGTATGGGAGAATATATTCATAAATGATGTATCCGATAAGGGGTTGACATCCAAAATATATAAAGAACTCATGCACCTCAACAAACAAAAAGCAAATAATCCAATTAAGAAATGGGCAGAGAACATGAGTAGACATTTCTCCAAAGAAGAAACTCAGATGGCCAACAGGCACATGAAAAGATGCTCCACATCACTAATCATCAGAGAAATGCAGATTAAAACCACAATGAGATATCACCTCACACCAGTGAGGGTGGCCAACATCCAAAACACAAACAACAACAAATGTTGGCGAGGATGTGGAGAAAAGGGAACCTTCCTACACTGCTGGTGGGAATGCAAATTAGTTCAACCATTGTGGAAAGCAGTATGGAGGTTCCTCAAAAAACTCAAAATAGAAATACCATTTGACCCAGGATTTCCACTCCTAGGAATTTACCCTAAGAATGCAGCAGCCCAGTTTGAAAAAGACATATGCACCCCTATGTTTATCACAGCACTATTTACAATAGCCAAGAAATGGAAGCAACCTAAGTGTCCATCAGTAGATGAATGGATAACGAAGAGGTGGTACATATACACAACGGAATATTATACAGCCATAAAAAGAAAACGAATCCTACCATTTGCAGCAACATGGATAGAGCTAGAGAGTATTATGCTCAGTGAAATAAGCCAAGCCGAAAAAGACAAGTACCAAATGATTTCACTCATTTGTGGAGTATAAGAACAAAGAAAAAACTGAAGGAACAAAGCAGCAGCAGACTCAGACAACCCAAGAACGGACTAATAGTTACCAAAGGGAAAGGGACTGGGGATAATGGGTGGGAAGGGAGGGACAAGGGGGAAGAAGGGGTATTATGATTAGCAGATGTAATGTTGGGGGGGGGCACGGGGACGGCTGTACAACTCAGAGAAGACTAGTAGTGATTCTATAGCTCTCACTACGCTGATGGACAGTGACTGTAATGGGGTTGGTTGGGGGGGGACCTGATGAAGGGGGTAGTTTATTCACCATAATATTGCACATGTAATTGTAGATTAATGATACCAAAATAAACTATAAAAAAAGAATGTTACAGTCAAATTAAGGAAATAAAAGAGCTATCTAAATACATGAACAAATATACAAAGCTGGGCAAGTGTCAGATAAGTGCTTTCTTTTATTCATCAATATATTTGTTCATTAGCATATCCTGCAGTATTATATTCATGCCAGAAGTGATGAAATATAATAATAAAAATAGCAATAAAAGGAGCAATGCCAATCATGGAACCAGCGCTCATGATGGCAATAAAGCAAATCCTCGGAACAAGTTAATTCTAAAACTCTAAGTGTATAGCTTTTGGATCTTTTCTATGTAGTCAGTATTCCACATCATTCACATTACTCAAAGCCCTCAGTTTATGAGATGTGAAGGAATATTTAGACCACCTGAATTTACCTATTATGAAGCAAGAGTTAAAAGTGCCTTTCCTCAAAGCTTGGTCAGTATGTGAAGAAGTACTTGCTATCATTTCTTTACACATACTAAAAGGACTCATAAATTTTAGTGACAATTGTTTTAAATGGGATTCCAGCAAATTAACTTACTATATCCATAAAAATTGGGAATATTTTCACTTCCTTTTTCAAGTTTTCCTTTTTCATTCTCAAATAGGTTTCCAAAACACAATTTCAAAGGAGAGGTTTTGCTTTGCTTTGCAGGGGTATAAGCAATTCATTTAAGTCCTAAAACAGTATTTTATATTTATTTTCCTTCATATTTGTGCTTATATGTTGGTAAATGTATACCTTCGATACAAGACAATAAATTTGAAACCTTCAGTTAAAATGAGCCATATAAGTGAAAAACTATTAAGAACTGTAGCATGAGGCATATTAAAACTAAGTAATGAACACTCCGCTTTCATAATGTTTGAAGTTTAAGAAACCTGCATACGGTCTAGTGGAAAGAACAGATAAGGGTAAGTCAGGCCTGGTTTAAATACCACAGATGATGCTTATCATTTACCAATTATTCTAGTACTCCTATTCTAGACTCTCAGCCACAGTAAAGTGAGCACCTGCTGTGGAATCCAACTATCTTGACTGATTTCAAATCCCAGAGCTGTCACTTTCCAGCTGAGTATCTGAGGGCAATCTGGTTGGTCTGTTTCCCTCTCCTAGAATGTTTCCCTGATTTAAAAAATTAGATAGTAACAGCTACTTCCCAGAGATACTTTAAGGATTATATGGTATAAGATAAATGAAATCATCTCTCATAGGGCCTAGCACATAATGGTACTCAATAAATGTTCCATTTTCACTCCTTCTCCAAAGAATGCTCTGAAACTAGTTTGCTCACATAATATTGGGTTAGCTCCTATAGTCAATGTTAGAAAAGTGCTTAGTAATTACTGTTATGGCTTGGGACAAGGAAATGAATATATATGAGATCTTGTAGAAGTAACAAAATATATAATAAATATTTTTTAAACAATCACAAAATGATCAAATATATGAATAAAAAATAATCTATGTCATTCTAAAACAAGAATATACTTAAGAAGAGAAAAATCATGACTTTCCCTAACTGTAGTTTTATGATGGCAGGTATCATGTCTATCTCAGTCACTTAATGTCTTCCTAACACAAAGGACAGAAGACAGTTCATTAATATTGTTGTAAGTATAAATGAATGAATGAAGTGCAAACGACATACAATTCACTTTCCCATAAAAAAATTAATAGATTTCAATCTAAAAAAAAACTCTTTTGATACTCATCTGAAAACCTCTGCAGGTTATATCATTTAGAGGAAACCAAGTTCCCTCAACTGTCTCTTCCTTAAGTATTTTCTAAGTTGCTACAAAGACCCAAGATCCTGTGGGAATGGGCATTATTTGAAGGGCACTCATACATTAAAAAAATATATATATTATCGTGGCTTTTCTTTTTCTTTTTTTTTGGTCCACATGGCCTCTTCCAGGCTTACTTTCCTATATCATAACTTTACTAATATGAAATATAGCAGTATTATTAAACTTCGTAGAAGTTACATTTTGCAACCTTTGCAGTTCTTCCCTGTCTCCCCACCACATACGTGTAACTCACTCTTCTCATTCCGTACTCCTTTGCACTGGAAGTCCTTGTTTGTCCTCATATTCCTGCTTCCATCATTCCTGATAGAGCCCCAATGCCTTTGCCTGAGAGAATATCCCTTTCTGGCCAATTTTAGCAAAATTAAGGTCTGCTATCAGAGTAGTGAACCTCAGTTGTAAGGGGAATGATGGGATTTAGCTGTCTTCTATTACACAGTGCACTGCGGCTGAGCACGATCTTACTCACCTCTGCATTCTAAGCCCTTAACGCAGTGGCTGGCACATAGTAATATTCACAAATGTTTACTGAATCAAATGGAATCCTTCCTCACATTATCTTTTTGATTTGTTATAAAAACACTTAGAAATAGGTGATATTAAAAGTAATTTTAAGTAAGAAATTTTTTTTAAATAGGAAGATGAGAGGTACTTTTTATTAAAAGGTGCTAAAGAGCAACTAAATATTTTCCAGATTATGTATGTTATCAAAAGAAAGGCTTTTAAACACATGCTCATGTTACCAGCCAAATCTACAAGTAAGGTAAATGATACCATTGACATCTTACAGTTTGAATGGCATGTATATTAACATATGTCAGTGTCACCTCACTTAAATAAGGCTTTGTTTAAAAAAAAATCTGGTTGAGGACTTTATTCACTATATTCTTATTCCAGAAACTATTTTTAAGTTTCTTTACAAAAGCCAGTAAAACGGGAGTTTATTCATCAACCCATAAGAGTCAGTGTACTGGTTTCAGTGGTGTAATAAAAGAATGAGAGAGTGGATATCTACTCAGCAAAGGTGTTGCAGCATTAATGACGGGGAAACTGACCTGAGAAAAACATCCGAAACCCACAACACAATCTGTAGGAATGAAGGAGGAGACGTGACGTTGGGTCAGCCTGACAGTCAATACCACATACTCTATTTAAGAATCACCTTATCCTGATGTATAACCTCTTTATATTCTGCTATGTATATAAAAGAGCGGGTCTCTATTCTCGATTATTCTGAAGAAGGTTGCAGCCTTGCTAATGATACGTGTCAAGATCTCCGAAAGAGATGGACTTTACTCGCTGGAAAATGTTGAGACTTTCCGGGATCACTCTGGCCAAGTTCTTAAACTTGAGAAGGTGGTGATTAAAAGTTAGCAAGTGGCTCTGTGGTGGTGAGATGTGGAGTAAAGAACCCAAACTGCAGACAACACCAAATACTAACTTTATGGAACCACAGAACTCAAGGCAGCTTAGGACAGAGATCACCACCCCACTAAGAACAGAAATTACCTGAACTTAGAAAAAGTTTCGAATATTTAGCTAAATGCTATACTAATAAATCTTATGTTCTTCCATATTCAGCAACACTTCTCAGTATTTAAATATAACTCTGAATGTAGACATGTAGAATCCATGGAAGGAATCTCTGGAATGTTATAACTGTTTGAATAGCTCCTATCCTGCAAATACCTGCATCCAAAAAGGAAAAAAAAAAAAGGCTGGAAGAAAGCTGCAAATATTACTAATTTACTAGTGCTAAAGTCCCCCAAAATACAGTTTTAACAATGCAAAATAGTATATTACATGAGGTATGATTCACCAAAAAATAAAAAATGCTGTAAATTAGCTCTTTCTAAACTTGCTCTAAATTTCCATTAACAAGACTGTCACCTGTGGCTGTGGGGAAGCAGTAGTGATCTTAATGGGCATTAATTTAGTTCAGGCTGGCAACAGGAGTCTAGTTATTATTCCCATATCAGGAGTCTAGTTATTATTCCCATATAAACACTAGCCACAGCAGGGGCACCTCACCTTTCTTCCATATTCCCACAGATGTTTGGAGATTTCTGGATTTCTGCAGGAACCACAGGGACTAACAACTCTTTCAAAGGGACAACCCGCCCCACCACCACCCTTTATACAATCAAGCTCCAGTCCAGCAGTTCCTGGCTGTGCTTGAGCTAGGAATTTTAGGAATGGGGAAAGGAATGGCATATTCCCTAGAGAGGTTAGCCTGGAATGGGGCTGGATGGGGGAGGAAAAGAGGGCACCCATCACATCCCTGTCAGTCAACTATTATTAACTACTTTGCTGATGGAATGGAATCTAACTTTACACTGGCCATGTCTGGCTTTCTTCCAGGTTCAACACATTGCCAAAGAAGAGACTGTGGTTTTATTAAGTGATCTAGCCTTTGCTCCTTAAAGATCTCTCTGTTAATGCAATAAGAAAAGTCTCAACATAATATTCTCTAGTAAACATTTACTTCACAATACCAGTACACTTAAAGTAGTAATCTTAGGTTTTAAAACAAAGGGTAGAGGAAGTCAAATCAATGGAAAACCTGAGCAAATGTATGGTGAGATTAATCCTAGCAGAGCAGAAGAAAATGTGATCTAAACACACATATTGCTGCATTTTGACTCATTTCTGCGGGAAAAAGCATAGCAGATCTAATGAGGCACCAAATATTAACTCATAACACTAATCATATTTGCAATTCAGAAAACCCCCACATACACTTATAAAATTCAAAATACTGATTTTGATATTTTGTTATTCTAAGAGGTAGAAAAGTACAACTCATTTCAATTAAAAAAATCACTTTATATATATGTATGTATATATAAAATGATCTATTATTACTTGTTCATTTATACCTCATCTCATTCCAAGACATTTTAAATCAGCTTTATAACTAATATGCCCTTTCCAAAAATAATAATAATAACTGAAGATATTTAATAGGTACTAATTAGATGCCAGGCAGTGTGCTAAGAGTTTCACAAACATTATCTAAAGTAATCAGCAAAACAATTGAGTAAAATAAGTAATACCACCCCATTTATAGATGAGGATATCATATCTTAAGAAACTAAGTAACTTAGCCAAATCTTACAACTTAGTAAGTAGCAAGTAAAGATTTAGAAAGAAGAAAAACACATAAAGATAAGGAAAAAATTATATAAAAGATCTGCCTAACATGTAGAGTGATAAATCAGGCATGATATTCAAATATCTGGCAGCTTTGGACCTCGAGTATACTGTAAGGAGTTTCATAACTGCATTGCCCTGCAAGACCATCCTGGCTCTCCAATCCTTTGGCTAAGATCCTTTGATTAAGACTCAAGATCTTTATCTGCACATCTTATAGAAATGAATCTCAGATTTCACTTGTTCAAAAAAGAACTCTTCACTTCAATCCCCAAATCCACTCCTCCTACATATCAGTAAATGACATCGGTATTCATGGGGTGGCTCGGGCCAAAGTCTAGAAGTCATTCCTGACACCTCTTTTTCCCTCACATGCCACTTCCAATCCATCAGCAAGTCTTATAGGTTCTACTTACACAACACATCTGACCACTTCTCACCATCTCCACTACTCCAGGTCTAGCTGGATCCACCACCACGTTTCACACCTATCACTTTCACACAAGCCTCCTTAATGTCACCTTGCCTGCACTATGTTCTTTTCATCTGCTCTCCACAGAGTATCCATAGTGGCCTTTTAACATATATATCACTCCACACTAATCTCCTCATTCACACCACTATAATACTTGTCTTGCTCTTCTTAAATATATCCTGTATGGAAAGTTTTAGAATTCCTAAAAATGTTCCTACTACATCTTACTTTAGTAAATCTAATGCTTTATGTAACAGAACATTTTTGGTTGACAGATCCGGGGCACAAAAAGTAATCTCCACTCTTTAGCCCCAGCCCTGTAAGTGACCATTCATGTGCATGACACCTTCATTAAGTAAAGGGGAGAAGAGTGAGGAAATTGAACCAAGGGTTAGTAACAGGTAAGTACAGAGGTGAAAGTACATCCCCATGGGACTCTTTGCCTGAGATGAAATGCTTACAGTAGAGGAATGAGGGCCAATAAATGATGGAATAGTGTTTGATAAGAAATGAAATTCTGGAGAAGAGGTTATGGCCAAAAACTGATCAAGAGGCACTTCCTGATAGTTTGGGCACTAGCAGAGTTTAAGGCCTAGATGACACGGTATCATGCAGATCCGGGGAGAGGGCTCAGAATCACATATGGCATGAACATTGGCTTTCATCCTACAGGTAGTGAAAGCAAAGGGTCTTTGTTGATGAACCTCTTGAACTACAGATGTGAACTTTTGGAAGCCAAAAGAGGAATTGTAGGCAGTGTGTAGCAGTAACAGCTGACAGAATAGTTTCAAGATGTATATGAAATATTAGTGGACTCCCAGAGGTAACTAGGAACACTGTAAAGAGGGCTAACATGCATGACTCAGGCTAATGGGGTTGCTACTGTGGAGTCTGAACTACCTTAACCTGCTCACTCAAGTGCATGTGGCTTTATATGGAAATCACAGGCTGGTGAGATCTATAACATCCAAAGTTCACTTACAGGCATCTAAGTTCTGCCTATAGGTAATATCCAATTTTTTCTTTTATTCTAAGCTTTCTAATGGAGACTAAACATAATCCTTTGTGTCACCAGATCTAGTCTCATTTATTTTGGCATTCATACTTTTATTTGATGCTTTGGCGGCCATACATAGAATTATACAAATGGTTTTATATCATACCTCATTTTCACCAAGAAATAAACCAATTTAAAAATGGAAGTTAAAAAAAAATTTTCCTATGTAATTAGTTAAGATTAGGTTTGACTGCTATCCTTATAAAGAAGGGGAATTTGGACACAGATATGCACACAAGGAGAAAGCCATGTGAACATCTTCAGGCAAAGATCAGGGTGATGCACCTACAAGCCAAGGAATGCCAAAGCTAGGAAAGGAGCATAGAACAGATTTTCCCTCTTAGACCACAGAAGGAACCAACACTGCTGACATCTTGATCTTGATAGCTCCAGAACTTAAAAAAAAATAAATGTCTGTGGTTTAAGCCAGCCAGTTTATATTACTTTGAAACAGCAGCCCCCCAAAAATCCATATAAGCTCAGATGAGATATATTCCATCAACCTCATAGGAGGGTCAGAAGTGTTAAAAAAAACTACTGCAAGAAACCTTTTGAAATACTTCAGAGAAGAGAAAAGGTACCAGAGCACCAGAGATGACCTAATTTTATAATTCTTAAAGGCAGAGATGTGAATTCTGACAATTTCAGATAAGTAAGCTTAAAATGAAACCATCCTAATTCATAGGCAAATGTTTGTATAACAACTTTTTTAAAAGGTTCCAACATATGGGGTCATTAAGAATAATATTTTTGTTGTTGATTGTGGATAAAGTGAAGGTTCCTATGACCAGGATTCTCACCTGGTGCTTGTCAGCTAGCTCACTACACATATGTGGGCAATATGTTGCTATTGACTCTATATAAAGAGCTCCACCCAGTGCTCCGGGCAACATGGTGGCATGGCTGCACAGCTGCAGCAGAGCAGAGACTGGAGTGGTGGCAGTGCCAAGGACAGAGACTGAGACGGCTGCAGGGGCAGAGTGGCCCAGAGGCAGAGACAGGCTTGCTGCATGCAGACTCGCTATGAGTGGAATGGGATTCTAGTGATTGACCTGCCACCATGGGAATAAAGTTGGGTATAAACCCTTTCACCACAAGAACATTCCATTGTCATTCTTCAGTCTCACTCAATCCATAGTGAACTTGCCCAGGGCTGAAACCCATTGGCAAGACATTGATTCAGTATTATCATTAGAATAGTAGACAAAGCAAATGTGCACTTTGTTCATCCTGAGCTTACTTACACATTGAAGAAACCTCTCATGATACTCTTAAGGTCAAATTGGAGAAAGATGCAGGAAATAATATGAGTTAGGTACATTCATAACAGGTTGAACAACCACACCCAAAATGTATTGATTAATGAAAAGATCTTAATTTGAAGAGAGGTCTCAAGTTGTATGCCACAGAGCTACTTTTACAAGATTGAAAAAAACATTCATGGCATGTTTACCAAACCTGAGGATGACACACAGCTGATAAAGATACCTGATCCTCTGAATGGCTGGGTCTGGATTCCAGAAATCATCCAACTCAGGAGTCATTGAAGGAATCAGAGATGTTTAACCAAGAGAAAAAGAACAAGGAAGGTAGTATGAAAGTTCAATGCTAGATATATGGAAGATGTAGGATTAATGACGTTCTTACAGGAAAAATCTGAAATTTTAAAGAAGACTTCTTACTTCTCTCTACTACTATCAATCTAGTTCTAACTAATATGATATTTTAGTTAACTGTTACTGGTTTACTCATGTCCACTAGTTTTCCCATTTCTACTTTTGCATTTTCCAATCCATTTTCTAAAAAACAAGTTAGTTAAGCCATCTTTTATAAACTGCAACTATCACAGCCTACTCTGTCATTTCAAGGTACAATTACAGCTATATTTAAATTTTTATCTTAAATATAACTGGTTAGAGCTCTCACCTGCCCTAGAAGCAGAGTCAATTCAAGGAGGAATGGGAAACATTGATTGGTTTTCTACTCCCAAGGATACTGGGCTTTTTATCATTCATCAATGCTGGTTCCATCCTGGCTCCCCATTCAAGCCACAGTGGCTTGATAGTCTGGTTGCACTTGGTGCCCAGCTCAGTCGTGGGTGCTCTTAACTCTTAGTTTACAGTTAAGCATTATCAGCTGCTCTTCCTCAGCATACAAACTACCCTAGAGACATCACACAACTTTCTAGCATCTGCCCCATCAACTCAAAAGCTATTCTGAGTGTTGGTCCCCAGCCTGGGTCTCCCCTTTGTGTCCTCTAGTAAATTTTTCTTCAAAGTAATTTTATTTCAGGACTCTCACTGCCCTTTCTTGAAACTGGGTTTTTTTGGGCAGGGACACACAACTCAATCCCAACAGAGACCAAGTAGTAATTAGTTCTCTGTCAGAGGTCCTGAGCATCGTATCCAAACTGACCTCCTCCTCTCCCCAATTCTCAGGCAGTAACAGCCTTTTATTAATGAAGTCAGAAAACTTTCTACTCTATGACAATGGCTATACTTGCTCTATATTTCCATAACTAGGAAAGTCAATTAATACAGAAATATCAGCCTTTCTGAATTTAAAAGCCTGCCCCCCCACCAAAAAAAAAAACATAACCCCCACGTAAATCAAATCCTGCTCAGTGTTCAAAATCTTTCAAAGGCTGCTCATTTGCAGTAGGATAAAAATCCAAACTTCTTCCCATGCCCTACAAGAAAATGTACAACACATGGCTCCTTTGTACCTCTCCAGCCACATGTCCCATTCTTCACCTCACTCACAAATACTATGCCCTTGTCTTCTTTCACTTCTATGATGAACAAAGGCAACCTTCTCCTACCTTTGGGCTGTTGCACACATACATACACTAGTCTCTCATACACCACTGTTCTGTAAGTATCCCCACCTTACTTTCTCTTCAGTTTAAATTTCACCTCTTCTAAATATTCAATATAAATGAAGATCCTAATGCTCTTTTTCATTGTCCCCCTGTTCTTTGCCTCCACAGCACCTATCAAAAATCACTACTGTACATTTCCTTGTGTGCTTACATTTTTGCTGTCTTCTACCACCTAGAACTGTAATCTGTATAAGGACTTAGCCACATCTGTTTTGTTTATTCCTGTAGAGCAATTTCAGTGCCCAACACATAGTAAACAAAAGGAAATACTTCCTTAAATAAATGAATAATCATTAGAAGTGCCCAATGAGAGAGCCACCAGCTTTACAGGCTTGGAAACTATTTTCATTGTACATCAAAGGTTTTGCAGAAAAGATTCCTAAGTTAGAAACATCAACTACATGAACTCTCATTTTCTAGTTCTGGGACTACCTTATAAGATATAGGCTACAATATGGATTCTAAGAAGAAAAGGTCATTATAATCTGGGAGGTTAGAAAATTTCAAGGAGGAATTACCTGAGATAAGACTGACACAAAACTTAAAGAAAATTTTTGACTTAGAATGGTACAAGAGAGGATTTCAGAGGTGTGAAGATGAACAAAGAAATATAAAAAGAGAATTGAGAACATCTTGTGTGAGATCAATCTGACTTCATTTAAGAGAGGCATAGAGTAACAGGTACGTAAAAATGGTAAGGTCAATTGATAAATGGTCTGAACTGAGTTCCACCTCTCAGTCAGAGGAGTGATGAAATTGGGGAGAATCATCTGGATATGATGATGAATGTGTTGGAGGAAAAAGTAGCTATAAGTAAAGAGCCAGTAAGGGGCTATTAATCTGCCATAATAATTATGAAGTTTGAAGTAAAAACAGGAGCGATATTCTACATATTTAACAATTACATAAATTGGTACAGTTCCCATAGGCAACGGCACAAGAGAACGGGGCAAGAGATCCCCACAGTCACAGGAGCCCAGGCGGGTACTAAGCATTTGTGGAGGGCAGGGTAACTCAAGCGACTCTGAGAAAAGCCTATTTCACAAATATGTACAGAAGCATTTTAATATTTTACCAACCAGTAGAACTTTACCTGTGAGTGCTGAATGAATATCAGCCCCAGGTGAAAAAAGTTAGGAGAAGCAGGATGAGAGAGGACAGGATCGGACCCAGAGAAATATTAAGGGGAAAAAAAATAAGGAACTAGAGGACTAAGTATGAGAAACAAGAATTAATAAGTAATCAACAATTTCAAGATTTCAAGCCTGCAGAACCACCATATAAAGTAGAGGGTTATATTAAGGACACGGTAAAGATACTTTGGAAAGAGAATAAATTTGAGTGAAATGGCATATGAAAATTCTGAGTTTTTAATCTACTGAACATAAAATGTTACTTATAGTTATTTCTAAACATTCTAAAGTCAGCTGGACACACAAATCTTAAGTTCAGAACTCAACTCAAAGTTACAGACTTTGAGAAAAACTAAGGAAAAAATCAGTATAAATGTGGTAACTGTTAATAAGCTCTTTAAGTAAGTGAACATTATAATGAATGATTGACAGAGAAATAGCTTCTAGGATAAATTAAATTTAGAATGGACCAAAATATTCCATTAAATTAAAAATTAGGCTGCTATATAATATTGCACTGAGCAAATCATTCAATAAACCCAAGATTCATTTGAAATAGTGATCCTCAATCCAGGAATCATTAGGTTCCTTAGCATACTAGAATCATTTGGGTAATTAAAAAATATATACTGATGTTATAGACTGAATGTGTCTTTCCCAAATTCTTATGTTGAAGGTCTAACTCCCAAAGTGATGGCATTGGCTGTGGGGTCTTTGGGAGACCATTAGGTTTAGATGAGGTCATGAGGGTAGGGCCCTTCTAAAGAGGTTAGTGTCCTTTCAAGAGGAGACACCAGTGACCCTCCCTCCCTCTCTCTCTTCCTCCTTCCCTTTTTCTCTTAATCTTTCTCTCTACCTTGTGAGGACACATTGAAAAGGCAGCTGTTACCCTGATCTCAGTCAGACTCCGAACCTCCAGAATTATGAGAAAATAAATTTCTGATGTTTAAGCCACTCAGCCTAAGGTATTTTGTTTCTTCAGCCTAAGCAGGCTAATACATGGATGGTTGACCAATTAAATGAGAACCATTGAATTAAAACATATTCCAAGACTGCAAAAATAACTATATCCCATTAAGTCACCTAACTATTTTGCTTGAAATATTCCACTTAGGAAGCTCTATGACCTATGAAAAAAGTATCTAGCACATAGTAAACACCCTAGAAATGTTTGTTTTGCGAACAAATGTATAAATGAAGGAGAAATGCATACATGCTTGACTGAATAAAACATCTTGTGAAGAATATATATAAAAACAAATATCACAAGCTGAGAAAAATATAAAAACGTAATCCTCATGAAGAGGAATACAACAGTAAATACTTATCTAGGTAATGAAAGTTTAAACACTAAAGAGTCAAAAAATTAAAATGCATATATTACTTATTTTAATTATACAATGAACCCTTTAATTGTTCAGTGGCATAAAATAAACATTTCAAAGATTAGCTCTTTAAAAATATCTTTATAAAAATTAATACAACTTTGAGATTGCTTTTTATTTAGTTTGACTGAAGTTCCCTATGGTGGAAATGCCTGTTAATGAAAGGTTAAAGAACAAACTGACATTTCAATTTGTGCTAAGTATACTTTACTATGTCACTAAATCTGAAGAAAATAAGTTATTACATGCATTTCAGCAGAAGCAAAACTCAGGGGAAATTCCTAATTTAGTATTTCTAGCTCATCTAAGGATATTATTTCCATTTACTAAAGAGAGAACTATAGATACTTAAAATATAAATATTATTAGTTGAAGTAAAAATATCCCATTTGCAGTTTCCTTAATATTAGTGAATATTTGTAAGGAACCCATCTCTGGATGACTGTGACCATTGAATGTCATGTATCCTATGAGAACGTAACCTGAAGAATAGGCCCTGAAGGACCTAGAGGAGGTACTGGAGAAGATGTGGCTGAAATCTCAAAAAACAACCCTCATTCTCTGAGGATAAAGTGCTTGATGAAACATCATATTCTAAACTTAATACACACTGCACAAACTTAATAGCTAGATTGACCCTAAGAATGTATAGAAATATCTAAAAATGTCTAAAAATTGCAATTAAGCCTGGTTCCCCAAATAATGATAATTATATGTAAACAGCTTGATATTTTTTTCTCTGATTAGCAAAGCAACAAGTCCTCATTATATAAAACTGGTATACACACAGATACATAAACCAACACCCACAAACCTACCTCCACTTTAAAAATGTTAGCATGTCTCTTTCTGTCATTTCTTTTCAATAAGATTTGAGACTATGCATATTAGTAGTAACAAATTATATACATATGTTATATGTACTATATACTATTTACTTGTCTATATTGGTCTAAGGATTTCCTATTTCCTTAAGAAAATCTTCATCAACACAATTTTCTAGTGTTACATAATACTTCATCTATGGAATAACCACAATTTACTTAACATTGCTTCCAAAAATAATTCCTAATAATAATGTTCAGTGACCATATTTAACCATCAACTTCTGTATTCCTGATTCATTTAAGATTAGAGTCTTAAAGAGGCATTAGTATGTCAAAAACCAGTATGGACATTATAAAAGTTCTGATACATACTACAAAATTTCCTTCCAAAATGAGGCACCAGTTTATATTTCTTTGAGTGAAAACATGTGACAACATCCATGTCACCATAATGTTATCAAACAAACAAACAAAATGTTAGCAATGAGAAATGATACCAATAGTTTTAATCTTTCTTTAATATCATACGTGAAACATTGTATTTCACTGTTTTAATGTGCATTTTCTGACCACAGAGATTAATATTTCTTCTTTTTTATTATCAAAACATAAAAAGATTAGTTTGTTGTGCAAACTATTAAGATAAAAAATATTTTTAAAAGTGCCATTTTAATATCAGTCACCAAAAGACAAACTATTATTGTCTTTATATTTTAAGACTAAGGAATAACACACTGAATAAGCAGTAAAAGTAAGGCTAATGGTATACTTTATAAGACAGTTTATTGTGCTAGTAAATATAACTATGGAATCATTTTAGATGTTCAAGCTAACCTGTGGTAGCCCTTAAGAAAACAGTTATGCGGCCTGCAGGACTTCCGGGAAGATGGCGGTGTGAGCAGGGCGGCAGAAATCTCCTCCCAACACTATATTTATCTACGAAAACAAAGAAAATACATCTATTCCTAAAAGAGAGACGAGAATACACAGGAAAGCACACAGCGTGTAGCTACACCCGAGAGGACTCGGCACCCCAAGAGGCGGTCTTAAAGAGCCCAGCTGACATACGTGGCAACTATCAGTGACCAAATTATACAGCCATGAAAAGACAGAGGAATATGGTTCAGACCAAAATCAACCAGACAACCCCAGAGAGGGAGTCTGAAGGGATGGAAATGCACAGCCTCCCTGAAAAAGAATTCAGAATAAAAGTCATAACCATGCTGATGGACCTACAGAGAAATGTGCAAGAGCTGAGGGAGGAAGTGAGGGAACTGAGGAAAGACAATACAGAAATCAGACAAGCGATCGACGGGCTTAACAGCAGAATGGATGAGATGCGAGAGACTGTTAATGGAATAGCAAACAGAGAACAGGAGTACAGAGCAGCTGAGGCAGAGAGAGATAAAAGGATTTCTAGGAATGAAAGAATATTAAGAGAACTGTGTGACCAATCCAAACGGAACAATATTCGCATTATAGGAGTACCAGAGGAAGAAGAGAGAGAAAAAGGGATAGAAAGTGTCTTTGAAGAAATAATTGCTGAAAACTTTCCCTCGCTGGGGAAGGAAGTAGTCTCGCAGTCCACCGAAGCTCATAGATCTCCCAACACAAGGGACCCAAGGAAGACAACACCAAGACACATAATAATTAAGATGGCAAAGATCAAAGATAAAGACAGGGTATTAAAGGCAGCTAGAGAGAGAAAAAAGATCACCTACAAAGGAAAACCCATCAGACTATCATCAGACTTCTCAACAGAAACCTTACAGGCCAGAAGAGAATGGCATGATATATTTAACGTAATGAAACAGAAGGGCCTCGAACCAAGAATATTGTATCTTTTTATTTATCTATTTATTTATTGTATCTATTTATTTATTAACAGCACGATTATCATTTAAATATGATGGAGGGATTAAACAATTTCCAGATAAACGAAAGTTAAGAGAATTTGCGTCTCATAAACCACCACTACAGGATATCTTAAATGGACTGCTCTAGATGGAAGAACACCTAAGGCTAAAAAGATGTCACCAGAGAAAAAAAAATCATAGCAAAGAAAGCAGACCATCCAAATACTAACTAAAGGCAAAGAATAAAACACCTATTATAGAAAGAATGGAGGAGGAGGAATAAGAAAGGAGAGAAAGAAAGAAACATCAGACTGTGTTTACAATAACTTAACAAGAAAGTTAAGTTAGATTGTTAGATAGTAAAGAAGCAACCCTTGAACCCTTGGTAACCACGAATCTAAAGCCAGCAATGGCAATAAGTACATACCTATCAATAATCACCCTAAATGTAAATGGACTGAATGCACCAATCAAAAGACACAGAGTAACAGAATGGATAAAAAAGCAAGACCCATCTATATGCTGCCTACAAGAAACTCACCTCAAATCCAAAGATATACACAGACTAAAAGTGAAGGGATGGAAAAAGATATTTCATGCAAACAACAAAGAGAAAAAAGCAGGTGTTGCAGTACTTGTATCAGACAAAATAGACTTCAAAACGAAGAAAGTAGCAAAAGATAAAGAAGGACATTACATAATGATAAAGGGGTCAGTCCAACAAGAAGATATAACCATTATAAATATATATGCACCCAACACAGGAGCGCCAGCATATGTGAGACAAATACTAACAGAATTAAAGGAGGAAATAGACAGCAATGCATTCATCTTAGGAGACTTCAACACACCACTCACTCCAGAGGACAGATAAACCAGACAGAAAATAAGTAAAGACACAGAGGCACTGAACAACACACTAGAACAGATGGACCGAACAGACATCTACAGAACTCTACACCCAAAAGCAACAGGATACACATTCTTCTCAAGTGCACATGGAACATTTTCCAGAATAGACCACATACTAGGCCACAAAAAGAACCTCAGCATTTTCAAAAATATTGAAATCCTACCAACCAACTTCTCAGATCACCAAGGTATAAAACTAGAAATAAATTTTAGAAAGAAATCAAAAAGGCTCACAAATACATGGAGACTTAACAGCACTCTCCTAATTAATCAATGGGTTAACGACCAAATCAAAACAGAAATCAAAGAATATATGGAGACTAATGACAACAACAACACAAAGCCACAACTTCTGTGGGACGCAGCAAAGGCAGTTCTAAGAGGAAAGTATATTGCAATCCAGGCCTATTTAAAGAAGGAAGAACATTCCCAAATGAATAGTCTAAAGACACAATTACTGAAATTGGAAAAAGAAGAACAAATGAGGCCCAAAGTCACCAGAAGGAGGGACATAATAAAGATTAGAGAAGAAATAAATAAAATTGAGAAGAATAAAACAATAGAAAAAATCAATAAAACCAAGAGCTGGTTCTTTGAAAAAATAAACAAAATAGATAAACCCCTAGCCAGACTCATTAAGAGAAAAAGAGAATCTACACACATAAACACAATCAGAAATGAGAAAGGAAAAATCACGACGGACCCCACAGAAATACAAAGAATCATAAGAGAATATTATGAGAATCTATATGCTAACAAGC
Organism: Smutsia gigantea; assembly: GCA_032199065.1. Lineage (NCBI taxonomy): Eukaryota > Metazoa > Chordata > Mammalia > Pholidota > Manidae > Smutsia > Smutsia gigantea. The sequence goes on from JAVSCE010009116.1 coordinate 165,993, forward strand.
TGGAAAACATAGAAGAAATGGACAACTTCTTAGAAAAATACAACCTTCCAAGACTGACCAAGCAAGAAACAGAAAAACTAAACAGACCAATCACCAGTGATGAAATCAAATTGGTAATCAAAAAACTACCCAAGAACAAAACCCCTGGGCCTGATGGATTCACCTCTGAATTCTACCAGACATATAGAGAAGAAATAACACCGATTCTCTTTAAAGTTTTCCAAAAAATAGAAGAGGAGGGAATACTTCCAAACTCATTCTATGAAGCCAGCATCACTCTAATACGAAAACCGGGCAAAGACCTCACCAAAAAAGAAAATTACAGACCAATATCCCTGAAGAACATAGATGCAAAAATACTCAACAAAATATTAGCAAACCAAATTCAAAAATACATCAAGAGGATCATACACCATGATCAAGTGGGATTCATCCCAGGGATGCAAGGATGGTACAACATTCGAAAATCCATCAACATCATCCACCACATCAACAAAAAGAAGAACAAAAACCACATGATCATCTCCATTGATGCTGAAAAAGCATTTGACAAAATTCAGCATCCATTCCTGATTAAAACTCTCAACAAAATGGGTATAGACGGCAAGTACCTCAACATCATAAAGGCTATATATGACAAACCCCCAGCTAACATCATACTTAACGGTGAGACACTGAAAGCTTTTCATCTAAGATCAGGAACAAGACAGGGATGCCCACTCTCTCCACTGTTATTCAACATAGTACTGGAGGTCCTAGCCACGGCAATCAGACAAAACAAAGAAATACAAGGCATCCAGATTGGTAAAGAAGAAGTCAAATTGTCACTTTTTGCAGATGACATGATACTGTACATAAAAAACCCTAAAGATTCCATTCCAAACTACTAGAACTAATATCTGAATTCAGCAAAGTTGCAGGATACAAAATTAACACACAGAAATCTGTTGCTTTCCTATACACTAATGATGAACTAACAGAAAGAGAAATCAGAAAAAACAATTCCATTCACAATTGCATCAAAAAGAATAAAATACCTAGGAATAAACCTAAGAAGGAAGTGAAAGACCTGTACTCTGAAAACTACAAGACACTCCTAAGAGAAATTAAAGAGGATGCTAACAAATGGAAATGCATCCCATGCTCTTGGCTAGGAAGAATAAATATTGTCAAAATGGCTATACTACCTAAAGCAATATACAGATTCAATGCAATCCCTATGAAATACCAACAGAATTCTTCAGTGAACTAGAAAAAATAATTCTAAAATTCATG
>JAVSCE010009117.1:0-79933 GCA_032199065.1 Smutsia gigantea
GTGGCCTGGGTAAAGGGAATTTGGGCATTTGTTCTTTTTTTTTTTGAGTGATAGGAGATCTTTATTGTATTTTGCTTATCCTTAAAAGACAGTGGCAACTTAGGGGCATCTCTTAAGGTATTAAGTTAAATTTGAATGGGGAAATTTTAGTTTGCTCCTACTAATATCTCAAAACCAGTCATCCAATCTGAAATCTGCATGCACACCAAGTCAGAATCCTATCATTTGGGGAAAATTATATTATGGCAATTTATATACAACTGCTTCTTTCTACATAAAGCCTTTGCTCTACGTATATAGATTTATTTTACTAAAGTATCATTAGTATATAATCTTATGTTGGTTTCAAATGTACATCACAGTGGATCACAGTGGTTCAATAGTTCCTGTGATCAACTTGTACTGTGATTGCTAATTATTGTGCCTTTTAATTCCCCTCGCCCCACACCTACCCCAACCCCTCCCCCTTGGTAGCCACTAGTCACTTCTCAGTATCTATGAGTCTACTGCTGTTTTGTTCCTGTTTTACTTTGTTTTTATATTCCACAAATAAGTTAAATCATGGTATTTGTCTTTCTCCACCTGGCTTACGTCACTAAGCATAATATCCTCCACATACATCCATTTTGTTGCAAATGGGAGGATTTCTTTTCTTTTTATGGTTGAATAATATTCCATTGTGTATATGTGCCATATCTTCTTTATCCATTCATCTATTGATGGACACTTAGGTTGCTTCCATATCTTGGCTATTGCAAACAGTGTGGTGGTAAACATAGCGGTGCATGTATCTTTTTGAATAAGGAATTTTGTTTTCTTTGGGTAAATTTCTAGGAGTGGAATTACTGAGTCAAATGGCATTTCTATTTTTAGTTCTTTGAGGATGGGCATTAGTTCTTATGAGTGACTTCAAAAGTTTCTTTCCACCCTTTAAGAGCAGCAACTTCTAGAAATACACAAAGAATGCTTCCCTTATCTGGACTTACTTAAATTAAGAAATTCTTTGTGGAAAGAAAAAATAGGAAAACATTTCTTTCTTTTCCCAATTATTCATGAACCACCACCAAAACAAAATAAGGTAAAACCTTAGCTTTGCCTCCCTGGATCTTCATTTACAGCCAGATTACCCTCCCATCTAACTGCCTTTCTTAGCATTTTAAGGATTTCATGCTGACCTTCTTATAGAAATATACAAAGTACACTTAGGAATTTGTAAATGATTTTAATGAAATTAATATATAAAAATAGCTATTTCCCTCCAACTTCACAAGTAGGCTTCAAGTTATAACCTTCAGTGTGTTAAATAATGGTATAGTTCAGTCTTCCAAAACAGATGCAGACACACTTAAGGTCAATTATTCACTCTCTCTCTCCTTCAATTCCTGCTTCCCTTTTACCTTCCAGTCTCCACCCGAGACTGGAACCAATTTTTTCTGTCCTGGCTTCTCCAAAGTTCTGGTGACAATTGGATGTACATGTTCTGATTGGCTTGCCACCAAAGAATATTTCAGCATCACCTAAATTCTCCATAGTGTTTCTGATTTCTGAGTAATTAAAACATTCACTGGTTAAAACAGCAGACCTTAGGCTAGGTTCTTAGAAGAGGAGGAAGAGAAGCAGAGGAGGAAGGAAGAAGAAGAGAAAGAAGAGGAGGAGAAAGAACAGAGAGGGATGCCAGGGCGAAAAGGGAGGAGAGAGGAAGGAGATTTTAGAGCCAGGCCCTAGCCTGGCAGCCCGTGCAGCCCGGGCAGCCCTCGCACGAAGGCCTCTGAGTACCTTGAAAGGTCTGCACCTTGACCAGCTTGCGGACGTTGCCCGTGCTGTCGTCCCTCCTGACCCAGACGACGAGTCTGTCTGAAGGGCTGCCTGTCATCTTATAGAAGAACTGCAGGCACTGCTGCTTCCGCTTTGGGTAAAGAATCCGAGACTCCAGCAGGGCTGCCTCTTCCGCGGCCCCGGAGCTGGTGTTGAAGAGCATGAAGTAGCCGGCACCTACAGAGAGAGCACCCGACTGGCTGAGCACCCCCCTGGGTGCCCTCACCCCACCCCAGCGACGCGACATGGTGAGCAACAGCTGTCACCAGGCCACGGAAGCTAAGACTCTTTTGGGGAAAATAAATAAAAAGTTGTTTATCAGTAAATATCCGTTGGTTTCCATGTGCAGATGCGCTGGCTAAAGCCGCAGCTCCCGGCTGCCTCTTTTCATTGCCTGTGTTCCCAAGCTTGTGGAATGGCTACTTCTGACTTACGGAGATACAGCGAGCAAAGTCTGATGGGATTTAGTGTCTGTGAGATAAATTCTATTTTCCTCATTGACCTCACTGTTTGAATTGGGGATTCATTCCAAGGAAAAGCACTGGTCTCCTGGTTGTATAAAAAAGTGTGGGATTTAAAGATTTAGGAATTGAATTTTAAACGTTCACAATAATAAGGGTTCAATTTCACCTATTTCTAGCCTAATAACTGGGTGGATCAGCATTAGGGGTCCATTGAGGATTTCTCTTGAATGTAAGGAAAGCTTTGAGAGAATACCGAAAAAACATTGTTCATGCTTGTATCAGAGCCGGGGTTTCCCAAAGTCATATCTCAAAACCCTCTTCCCCAAAACAAGCAGGGGGTGAAAAGAATACACCGTTTGGAGAATCAGCACATATTTCAAAGTCAGGGGCAATGAGCAAAGCTTGCATATAAAGAACTCATTTAAACTCTACTGCAGAATTCAAACTCTTATCAAATGAAAATCTCTTTTGAGTTTGTTGTCATTTTTTAGGTCTTTGCTTTGTGAGCGTCTCTGGTCATTCAGAAGGTTGATCCTTCACAGTAAGGATGAATGGAGGTGATGCATACAGGGCCTCCTGCTGCAGACCAGTGGCTTCACTCCCTATTTTCCCACCTCATCTTCTCTCCAGAGGTTTCATTTACTTTTTATTTCTATTTTAGCATCCTTTTATTCCGTGCCTGTCATTGAAACCACCTCGACTCTATTTGGAAGCAGAAATCAGACTCTTATCTACCAAAAATCTCTCACAAAATGAAAATGAAGTGAGCATCTAGTACAATTCTACGTATTTTGGTGATTTGATTTCCTGCTTCATACTGCTTCAGACATGAGGCATGTCCCTTCTGTATCAATGTTCAAATAAGCTTTCCACAAAGCTTAAAAATAAGTAATGGTTTTACGACTACATCAGGGAAAATTGTATATTCTTGCATGTTCTTGTCAATACTTGAACTTACTAGTCTGAGACCTCTGCATTATAAATTACCGAGTGGGTGGGTTAAAGAAGACAAGCACTCAGGCAGGGAAGGTCTTCAGGTTGTTCTTGTTCAGGAATTTTGCTCAGGTATACTCAGAAGTGGGAAGTGAATGCCCAATTACTCAGGCCTGGGATTTGGGAGCCCTGAATGCTTGCCCAGGCCCTTCTACTAACCAGGTATTTATTCGTCTCCCTGAGTTTCACATGAGAGGTGACTTCTGTCCCAAGGCATCCTTCAAGCTCTTCAAAACGGAACAAGGCCAGTGCTCTCTAGCAGAGGGACAGCCTATTAATGCCCTCTGTGGAAGAAGCATCATAGCTTGTCAAGTTAACCTGATGAAGTTTTTCTAGATATTATTTCTGGGATGTGGTCCTTTTCTTTCCCTAGGAAAGTGGTACAACTGTTCCAGCAGGTACCTCTCACATGAAGATCACCTTTCTGTTTGGCTGGAAATTGTTTATTTGCCTAGCAGCAAGTCCACAGAAGAGATTGGATGAGAGACTAAGATGGAAATTAAAGGGAACTTCAGGCTTAGATCACCCTTTGGGTGGCTGAGATTGTATGTTTAATAATGTGATGTGTAACAGAGACTTTCACCCTTTGCCAAGGCCTGCAGAAGAGTAATAGTAGTTTATAACCTCTGCCATTTTCCCCAGCGGCCTGGCATCTGGGTGGCAAGCTGCGTCCCTTCCATGATGGAAATCTAACCAACACTTACCCAGGCAGGAACCCAGAGACTTCATAACAGTCCAATCTTTAAAAAGTGATTGTAGTCTATAACCCCACCTGCTTCCAAATAGTTGAGGTGATTTCAATGACAGGCACAGAATAAAAGGATGCTAAAATAGAAATAAAAAGTAAATGAAACCTCTGGAGAGAAGACGGTGGGAAAATAGGGAGTGAAGCCACTGGTCTGCAGCAGGAGGCCCTGTATGCATCACCTCCATCCATCCTTACTGTGAAGGATCAACCTCCTGAATGACCAGAGAGGCTCACAAAGCAAAGACTAAAAAACGATGAGGGGCTCAAGATGGGGGCATGAGTAGGGCAGCAGAAATTTCTTCCCAAAACCATATAGATTTTTGAAAATACAACAAATACAACTATTCCTAAAAGAGAGACCAGAAGATACAGTACATCAGCCAGGCTACTTCTACATCTGCGAGAATTCACCATCTCACGAAAAGGGTAAGATACAAAGCTGTGACCTGGCGGGACCTGAGCACTCTGCCAACCCCAGCTCATGAGTGGGAGGAAAAGAATCAGAGTGGGGAGGGAGTGGGAGCACAGGACTGCTAAATAACCAGCCCTGGTGATCTGCACCGGGAGCACAGACACACATTGCATGGTGTATTGGATGTTAGAGAAATGGAAAAGTAAAATCCAAGACGGAGACTGCACATGGGTCCCACAGCCAGTTCCCCGGGCACAAAAGAAAAGTGGGCGCTTTTTAAAAGTCTTAAAGGGACAAGGGCTCGAAAGCTGGACCAAATCGTCCCAGCACACTCAGCCCAGCAGGCTGGGAATCTTGAGGAACTTCAGGCTCCCTAACCCCCTGGCAGGTAACGCAGCCCCGAAGCCCTTCACAGCGATAAGCAGCCTGCCATTCATTCCCCCCGGCCGGCACTGCAAACAAACCAGCTGACCCGCCTCTGCTGCGGAGCAACCGGGGAACAGCCCTGCGCACAGTAACCACACAGAGTCTCCTCCTGGCTGCAGCTAACCAGAACAGACCCAGGGGCTGCCGCCGGGGTGCAGCGGCCCAGTACAGACAGAGGAACCCGGAGCAAGGTCTGGAAGGCACGAAGGGGTGCCGTTCTCACAGGAGAATACACCCGGCGTGTCTGCCACCCCCAGAGCACACTAGGCTGTCACAAAGGCCACCCCATCCCCAGAAGTTCAGGAGATTATCCCAGAGACTGCTCCCGGGGTGTGGGTAGACGGCACAGGCAGCAGAAGCAAGAGCAAGGTTCGGAATGCACAAAGGGGTCCTTTCTCACGGAAGAACACACCTGGCATGTCTGCACACTCCAAAGTGCGCTAGGCTTTCCCAAAGGCCACCCCGCCCACAGCAGCTCAGGGGATTATCCCAGAGACTGCTCCCAGGGTGAGGGTAGAAGGCACAGGCAGCAGAAGCCAAAGCAAGGCCCGGAAGGCACAAAGGGGTGCTGTTCTCACAGGAGAACACACCCAGCACCTCTGCCACCCCCTGCAGTGCCCTAGGCTATCCCGAGGACCACACTGCCCACAGCAGCTCAGGAAATTATCCCAGAGACTGCACCTGGTGTATGGGTAATCAACACAGGCAGCAGAGAAGGGCAAGGCAACCAACAAGCAAGAAGGGACTTTGTTCTCCCAGCTGACACATGCGCCACCTGCCTGCGACCACTTCTATCACCATGAAAAGGCAGAAGAATCTGGTCCAGTCAAAAATCACTCACACAACCCCAGAGAGACGGCATGGTGGGATAGATATAACCAATCCTCCTGAAAAAGAATTCAAAATAAAAGTCATAACCATGCTGATGGACCTGCAGAGAAATATGCAAGAGCTAAGGGATGAAGTCTGGAGGGAAATAACATAAATGAAACAATCAATAGAAGGTCTTAAGAGCAGACTGGATGAGGTGCAAGAGACTGTCAATGAAATAGAAATCAGAGAACAGGAATACAGAAAAGCTGAGGCAGAGAGAGATAAAAGGATCTCTAAGAATGAAAGAATATTAAGAGAACTGTGTGACCAATCCAAACAGAACAATATTCGCAGTATAGGGGTACCAGAAGAAGAAGAGTGAGAAAAAAGGATACACAGTGTCTTTGAAGAAATAATTGCTGAAATCATCCCCAAGCTGGGGAAGGAAATAGTCTCTCAGGCCATGGAAGCCCACAGATCTCCCAACACAAGGGAACCAAGGAGGACAACACCAAGACATATAATAATTAAAATGGCGAAGATCAAAGACAAGGACAGAGTATTAAAGGCAGTCAGAAAGAGAAAAAAGATCACCTACAAAGGAAAACCCATCAGGGTATCATCTGACTTTTCAACAGAAACCTTACAGGCCAGAAGAGAATGGCATGATATATTTAATGCAATTAAACATAAGGGCCTTGAACCAAGAATACTGTATCCAGCACAATTATCATTTAAATTTGAAGGAGGGATTAAACAATTTCAGGCAAGCAAAAGTTGAGGGAATTTGCCTTCCACAAACCACCTCTACAGGATATTTTAAAGGGACTGCTCTAGATGGAAGCACTCCTAAGGCTAAATAGATGTCACCAGAGAAAATAAATTCACAGCCAAGAAAGTAGACCATCCAAATACTAACTAAGGGCAAAAAAAAAATCAACTATCCAAAAAAGCAGTCAAAGGAAACTCAAAAGAGTACAGATTAAAACACCTAACATATAAATAATGGAGGAGGAAGAATAAGAAAGGAAAGAGATTAAGAATCATCAGACTGCATTTTTAATAGCTTAATAAGAGAGTTAAGTTAGATGGTTAAATAGTAAAGAAGCTACCCTTCAACCTTTGGTAACCATTAATCCAAAGCCTGCAATGGCAAGTACTTATCTATCGATAATCACCCTAAATGTAAATGGACTGAATGCACCAATCAAAAGACACGGAGTAACAGAATGGATAAAAAAGCAAGACCCATCTTACAAGAGACTCACCTCAAACCCAAAGATATACACAGACTAAAAGTGAAGGGATGGAAAAAGATATTTCATGCAAACAATAGGGAGAAAAAAGCAGGTGTTGCAGTACTTGTATCAGACAAAATAGACTTCAAAACAAAGAAAGTAGCAAGAGATAAAGAAGGACATTACATAATGATAAAGGGGTCAGTCCAACAAGAGGATATAACCATTATAAATATATATGCACCCAACACAGGAGCGCCAGCATATGTGAAACAAATACTAACAGAACTAAAGGAGGAAATAGACAGCAATGCATTCATTTTAGGCGACTTCAACACACCACTCACTCCAAAGGACAGATCAACCAGACAGACAATAAGTAAAGACACAGAGGCACTGAACAACACACTAGAACAGATGGGCCTAACAGACATCTACAGAACTCTACACCCAGAAACAGCAGGATACATATTCTTCTCAAGTGCACATGGAACATTTTCCAAAATAGACCACATACAAGACCACAGAAAGAGCCACAGTAAATTCAAAAATATTGCAATTCTATCAACCAACATCTCAGATCACAAAGGTATAAAACTAGAAATAAATTGTACAAAGAAAACAAAAAGGCTCACAAACACATGGAGGCTTAACAACATGCTCCTAAATAATCAATGGATCAATGACCAAATTAAAACAGAAATTAAGCAACATATGGAGACAAATGACAACAGCACAAAGCCCGAACTTCTGTGGGATGCAGGAATGGCAGTTCTAAGAGGAAAGTATATAGCAATCCAGGCCTATTTAAAAAAGAAAGAGCAATCCCAAAAGAACAGTGTAAAGTCACAATTATTGAAACTAGAAAAAGAAGAACAAATGAGACCCTAAGTCAGCAGTAGGAGGGACATAATAAAGATCACAAAAGAAATAAATAAAATTGAGAAGAATAAAACAATAGAAAAAAATCAAGGAAACCAAGAGCTGGTTCTTGAGAAAATTAACAAAACAGATAAACCCCTAGCCAGACTTATTAAGAGAAAAGAGAATCTACACACATAAACAGAATCAGAAATGAAAAAGGAAAAATCACAATGGATCCCAAAGAGATACAAAGAATTATTAGAGAATACTATGAAAATCTATATGCTAACAAGCTACAAAACATAGAGAAATGGACAACTTCCTAGAAAAATGCAACCTTCCAAGACTGGCCAAGGAAGAAACAGAAAATCTAAACAGACCAATTACCAGCAACGAAATTGAATCGGTAATGAAAAAAACTACCCAAGAACAAACCCCCCAGGGTAGATGGATTCACTGCTGAATTTTATCAGACATATAGAGAAGACATAATACCCATCATGCTTAAAGTATTCCAAAAAATAAAAGAGGAGGGAATATTTCCAAACTCATTCTATGAAGCCAGCATCACTCTAATACCAAAACCAGGCAAAGACCCCACCAAAAAAGAAAATTACAGACCAATATCCCTGATGAACATAGATGCAAAAATACTCAACAAAATATTAGCAAACCGAATTCAAAAATACATCAAGAGGATCATACACCATGATAAACTGGGATTTATCTCAGGGATGCAAGGATGGTACAACATTCGAAAATCCATCAACATCATCCACCACATCAACAAAAAGAAGAACAGAGACCACATGATCATCTCCATAGATGCTGAAAAAGCATTTGACAAAATTCAACATCCATTCATGATAAAAACTCTCAACAAAATGGATATAGAGGGCAAGTACCTCAACATCATAAAGGCCATATATGACAAACCCACAGCTAACATCATACTTAACAGCGAGAAGCTGAAAGCTTTCCACGTAAGATTGGGAACAAGACAGGGATGCCCACTTTCCCCATTGTTTCTCAACATAGTACTGGGGGTCCTAGCCATGGCAATCAGACAAAACAAAGAAATACAAAGCATCCAGATTGGTAAACAAGAAGTCAAACTGTCACTATTTGCAGATGACATGATATTGTACATAAAAAACCCTAAAGACTCCACTCCAAAACTACTAGAACTAATATCTGAATTCAGCAAAGTTGCAGGATACAAAATTGATATACAGAAATCTGTTGCTTTCCTATACACTAACAATGAACTAGCAGAAAGAGAAATCAGGAAAACAATTCTATTCAAAATTGCATCAAAAGGAATAAAATACCTAGGAATAAACCTAACAAAGGAAGTGAAAGACCTATACCCTGAAAACTACAAGACATTCCTAAGAAAAATTAAAGAGGACACTAACAAATGGAAACTCATCCCATGCTCTTGGCTAGGAAGAATTAATATTGTCAAAATAGCTATCCTACCTAAAGCAATCTACAGATTCCATGCAATCCCTATCAAAATACCAACAGCATTCTTCAATAAACTGGAACAAATAGTTCTAAAATTCATATGGAACAACAAAAGACCCCGAATAGCCAAAGCAATCCTGAGAAGGAAGAATAAAGCAGGGGGGATCTCGCTTCCCAACTTCAAGCTCTACTTCAAAGCCACAGTAATCAAGACAATTTGTTACTGGCACAAGAACAGACCCACAGACCAGTGGAACAGAATAGAGAGTCCAGATATTAACCCAAACATATATGATGAATTAATATACAATAAAGGAGCCATGGATATACAATGGAGAAATGATAGCCTCTTCAACAACTAGTGTTGGCAAAACTGGACAGCAACATGTAAGAGAATGAAACTGGATCATTGTCTAACCCCATACACAAAAGTAAATTTGAAATGGATCAAAGACCTGAATGTAAGTCATGAAACCATAAAACTCTTAGAAAAAACATAGGCAAAAATCTCATGGACATAAACATGAGCAACTTCTTCATGAACGTATCTCCCGGACAAGGGAAACAAAAGCAAAAATGAACAAGTGGGACTATATCAAGCTGAAAATCTTCTGTACAGCAAAGGACACCATCAGTAGAACAAAAAGATATCCTACAGTATGGGAGAATATATTCATAAATGACGTATCCGATTAGGGATAGACATCCAAAATATATAAAGAGCTCACACACCTAAACAAACAAAAAGCAAATAATCCAATTAAAAAATGGACAGAGGATCTGAACAGACACCTCTCCAAAGAAATTCAGATGGCCAATAGGCACATGAAAAGATGCTCCACATCGATAATCATCAGAGAAATGCAAATTAAAACCACAATGAGATATCACCTCACACCAGTGAGGATGGCCAACATCCAAAACACAAACAACAGCAAATGTTGGCGAGGATGTGGAGAAAAGGGAACCCCCCTACACTGCTGGTGGGAATGTAAATTAGTTCAATCATTGTGGAAAGCAGTTTGGAGGTTCCTCAAAAAACTCAAAATAGAAATACCACTTGACCCAGGAATTCCACTCCTAGGAATTTACCCTAAGAATGGAGCAGCCCAGTTTGCAAAAGACATATGCACCCCTATGTTTATTGCAGCATTATTTGCAATAGCCAAGAAATGGAAGCAACCTAAGTGTCCATCAGTAGATGAATGGATAAAGAAGATGTGGTACCTATACACAATGGAATATTATTCAACCATAAGAAGAAAACAAATCCTACCATTTGCAACAACAGGGATTGAGCTAGAGGGTATTATGCTCAGTGAAATAAGCCAGATGGAGAAAGACAAGTATCAGATGATTTCACTCACCTGTGGAGTATAAGAACAAAGAAAAAAACTGAAGGAACAAAACAGCAGCAGACTCACAAAACCCAAAAACGGACAAGCAGTTACCAAAGGGAAAGGGACTGGGGAGGATGGGTGGGAAGGGAGGGACAAGGGGGAAAAAGGGGCATTATGATTAGGAGACATAATGTAGGGGGGAGCACGGGGAGGGCTGTACAACACAGAGAAGACAAGTAGTGACTCTATAGCATCTTACTATGCTGATGGACAGTGACTGTAATGGGGTATGTGGTGGGGACTTGACGATGCGGGAGTCTAGTTACCATAATGTTGCTCATGTAATTGTAGATTAATGATACCAAAAAAAAAAGACAACAAAATCAACTTCCTGTGGTCATAATTAGCAAGTGGTGGAGCCAGATTTCAAGCCCCAGTCTGTCTGACTGTATGGCTTTCTCACTACACAGACCATAAATAGGAGCTATCTGAAGCTGTGCTGTCCAGTACAGTGGCTACCAAATATCTGTAGCTATTGAGCACTTGAACTGTGATTGGACCAAACCGAGATGTGCTGTAGGGGTAAAATATACACCAGATTGCAAATACCTGGTGTAAAAAAGTATGGAGTATCTCTTTAATAGCTTAATATTTATTACACGTTGAAATGCTAACACTTTGGGTATACTGGGTTAAATAAAATGTATCATTGAAGAGAATTTCCTTTGTTTCTTTTTTATGTGACTATTAAACAATTTTACATCACATAAGTTTTGCATTATAGTCCTATTGAAGGCACCGCTCCAGAGACATTACCCTTACTTACAAAGTCAGGTCTTATCAACCCTATGTCTTTATTAGTCTTGTCACTTAAATGTATCTTTCTTCTGCATGTCCAGAACACGTATTTTTTAAAATTGAGTTAATAATCAAAATAGGAGAAATGTTCATTGTCCGTGTTCAGGTTTCCAGGTTTGATAAGTAACATTCCAACTGAGGCAAAATATGCCGGCTGCTAGTACCTAACTGAACCTGGTGAGTCACTTCAGTGTGCTTACATGCTGCCTTCACTGACCTGTGCACTGTCCCACCAAGGTGTGATCCACTTGTCCAGGCTGGGTGCTGTCCTCATGGAACCAGTCAGCATCATCTCTGGTACCCTGAATCATCCCACAGATGTTTGCCTTCTCAAAAGCACAGTGGTCCAAAAGGGTGTGAGTTGCAGCTGAAAATGATATTTTTGTCACCTGGTTAAAAAATTTAAGGCATCTTATTTCAAATACCTCATATTTTAAACTACTAAGACCTCATTCAGATATAGCAGGATCACAGGCCTTTCATTTTCTTGACTTTTTCTCAAATACAAATATTGTCATCATCCATTAGATCTTAGAACTTGCTGACATGAATACAGCCCTGCCCACGTCACAGAGTCACAAATGATAAAAAGGTCTATCACTGTGCTTTGATGTAAGTATCAACTATGAATTCCTTTAGACCAATAATGAAGTGCTTATAATACTGGGCTTCATACTTAGTACATTTTCTGTACATACCTAGAACAGAATTAAACAATGTGCCTCTGAAAACTAGCAGGATGATTTTAGAAAACATGCCATCTCTGAGTATTAGATTAGGAACAACTAATCTGGGTAAAGAATTTTGCAAAATACAAAATACTTTAAAACCCATCACCTCTCCTAAGTTTTGCATGATTCACCCTTCAAAAAGAAGCTAAAGAAGATGGACAATTATACCTCCTCATATTCGTCCAGCACTTAATTTTCATTTTACAAAACATATAATTGATTTTCATTACCATCTCATGAGGTAGGTGTTATAATTTTTTCTACTCTAGAGATATAGAAACTAAGAGTAGGTAGTTTGTCCATTTCCCTTAACTAGACCATGAAAGAAGAGTAAAGGAAAATGTACTTGAAACCAGCAAGGCTGGGGGAAATCCGTCAGGGCTCATTTATCCAGTTCTCAGACCCAGAGGTACTCACTGCAATTGTACATTCGGTTCAGTCTCTCCAAATCGAGGGCACTGAAATCCAGGCGCTGCCCAATGATGGAGTTAAACTCGGGGATTTTGGCGGTGATTGTAGGGACACTATCATTCTTGTTAAATGAGAAAGGCTCGTAGTGCATCAGAGACTCATAATCATAAGGCGTGTTGAAGTCCGTGATGTAGTCGTCATCATAGACGTTAAAGTTATGCTCCAAGCCTGTGAGGTAGAGAATCCACAGGTCCTGTTCAGTCATATAATTTCTCCCATCCTACCCTCTTTGACTAGATATTCAAGCGGAGACCCCCCTCAAAAAAAGCGAAACAATGGATCTTTAATATAACTAAATTTACATATTTCATAATGACCATGATGTACATAAAATTAATACATATTATTAATGAATACTAACTAAATACTATAATAATATATAATAGTATATAAAATTATAATAAATAGAAAAATACGTTATAATTAATATATAAATATATGCATATTATAAATTATCAAATATGTGTATATATTTAAATCAGTGATTCATTTTATTAATAAATAAGCATACACTTGTATGTATATGTATAAAGCTTTAAAAAAGAGATGATAAAATATCAAAGTTAAGGAAGGTATTCCAAATGTCAAGAAAAGGAATTTTTTAATCCAGGAAAATATTCAGGATTGATACATCTAGCTAACAGCCAAGTGCTTCCTTTGCCAAGAGCTATACCTAGTCAGCTCTTCCATGGGTCAGGAAAAGGGAATCCAAGGGGCAGAGGGGAAGGTAAGTAGTTGGCTGGAAAGCGTCATTCTGTTAATCAAAGCTCACATCTTTCTCTTCCAGAAATAGCCTCATGGAGAGAAAAACAAAGTAGGAAGAAAATTGACTTTCCTTTCAAAATAAAAGAGGAAAAAATATTTTTTTTGAGATTAGTATACTATGTACTACAACATTAAACTGGAATGAGAAACCACTTAGATGTTCTTTTAATCCACTAGCCATCAGGAATTTACTGTTTCAGCTGCAGTAATGGGAAGTTCACAGATTTTTTAATGTCCTTCTTAGAGAAAGAAAAACTGAATGATTATGCTCATTAATTAATTAATTGACTCTCTAATTCCTAACTTCCCAGCTTCACATTCTTCTTTTCTAGTTTCTCATCTTCTAGAGAAGAAAAGGTAGCTGCCTTTCAAAAGACATCACAGGTATATTTAGAATTGAAGAATTGTAACAGAAGCTGGTGGGTGTTCCAGCAGGTGCTGGAGAGTGTTTCCAAATGCTTTTGGAAAAGACAATGAGCTCTTTGGATAAAGACTTTGTTTTAACTACAAAATGAGAATACTGATGCTTCATCCTCCCAACTGACGGCGATTTTATGGAGACTTAATTTGAAGTTGGGACAGGACTGCAAGAAATAAATTTTTCAAACACAGAATTGGGAAAGTAACTCTTCCCAGAGCACTTGGTCTTAAGACGTCATTTAAGGGGATGGAGTTGTAAAGAACATCAAGGTGGTGTGAGATTGGGGCTTAGGCCTGGGATATCCTGGTGACTCTCCCCCACAGTACTTCAAGCAAGTCACTGTCAACTCATTAGGAAGTTTTCCTCAATTTTCAATAAAATATCAAGTTAGAATAGATCATTTCATCCTTTAGTATTCAAGGATTATTATCAGAGCACTTCACCAAGTAAGTGTTTTGAATAATTTTAAAATTTATTCAAGCACAGTTTTGTTCTGCCTACTACCTACTTACTGGGAGATGTGCTGGGTAGGTGGTGGCCCCAGCAATGAACAGAACAGGCAGCTGAGAGCCTGGAAGAGGGAGTGACTTATAATCCAGAGGTTGGTCAGTGAATTTGTTGCGTCAAGGGTCAGATAGAAAATATTTTTGGCTTTGCAAGTAATATGGTCTCTGGTACAACTACTCAACTCAGCCACGCCATCAAAGCACAAAAGCAGCCACAGAAAATATGTAAATGGATGAGTGTGGCTGTGTCCCCATAAAACTTTATTTACAAAAGCAAATGGACATAGCCCATCATCTGTAGTGTGCAAACTCCTGCTAGACCACAGAAATTGAGTTTTTTCCTTGTGAAAGGGACAAGATCCAGAAAACGTAATTCTGACTTAAGAGATGGAGATGGGTCAGGGCCAGTATGGGACCTTTTAAAGTTAAACAATACAATTGTCATCAACTATAGATGTGATGTAATAGAAGTCCTACTCTGAGCAATAATACTGTCTTTGCTTATGATCTTATTGAACTTGATGTCTCATTTGAGAACAGTTCCCCAATGATACCAGGCAAGTTAGGCATACGGAATTACGCCTGATGAAAATACAGACAGGAGATGAGCAGCAGGTACTGAGTGACCTGTGCTCAACCCAGAGCTGAGCAAACCTGCAAACTCCCCGGGAGAATGTGTCGGTTCCCTCTGGGAAAGGGGACCTCATTTGGCCTAATACCATCTTAAAACTACTAAGTCTCATGTGCTTCAAGGCTTAAACATGTGAATGTTTTCCAATTCCTCATTCAGTTTTCAGCAGAACCAAGCATATGTACAGGAAGATAAGAAATTCAGGCCTCTAGGCAAATACAGACAGACTAATAAGTGACCTGAGTTTCAGAAGCAGAGACTAGATCCTTTGATCTATGACCCTACTCTCCTTTCCTTTCTATACACACCCAGTTATAATGCAATTACCCCTGAGAGACAAATACATTAAATTTGACATGTAATTTCATGTCTTGATGAATACTCCCGAATACTTCTCTAGATTGGACTAGGAGGCAAAGAAGATTACTTGGCCTCTAGCTCAGTGGTTTGGGGGTAGGACAGATTGAAGGATGTGTGTGGGGGTCCAATCCTGGTAGTGTATTAGGCTTTTATAAACCCCGCAAGTTTCCCTCCTTCATACACCACTTCACACTCATAGGAATATCAGAATATGAGGTGTCAGAAGGGATGCAGACTGAGAAATCTCATAGGTGATTTTGGTATGATTTAGCTGTGCCTACTCCTACCTCATGAGAAACACTGATTCACCTTACTCCAAACTGTGCTGGTTCTGGCAGTAGTCCTTTGGAGATTCATATTTAATTTTAAAGTATGACCAGTTCTTCCAAGTCCCTAAAGGTAAAATTATTATAGATGCAATGCAATATATGAACCAGTATATGAAATTGGGATCTAAATAAGACAGATAATTACAAGGCAATTATTTGTTTCATGAGTGTAAAGTATAGTGATAGTTAAGGCATTTCTAATACACTAGAGTTTCATTAATCTATTGCTGCCCAAATTAATGTTTTCCTACTCCCTGAACTAACTGTTAATTTAAAAAGAGTGTTTTCAGAAACAACATGGACTTTTTCTCTAGCATATTGGGAAACTGTTCAATAAATAATGTTTTAGTGCACTTAAAAAACCACCCTTCTTAGTTGTTTCAAACTATTAAGGAAGACTAGGTCCAAGGAAGTCTAACAAAACTAAAGAACATCACAACTGTTAGAATAACATAACTGCATAGCACTATCTGAAATAAATCTGTTGTCCTTTGCATAGTACAGTCTGGAGACAAAAGGGGAGAGGTGCTTAGAAAGGATGAAAAAAAAACCCAGTAAATTTTGATTAACTAGAACTCATGCCATAAGCCAAAATTATACGGTTGGGGTATAATTTCAGATAAAAGAATTCATTTTTGTTGTTGTTTTGTTTTTAAGCACCGATCATTGATTTGGTAAAGCATCCCCCCCAAAAAAATCCTTGAGTATGTCTTAAGGTCATCATATATTCAACTAAATCTCATATAGTTTCCTAGAACTACATGAGAGTTCACATCCAGAAAAATGATGCTGACATCCTTAGAGACCTAATTTATTTTTTTCACTAAGACAGGAAAACAGACAGTATTTCAGACAGATTTTCAACAAAAACTCTGAAACAAAGCCAAACCTTCTGATTGATTTTCAGTGAACCCCCACAATGAGTTAACCACCATGCCTTGTTGCCTGAAACCCTCACCTGGGATGGGTATGACCAGTTCAGGACAGTCCACAGGAGAAACCAACAGACTGTATCCTCATCATATTCAGTGTTGCCACTAGAGAGGCTGAGCCCCCATGCACACATAGACTTGGCCTGACCATCCCAAGGATGGTCTTAGCAAACAAGATAGAGAATAGTAATCCCACCCAACCACCTTAGCTCCGTACACACCTGGAAGAACTTCATCCCACCAGATGTTCACATAATCATCCCGGTCAGTCCTTGACTGCTCATGGTAAAATCCCAAAGCATGCAAGATTTCATGTTCGATGATGGCCTTATAGTCACAGCCCAGGCCAATGGAAAGGTTCTGCCCCACGTGTCGGTCCCCCACCTCAGACCAGCACCTTGAAAGAGGGAAATTTTCTCCTTAGAGAATCTTAAGTGGCTGCAATTCCTATGATTCCAAAACACAAGTTACAAGGAAGTAATGTTTGATTAAAGTATTTGATTAAAAAAGAAATTATCAACAGCATTCTTATAAGCTAATGGTTCAACATAGGCAACTGGTTAAGTAAATAAGCAACCATCTCTGGAGGGGATGCTTTGCAGCTTTAAACGTGATGGCCCATTATCAAGGTGGTACATAATCAGAGGCAAATCAGCCCTAATAGTGCATCAGGTAGAAAAAAGTAAAAATTGGCATTCTTCCTCCCTTTCACAAACCCATAGGGCGTCCCAAAAAATAACACTACTGCATGTATGCTACCATATTAAGTTGTTTCTCAGTGGTGGCTGTAGTTGGTTTAAATTTCTCCTTTACACCTTAATGAATTTCTAAATGTCATATGATGAGCAGGTATACATTTCATGATCAGGAAAAAGAACCTCATTACAAAAGCAAGCCCATTTCTTTAGATGTAAGGCACTCTGCAGCATGGTGACGGAGAGAGCAAGGTGCTTAACTTGTTTTTGAAAGGCTTCAGGCAAGGGCGACCCATAACTTCCCTCAGAAAGCAGTGGGCTCAGGAGCGGCGGGCCGGTCTCTCAATTCCTCCTGGTGCCACCTCTTGACTTTTTCCTTCCAATTATTTTTGTCATTTCTCATGAATCCAAATCCTCACCTCTATTAGCAAACCCCAAACTTTCTGTAGATTGTCTCCTTATCTACTTAAGTTGTGGAATAAGGATTTATACTCTGACCAAAGCTCAACAAAATAAGAGATTTGCTGATGGCTTTCAATGTAACCCATCGATTGCAAATTCCTTGGTGGCAATCCCATTGGCTTACCTGCCGATGTTTTCCCCTAGACTGCTGACATCAGATAACTTCAAGTGGACTTAATTTCCGCTCAAAGATGGGTCTGAATTATTTCCTAACAGCTTTATTAAGGTATAATTTATATACCATAAAATCCACCCATTTTAAGTGTATAATTCAATGACCTTGTGTAAATTTCCTGAGTTGCGTAAACATCACCATAATAACTTGCCTGGCAGTAACATTTCATTACCAGATCAGAGTTCATTCTGCAAAATATCCACGATCTGCAGGTAGCATCTATTATTTATATATTTTTAAATCCCTTCCCTAACAGAAAGGTATAAGTTGCCAAAATGCCCTAATTCCACCACTCTGTGAATCTTTTACCTTGTTTTTCTGAACGAGCCCAATTAACCTCCAGCTTCAGGGCCCTGAGCCCTGCAGAGTTGGGGGCACTTTGGTCCAGTCCTTTCCCCAGACGTCTTCTTCCCTTTCTCCTCCTTAAACTTAAATGTTACAGGCACACTTCCTGTCCACAGGCAATAAGAGTTCCCAGATTTAGGTTTTACAGAGAATACTCCTCAAAAGCTAACCTACCCTTTCATCAGGTACCTGGAGACTGAGCTGCAAACTGAAAAGAAGCCAAGAGAACCGTGCTGGAAAAAGGAAATTACTTCTTTGCAGGAAAGTAGTCACATCAGCATTGTTTTATTTTTAAAAGAAAGAACTTCTTTGTTTCTTCTTGTATTTAAAAAAGATGGCAGTGGTACTATATCCAAAGAATGGAAATAAGAATGTTAAGAAAAACAATTATTTTTCCTGAAATTTTCAATAAATAATTAAAGGCTTTGGTACTTCCTTGAAGCTCAGAGGTTCCCAAGAGACAAGAAGAAGAAATCAAAAGCCGAGAACCTCTAAAATCTGTGTTCTTGGCAAGGCCTGAGCTCCCTCCATTATCTCCATTTATAGAACCTATTAGAACATCAAACAAACTGCTTGACCAGAAGCAAATTCGCTATCTTATCCCAAAAGTAGTTCTTCTGGCAATATTCCCGAACACCGTGAATAAAGGTACCCCCCACCAATCGTCCAGATCAGAAATCTTGGAGACATCCTTGATTCCTCCCTCTTCTTAACTCCTCACATCAACTGATCACCAGATATTAATAAGTCTGCCTTTTTTCATGGTTGTGAAATGCATTGCCTCTGCTTCATTTCACCTCTCTTCTTTAGCGTGGACCTCTTTTACTTCTGCCCTGGAGGAGTGGGGCATCCTTTAACTGGTCTCCTGCCAGCAGTCTCACCCCCACTTCAATTTTTTATTCACTGTTGCTTCTGTTCTCCTGTAGCCCAGAGCACTTCCCAGAGCACACTTAAACTGTTGAGTTGTTTCTCCACCACTCCTACCTGTCAACTGTGAACCTCAGGAGGTCTAAAACTGTGCCTCAGGCTTCTTTGTACCTAGAGATTAGCACACTTCCTGGCATATAAGAGATATTCATAAATTTCATTTTTAATGAAAGTATGAGCTAAATAAATGACTCAGGTAAGTAAGGTGCTTGCATCTAAGTAGTCAACAGAATTTTATTATTTTTTTTGTTTGCTGGGGTTTTTTTTGCATACTTTTTCTTAAGAGGTTGCCTCCTGTGCTAATTTCTTTCCTCATCTCTGTTGTCCATAGATGATTAATGCAACAGTCAGAACCAAGCAACCAAATCCAGGCAACACCCAGAGGCAGTGAGGGGAGCTGCAGGATGAGGAAGGAGCTCCAGGTAGGGTCTTAAAGATGCAAACCTACAGTCACAGCAGATGGCAGCTTCCCTTCCCAACCTCATGCAGCTCCAGTTGGTTGGCATAAACCATGGAAGAAAAAGGGCTTTTTTCTTCTTCAAAATAAATAACTATGAAGAACAAATTTATACTAGAGCTTTTCAGAGGTCCAGCCAACAGAGGACTATAATTTAAAATTGTTCCATAAAAAGGGTGTACTTTACACTTTAATAAACCTATTTTTTTTTAAAGTACTACAATTTAAAACATGACTTGAACCTAGGAAAAGAATGGAAATAAACATCGCTGGGACCCAGAGGTATCCAAACACCTTATTCTCTACACAGTACATTTAAAATGCTACATAATTTTAAAATTCAGAGAAAGATTTGATTTTGCTTTTAGTTTCTCTCCAAGTTCTTCTTTTAGCCTTTGAAAGACATGGCACTTTCTACAAACCAAAGTATGCATGATTTTCACGCTCTAAAATTTCATACTAACCCATTAAACTGCTGAAATATGATGTATGAGCTTTCTCCTTCATAAGGTTTGAAATCCACACAGGACTTGAGGCGGAACATCTCTAAGGCATAGAGAATGGCTCCTTTGGCATTCAGCTCTGGAGAAATCAGTAAAAACATCATTGGGCATTATGTAGATCTTAGAAAAAATACATAATACAGTTTAGAGAAAATCATGCCACTACATGAAATCCACAGAGGTTCAATATGGAATTTTTGATAGTAAATAGATTCCTTGGAAACTGAAACAATGAAATGAGTTGTGGGTATAAACATTAAGGGCATACTCTAAAGGTGTAATGTAAACATAACAGCAAATAAGAACACCGCATGTGTAGGTGGTGGGACCAAATCATAAAATAACTTCCTCATTTTCTCCCCTTCCCTTTCCCCCCAATTCAAGCAGAGATTCTGAGTGCATTGCTGCAGGACAACCCCACTGCAGAGCAGAAGAGTGACTGCATGCCGTTTCTGTTTTCTGTATAAATAAAGTACCTTGGAGAGAAGCAGTGAGGATGATGTTTAGCCCAGTCTTAACAAGACAACCGCTTTTGCTGGAGGAAAACAGCAGAGCTAAGTGAAGTGTGTGTGTTCTAAAAGCATAAGCGCATATGGCCTTTTGCCCTGCTTCCCTGCAAGACCCCTAGGGAGATGGTGAGGCTACACAGACAGCACCGTTGACAGTCTTGGGAAAGATTTCTCTAACCCAAGCTTGGAACCAAAGCAGCAGAAGCTTAATGGAACTGACAGGGCAAGAACGGTAGTCGCCTCTTGGTAACCTGGAGGTCAGGACCAGTGACCAAAGATCGAACGTCTTCCCTTTCACCTGATGTGCACACACCCTGGCATCGCTTAAGGAGAGCATGGAGTGGGGAAGACACTTCAGGGGAACGGAAATTACGTTTTACTTCGTGTGTGTGTGTTTTTCTCCCATCAAATCATCGTAGGTAGGGCTCTAAGTTAAAAATTAAGCAAACTTAAATAAAATTAAGTTATAATTCTTGTATGTTCAATTTTGTGCATTCTCTCAAAGAGTTCAAAATTCTTGACAGTTTGCCAAACACATCTCACATTTTCTTAGCCCTCATTTCATTTAATAAACTATGAAGTTGGAGATTCCAGAATTTGGAATTCATAGGATTATATCAAGTTCATTAAAGATGTAGTCATTGGAATAATCAGTAAATTAATTGTGGAAATAAAACATAACCACAAAGACCTGCTTTAAACCTACTGGAGGGTTTTCAAGGACTTGTACCTATTCTTATTCCTACAGTATGAAGATAGATACCCAAGACAGCTTGGTTGTCACAAAACTGTAAGAAAAAAATGATTAAAGTCATTTGTCTATAAGGTTATATGTTACTTTTGTTCTCCTCAGCCAAATGGTGAGAGTGCTCAAGAGAAGTTAATTTAAAAATCACAGCTCTTGTGCCCTCTCACACCGGAAAAGACTAAAAAAGGAATTAATCAACTATATAATAATGTTGTCAAGACTGTCCTGACGTCACTCAAAAGAAAAAAATGAAAATAAAGCTCACATGAAGTCCCCTTCTTCCCCAGAAAGCCAGGCCTGAGTGGGCTCTGCTGGATGCATGAACCACACTTGATTTTTTGTGCATTGTCTTTCTGTACGTGGTCTGCTCCACTTACCACACTATTAGCTCCTTAAGAGGACAGAATGCATCTTTTGCCTCATTGTATTCCTAATTCTCAGTCCTTGCTTTGCCCTGACGTAGTGAGTTTGAAATAATTCTAACCGAACAATCTTATTTGTTTTGAAAACCACGAGACCTTCTTACTCCCGAATCAAATAATATGGAAAGAGTTAGCTTCAGACATCAATGATTTCACATATTGGAAGATGAGCCTAGCAAGGGTAACTACATTCGGTATAAGAAGGCCTAAGGAAATTTTGATTCCAGCAATGGTAGAGGAGCTTGAATCTGACAAATTGTCCCACACGTAACAATTACAACCTTGGACAAAATTAAGTAAAAGAACTCTTGAATGCACAGGAAATGACTAGAATGGGCAGAAACTGGAGGAGAGTTTATCCTTGAAAGAAGGAAATTTCATTGGTCAAGAATTTATATTTACAAAGCTTTTTGTCAAAAGGCACTCCCCAATTCTTTCAGTGCAAGGAAGAGAGAACTCAAGACTAAATCTGCTGTATCCCCCTGACATATCACAGGGAAGAGTTTGGAACTGCCAGATTGTTGGGAATCAAGTGGGGAATTCTGGAAAGGAAAGAGCCATGATTGACTTGGGAAGTGGTAGTTACAAAATTAGTCTACAAACACCTTTGTCTGACCCATGAACTTTGCATGAATGGGGGAAGACTCCAAGAGCATAAGTGGAAAGTAGCAGGTTGAAGGCTAATTTAATTGAACAGATATTTGAGTTGCTGCTCACCATAGTAGAAAGAGAATTTGGAGGTTGGGCCATGCCAGTAAGAAAGGATGGGAAAACTCTTGAGCATTCCACTGAAACCCCAGAGAGGCCATGGCTTGAGAATAAAGATAATGTCCCAACACTAAAGGATTTGTTTTGAACTAAGGACAAAAAACAAAACCTCCACAAATCCAAGATGATCAGTCAATAATTTAACTGTTGTAACAAAAATTAATACTATTCAGAGGAAAAGAACAGAATGCAGTGTTATTATATATTTGTTCAAGGATTTAAAGAAAAAGGATGAACACACAAAGAATCTCAGCAGAGAAATAGAAATTTTATTTAAAAACAAATGAAAATCCTATCAGTATTATATATAAAATGAAAAATACACTGGATGAGTTTAATAGCAGACTGGAGATGGTAAAAAAGAAAGAAAAGTATTGAGAACAATAAAAAGAACTTTAGTGACGAATGATAAAATACCAAGTAGTCTAATTAGTCTCTAAGGGACCTGAGATGCTCAGAAAAAATACTTGAGGAGATAATGGCTCAAGATTTCTCAGATTTGGTTACTTTTAAAAAATTACCGTACAGATCTAAAAAGTTTGGTAAACCTAAGCTGGATAAATACAAAGAAAAACAGCATAAGCGTATCAGAATCAAATGTTGAAAACCAAGGTAAAAGAGAAAATATTAAGCGCTGGAAAAAAATGGCACATTTCATACAGGGTAACAACAATATGAAAGATGGATATCAGAGACAATATAACTGGGGCAAAATATTTGCAAAATACATAACCAACAAAAGACTTGCATCCAGAATATATAAAGAACTCCTACAACTCAAAAATGAATAGCCAAATACCTTAATTTGTAAAATGGGTGAGCTATTTAAATAGGAATATTACTAGGAAAGGTATACCAATGATCAATAAGTAAAGGAAAAGGGGGTCAACATCATTAGTCATCATGGAAATGAAAGCTAAAATCACAATAAAATACCATTCCATTTCCACCAGTATGGGTAAAATTAAAAATAATGACAACATCAAATTGTTGACAAGGCTGTGGAGTAAAGAATTCTCATTCATCATTTATGGAAGTGTAAAATGGAACAAGGACTTTGCAAGAGGTCCAACACTAAACTTACATCTATATTACAACCCAGCAATTTCACTTTTAGGTATTCACATTAGACATGAATATAAAAGCATATATTCAAAACAAGCTGTACAAATACATTCATGGTCGCTTTATTCATAGTAGCCAAAACATAGAATCAACTCTGGTGTCCATCGATAGGAGAATGGTTAAGTAAGTTGTGATATACTGTATTTATGTAACGGAATGCCACTCAATAATAAAAAAGAAGAAACTATTGATACAATAGTGGTGAGTCTCAAGAACATTTTACTGAGTAAAGGAAACCTTAATAAAAATATATAATATATAAGTCCATGTGAATGAAATTCTAGAACAGGCAAAACTCTTCTGCGTTTTTTAAAAAAAGTAGTAGCTATTTTGGAATGGTGAAAATAACAATAAAGGAGAATTAGAGAATGTTTTGGGATGATAAAAATGCTCCATATCCTAGTAGGAGTTGTATAAGTACTTTTACAATATGTAATTGTAATGTGTAAATTGTAGAGGTGTATAAATATTTTAAAACTCATTGAAGGCTCATGCATTTTACTTTATGTGCATCTTACATAAAATAGAGCTGTAAACAAATATTGAATTCTGGTTAAAGATATGCATGCGGGTGTTTGGGGTAAAGGGTGCTGGTGCCTGAGCATCTCTTTGAAATGCATCAAAAACAGAATGGATTGAGATGGATAGAAGGATGGACAAGATAGATAGGTGAATAAAGCAAATACAGCAAAATGTTATTTGTATAATGTAAGTGGTGAGTATATGACTGTTCACCATAAGATGCTTTTAGCTCTTTGTGTATTTAAGAGTCTTCATAATAAAATGTTGAAGAAGAAAAGAAAATAGATGACAACTTTAATGTGCTAAAAGAAAGACAATCAACCTAAATTTTACTTCCAATAAAAATATCCTTCAAAACAAAGGCAAAAAAAAAGGTTATTTTAAAGAAGAGAATTTGTCGCCCAAAATTTGCTCTATAAGAAATGCTAAAGGAAGTTCTCAGACTGAAGAGAAATGACACAAAATAGGATCTCAGGTCTAGAAGAGAAATGAACAGAAACAGAAATTGCAAGTATAAAAGGAAGTATAAAGACTATCTTTTTTAATTAATTTGACTTAAAACCTTATTATAAGGTTTATTAAAATATGTAGTTGAAAAGTCTGAACCAACAATAGCATAAAAGGCAGGGATATAAATGCAATTATACTCTTGAAAATGCTTGGGTTTTATGCAAAATGGCACATTATTAAGTCTAAGGTACTGTCACATGATAAGAGAGCAAATTATAATCCCTAGGGCAAGCCTTACAGAATAATATAAAGGGATTGAGCTAAAAAGCCAATACAGGAATCAAAGTGAAATAGTAAAATATTGGATTTAACCAAAAGAAGTCAAGAAAATAAGGAAAAAAAAAGAATAGAGGACAAATAACAAAACGATAGTTCTAAATCAAACTATATCAATAATTATGTTAAATGCAAATAGGCTAAATACTCCAACTGAAATTCAGAAATTGATAGACTGAATAAGAAAGTGAGGCTGAAATACATACTGTCTAAGATAAATTTTAAATATAAAGACATTAATAGGTTAGAAGTAAAATATGGGAAAATGTATATATAATGCAAACAGGGTATTGAAAAATTGGTGTGGCTATATTTAAATTAGAAAAAGTAGACCCCAAAGCAAAGAGGATTACCAGACATAAAGAGAAACTCCTTTAGATGATAAAAGAGTCAGTTTATCAAGATGGTTTAACAATGTGTTTGCACAGAATAACAGAGTTTCATGAAAGTTCTAGGGAAGAAATGAACAAATACCAATTACAGTTAAAGATTTTAACACTCTCTCAGTAAATGATAAAACAATTAGTCAAAAACTCAATACAGATATAGCTATCTGAACACCAACAATAATCACCTTGACCTATTTGACATTGATAAGATAATATGCTTCAAAACTGCAGAATACAAATTCTCTTCAAGTGCACTTGGAACATTCACCAAAATAGACCATAGTTAGACCACAAACATGTCTCAGTAGATTTCAGAAGATTTAAATCTTATAGAATATGTTCTCTGAACTCAACAAAATTAAACTAGAAATCAATAATAGAATACCTAGAAGAGCTCTAAATATTTGGAAATTAAAAAAAACATATTTCTAGTTAACCCATGGATTTTTAAACAACCACAGCAGGGATCAGAAAAGATCTAAAATAAATTTTAATAAAGATACAACATACCAAATGCATAGAAAGCAGTAACAGCAGACTTCAAGTAACATTTATAGCTTTAGATGCCCTATGTAACATTATATTATATAAGAAAAATGAAGATTTAAAGTCAGCAATAGAAATTTCCATATTAAATACTAAAAAATAAGAGCAGATTAAACCTGAAGTAAGTAGAGGAAAGGAAATATACAAGACCAGAGCAAAAAGCAACAAGAGAAAAAGCAGAGAAACAAGAGGAAATCGACAAATCAAAAGTTGGTTCTTTGAAAAGATTTAAAAAATCAACATGCTGCTTAAAAAAAAAAGAAAGGCAAGTCACAGATTGGAAGACATTTTTCACTATATATATCTGGCAAAAGATATTATTCATAATATATCAAGTTCTACAAATGAAAAGGCAAACAATATAATTTAAAAAATAAGACTCACAGAGACACTTAATGAAAGAAGATACACAAATGGCCAATAGCACATGAGAACATGCTAAATATCACGAGACATTAGGAAAATGCAAATTAAAATCATTGTGAGGTATCAGTTCACAACCACTAGAATGGCTACAATTAGAAAGATTAATACCACCAATGTTAGTAAGATTGTGGAGCAAATTGGACACAAATGTTTTTAGTGAGAATGAGAAACTGCACAGCCACTCAGAAAAACTGGCATTTCCTATAAATTTATATATATATTTACCATATAATTAAGCAATTTATTCTTAGATATTTACCCAAGATAAACTTAAAAAATACATCCACAGACTTGTACAAAAAATGACCATAGCAGCTTTCTTCATAATAGCCCCAAACTTGAAAAAGCCCAATGTCTGTCAACTGAAAAATGGGTAACAGTTGCAATATATTCATACAAAGGAATATTGCTGAATAGTAAAGAAGAATTAACTTCTGGCCCACAACGATATGGAAAAACTTCAAAAACATGTTAAGCAAAAGAAGCCAGATACAAATGAATACAGACTAAGTGATTCCAGGTATCTGTAATCACCATAAATTAGGTAAAACTAACCTGTGGGGGAAAAAATTAAATGGTAGTGTCCTCTTGAGGAGTGGGGATGTAGATTGGCTGGGAACAAATACACAGGAAGTTTCTGAAGTGTTTAGAAGTGTGGGTTACATTAAGTTTATGGGTTTATCAAAAGTCATTGGTGTGACTGATTTGTATATTCTACTCCATGTGGAATTCCCTTAATAAAGGAATTGTATATAAATATCAAGCTCTAATTAGTATGTTTGCTTTTCACAATGATATGGGCCCAGGCATCTGAACTTTTCTTAACTCGAAAGTGAATCTCATGTGGTGCTAGTTGAGAACTACCACTGTATCCTTTGTACTGTGACCTTATTTCAGGCCCCCTGTCTTCAGTCTTGCTCTCTGTTAATCTGCCACCTACCTTGACGCTCAAGAGACCTTGCTACTCAAAGTGTGGGCTATTTAACATGCAAAATCTCAGGCCCCACCCCTAACCTACTCTACATTTTAACAAGATCCTCAGGGCACCCACATGCACATTGAAGTCTAAGAAACACGGACTTACACTTCACCAAGACATGGTGAGGGTTAAATAAAATACCAGGTGAAGGCACAGTGTCTGGTACATACCAGTGACTCAATGTCTTCATGGGATAGAGATATGCAGGTGTGATGAACAGGAAGAAATATTACTGAGATAAAAAGGCTTTTGAAAAATTGGTGGTTTTTAAATCACTTGCCCATAAATATGGCTGGTTCGTGAATTTGCAAGTGTTCTGACAAACACTGGGAAAGAAAACTCAATTTTCCAAAAATTGAGAATAACAACATTTGTTTATATCCAGCTCTTTCCCAGAAAAGGGATTGGAGGCAGCACTGATAACAGTGATGGGAAATACATCTCCCCAGAGTGGGAGCAGCCTAGAAACCCATTAAGATTAAGCAACCCTCTCCTCTGGAATCTTCTTTTTATCTCTGCAGGTTAGACCTCACAGGCACTGCCTAATGATCAGCTGCTTTAGGTCAGCCAGTCCACACATGTCTTCTAACATTCATTTCTACCAAATATTATTTCCAACAATGAATAAAATATAATTTTTCCAGTCATCTGCCTTAAGATAGAGAAAATAATAGAAATTATTAATACTGAGGAACAAGGACTATGAACATGTGAAATATAGACTTCTCTTATTTTTTTAATTATTTTTAAATTATTTGATTCTCAGTATCTCACACTGATTAAGCAGCTTTGGTTTCAAAGTAATGTCATGCCTTTCATCCCACGAGATAAAGAATCACCAGGACTTGGAAACCCTCCTATACATTGATGATTACTTCCAATCTGGAGCTGATAAACAGGAGGAGAGGGAAAGAAGAGAGAGAAATACGAGGCTCTAATGAATTGATATTAATATTACCTAGATTGTCAGCCAGAATGTAAGGAATGGGGAACTTCCACCTGGAATTGGGGTTTCTCAAGCCATTTCTGGAGTTCTGTGGAAACACAGGCAAAGATGACTGGGAAGGTTAGTCCTTGAGGTGCCCTTGGCCTCCTCCTTCACTAAACTTTCACATCACAAACAATCTGTCATACAATTTAAACAAATTTAATAACATTTGTCTTCTGGTTGTAAAAGCAATAGAAATTACAGACAATTTGGAAAACTCTGAGAAATTATGAAGAACAAAATAAAGGAAACCTGCAATTTCCAAAAACTGGGATAGCCACTTTAAATATATTGGTGCATTTCCTTCATTCTTATTCTGCACTTACTAGGAAAATTAGGTAGGCAAGCAATGTAGTAATTACAGACTCTTCGTACTGTTTGCTAATTTTTTCATCTGTTCTTGTCATCCCCAACCACAGTGGAAGTCCTTGTGGGTACAGATTACAGATTAGATTCTTTCACCTCCTCCGCAGTGCCCATCCCAGGGCTGTACCCAGAGCAGAGGCTCACAGTCCAATGGCAGAGCCAGTCCTGAGGAATGTTGTTGCGTCATCGGCACATGCTCACCTGTAGGAGGATGTCCCCTTGAAAGAGGTCCAAGCCTGCCGCTAGACGTAGATTTAAAAAAACATGTATTTGAATGAGCATTACA
Source organism: Smutsia gigantea (assembly GCA_032199065.1). Classification (NCBI taxonomy): domain Eukaryota; kingdom Metazoa; phylum Chordata; class Mammalia; order Pholidota; family Manidae; genus Smutsia; species Smutsia gigantea. The sequence goes on from JAVSCE010009117.1 coordinate 29,012, forward strand.
AAAAGGAATATCTCATAATAAAATCGATCTTTTCTATTGTAAATCTTTATGTGGTGAAACTCTTCCTAAAATAATGCAAAAATGTTCCCTCTAATTGAGCACATGTAAATAGCCAATAAATAGCATATATTGTCACATCCTCTGTTTTCTTTTGTGGAACAAAGAAACCCTGTCCAAGAATCTTAAAAGTAAGAGATGAGTTATAAGGGATCTTTTTGATCATTGATTCCAAACCTCTCATATTTCACAAGATGAGATGGAGTCAGTAAGTGATGGACTAGGTATCCAGCAGCTGCGCGAGCTTAGAATCCCTGACTTCCCTTCCAGGGACCTTCCTGCTACTATTTCTGACTCTAAGAAAATGGGTTGACTTTGTTCTCTCCCAGGAAAAAACAATGGTACCCTCCAAAGCCAAGCTCAAGGTGCTGCACTTGTAAAAAAAAAAAAAAAGACCAGGCAAATATGGATAGTTCCATTCAAAACTGTACTTCCAAACATCTGCTGTCAGGAGCTTAGCAGAGATCACTTTCTCCCTAATGGTATACCTTGATTCTGGCGTCAGGCTATTTCTGAAAATAACAAAATCTTCCTTAAAAGGGAAGAGCCTCCTGGGAAAATTTTACAAGCATTTTAAAGAATGTTACTACTTATTCACAAATCTCCTGTTTGACAAGCATCCTTCCCTATAAAACAGAATCTACTTCAGACAGGATTGTTGGATTACACTTCATTTTGAGAACAGCCCCAGATCTACATCTGGGAAATCAAGCTAGAAAAAAATGACCACACCCTCTCATGGCCACAGAGGTCTCACTGGGAAGAGCCCCTGGCTCAGTCAGGAGCCAGGTTTGGTCTCTGCAAGTGACACCACCAAGGTTTTAGGTATTAGGAGGAGTCATGGTTCCACTTGTTAATGACTGGCTAAGGCTGTCCCTGCATCCCCCCTCTCCTCATGCACACGCTTCCTAGATTTTCTTAACCTCCATAACCGTTAACCTCCATAACCGTAACAGCACAAGTCAACAACAAAGAGCAATGGAACACTGGTGCACCAGCAGTCAGCCCCAGGCTTTGAACTGCCTTTTCAGTAGGGGTGCTATGTCCTGGTCCATCCATACTCTTGCCTTCGCTTGTCATGAGCAAAAGTATGCATTTCCTATCACCTGGCCTGGATCGGGGACGTGGCTGAGCAGAGGGCTCTTCTAGAGTGATATGAACAAGCCCACCTGGACCTTGGCCCCAGTGGTCGGTCAGCACAGATGGAGTCATGGAGGGGTGAGAGTGTGCAGCAGGAGGAGCATTTCCCAAAGAAGGGCATATCCATGGAAAGCAAGCCTCGATCTATTCACGATCCAATTTGTTAATGTACCATATACTTATTAAGTGCCTAATATTTCCATTGTTATAGATACTGAGGGTATAGGAGAGAATAAAACAAAGCCCATAGGGAGATGACATTCTTGACTGTGGGGTGGAAGGGAGACAAACAAATAAATGTAGAGTACAACAGATGATGAACACAATTAAAAAAAAAAACAAGGGACAGAATAAGAAAAAGAGTGCTGAGATATTTTGGTTGATATTTTATAAAGGGGGGTCAGGGAAGGCCTCCCTGAGGAGGAGGCATTTAAGCAGAAATCTGATGAAGTGGGGAGTGAAGGAAAAATACTGAAAGCAAAGGCAACAGCAGATAGAAATGTTGGGCATAAGTGTTTCTAGTTTTATAATCTTCAAACACTGCTGCACTATGTCAGAAGACCTAGAGGTCTTCACTGCCATATGTAATTTTAGCCAAGTCACCCCAAACACAAGGGACCTCCTATCCCTTCTTGCAAAACAAAAATAGCACTTAACTTCACTATAAAATTTGACAAATATATATGTAATTGGATATAAAACCTTTTGCAAACTATAAGGTATTTATGGTCATGAATACCAGTTTCTCACCAATCCGAGCCAAAGATACCCAAAATATAGAAGAGGCTTTTCCCTCATTTTAGAAGTAGGACAAGAAAGGAAAAAAAGTTGGTAAGTCTCCTCTCAATAATGTTGGATTTCTTGAAGAAATGTGTTTTCGGACAACATGTTGAGATGAAAATACTTTCACACTCTCCTCTAAGTCCCAAACAAACAGTTGTTAGTGATTATGACAGGCCTGTAGAGGGTCCGGAGCTTCCCCCACTCACCCCCGCCACCCTGCACTAAATATAACCATAGGTATGTATATTCCTTATATTTTTCTTTAGCAGACAGAATAATCATTCTTTTTCCTTTCCTTTTTTCAAAATGGAAACTAGAAAAATAAAATTCTTATGACCAAAAATCTTGTTATACATTTCTAAATCCATTGAGCACACAGTAGTTCTCCCAGAAAATCTGGTCTATAGCCATCATTATCTTTTTACACTTTCATTTTTCAAAAACTGAAAATTCTAATGAAGCACCAATAAATATTTCTCCCCCAGTGTCACCCTACACCCTAGTATGAAGGTAAGCACTTTTCAGCAATCCTATCACAGGATTTGAAATTATTTCGAGGCATAAATAATACAGAAATTGAACCTACCTAAATTGATTTCTGAAATATCCTTCTGCTCATCAAAAACTGCATCATGTACTGTTAAGAGTGGGAAAAAAAATGTTACTAGACTTGCTGAAAAAGAGAAAAAGTTATGAAACACTCATAATGCATTTCAATTGATTCTTACCATTTTCTTGAGAAGGATGCTTAATCTGAAAGGAAATAAATTTACAGAACATGGGTAGTGTATACTAGAATTCATATTTCTAAATCCCCAGAAGAGCAGAACTCTACTTACAGACACTGTAGCTACACGGGCAAAAAACAAGATGAAATAGGGAAGGCAAGGTCCGGCCCGAAACATTGTTGCAAGTGAGGAGTTTAGCAAAGACACCTTATGATAAATACCTTTTGGACCTTGGCCCGGCTGTCATATTAGAAACTTTGACCCTTCCGTATATACCCTAGCACTTAAAAAAAAAAAAAGGATTCCAAGAAAATGCCACTGATCCTGTTAAGGACAGATACTAAGTTTAACACAAAAGTTCAAGGCTCAGAGACAAGGGAAGAGTTTGAATAAGTTAATACTGAGATGAGCACATAAAAATCAATGGCTTTCCTATACACCAGCAATAACTGTTCATATAATAGATAAAAGATCCATTTTTGATTTAAATCAAAATTTAAACTTTCTTATGACAAAAGACACAACATAGTTACAGATGGAAGAAGATACTGATACTGTATATAATGAAATAAAAGTAAGTTATCCAGGGAATATAAAGGAATTCCTAGGATTTTATATTCATAGGAATATAAAAGAACAAAAAAGATGATCTAAGAGAAAAAAGGGCAAATATATGAGCATGCAATTCACAAAAAAGCAAACCCAAAGGGCCAATAAACATATTGCTCAACAAAATTTTCAATCTCACAAATAATCAGAAAAATGCAATTCCAAGAACAAAACATGACACCTCAATCTCAGATTGGCATAAATAATGAAGGCTGACAATACCAATTGCCGGTAAGAACATGAGGAAATAGGAAATTTTATACACTACTGGTGGGATAGTAATTTTATACTATCTAATAAGTTGAAATGTGCATAGATTGTAAGCTAGAAATTCCACTTCCAGATATATACCCTAAAGAAATTTGCATGTAGGTACACAAAGTACCATATAATATGTTCATTGCAGATTTTTTTTTCTTTGTAACAGTAAAGAAGTGGAAAATGTGTTTACACTAGAAGAAAAAACTTAATTTCTGGGGCATATTCAGTTATGCACTGGTAAACATTTAACAATCAGCTCTCTGAATAAAGAAACCCTTATTTTTAGTGTTTGCTGATTTCTGGGGTATAAACACTCCCACCATGGTCAATGTCAATCTCCCAACACTATGTCACTGTGGGCTTTACCTGCCCCAGCATCTTACACACATGAGGTATAAGAGTCTTTGGTGTCAGAGCAGTCCTCCAGGTCTAGATACTGCTTGTCTCTACCTCAGACTCACTACACAATCAGGTGGGCTAGTCCTGCCAGAAGACCACTTCCTATCAGAAAAGCATTTCCCAGGCAGAAAATGAGGCTTCCTGGGCTATAAACAAGAGGCATGACAGCTGGGTGCCAGCTTCTGATGGACAGAGGAGGTCTGTGATTGACCCATTCGACCACTGACAGGTTGTAAAGAGGCTGTAGGGTGTCCTCTCCCACCCTCTCACACCAATGGAAGCCACCAGTGTTTGCCAAAAGAATCTGAACTTTCTCAACAGTTAAAATGGCTTAAGTTAACAAATACAATCTTTACAAGTAAAAAATGGGTGGGAAGGGACTGGATAAACATCATCTTAATGAGAATAATTGTCTTTAAGTATCAGGGAGGAAAACACAAGAGACTTTTATTTCTTAAATGTGTTATTTAATTTTTCTCAAGTTGTGATGTGAAACAGTTATGACAGAAATGAGTCATTATTAATTCTGGAGGCTAGGAATTAGGGGTTTAGGACTCTGTTGTTTTGTTTTATAAAACCAAAAGAGTGTTTACTCCTACTTTGGCACTGTTCCCTACTAAATCTCAGTATTTTAAATAGGTAGTAGTAGCACTGTTTAACTGTCTCCACCTTCCCCTGCCCCCAGATGTGATTTTATTTTTCCCTTCCTTCTTAAATTTATTTGAGCAATATACTCTATTGATGGGTTTGGGATATATAGGAATTTAAATCCTACCTCTACCATTGACTAGCTGTGGCACTTTAAGCCCCTGCTTTCCATGTATACAATGGACAGTAGTGCCTGCTTCAAGGGACGACGGTAAGGATTCAATGAGATATCCTATGTAAAGCACAGATAGCAGAAACAGAAGAAGCACTCTGTAAACTATAGCTCCTGCAATCCCTCCCATTGCCTCCTAGCAAAAGGCAGGCCATAGGGACACAGAGCTCAGCATACAACTTGCTCAACAGAACCTCCACGGATGGGATCATAGGTCTTTAGCAGACACAACTCCCCTCGAGTGATTTTCTTTTTATGATCTTGATTGCAAGTGCTAATGATTACCAGCTATTTGCAGTCCTAGGCACTTCATGTCCCAGGATCTCAAGTGAGCGAGGCTGGAGTCTTAAGTTGGAGATTTGAAGGGTTTATGGCTTTGCAGTTAAAAGGTAGACTATGGACTCCACTGGGCAAGGTCCATGTTTTGTTTTCTGTATCTGACCCAGGGTCTGGCATGTAGTAGGCAGTTAGTGATCATGTCGAGTGAAAACCAGTAAAATACCATTTTTCTTTGAAGGTATTGGATGCAGTGACTTGCTTTGATCTCAGAGAAGGCATTTTACAAACTGACCGGTTGAGAAAGCAATGTGAGGGTTGGAAGAGGAAAGACACTGGCTGGTGGGAAGAGGAAAATCCTTCCCTAACTGTGGTCAGTCAGTCCCAGTCTCATGAGAGCCCAGACCAGGACCCACTCGGGCTGAGCTGGGAGGCTGGCAATGTCCTCTCACTCCAACCCCTTCTCAGGGACGTTCCCTGCCCTCTGCATCCTCCACTTCCTACCCTCTTTCCAGACACAGCTCCCTTCTGCTTCACCCCGGGAGCTCACCCTCAATCTGCTGTCAGTTAGCCTCTGACCCAGCTGCCCTTGCTGTTCCTCCAGGGGATCAACATATTAACAGGGGCTCGAGGGCTAGTAGAGAAAGAGTTGGCAAACTCTTTCTAAAAGGGTCAAAGAGTAATTATTTTAGGCATTGTGAACCCTGTGATCCCCGTAGCAACCATTCGGCTCTGCTATTGCATCAGGAAAGCAACCATAGACGATGAGTAAAGGAATAAGCGTCGCTGCTTTGCCAAAAAACTTCATTTACAGAAACAGATAAAGGAGCCTAGTTTGCTGACACCTGGGTTTTAGAGAACTGAGCCCATGTGGTGGAGATTGTAACAATTTTAACAGAAGTAGCATAGCAGCAGCCAACATGCTCATAGGCCTTACCGTGAGCGAGGCGCGTTCTCAGGATCTAAAGTACAATTGTTCACTTAATCCTCTCAACAGTTCTATGAAGTAAGCAGTACTATTAATCCTGTCTTACAGATTAAGAACTGGACACAAAGATTAAGAAACCTGCCTAAGGCCACGCAACTCCTAGAAATGCTCCTAAAACACCACCAGGGAGGCAGCCTTCCCTACCACGCCTGGTCCGGGCAGCCTGGGACGGAGGCCTCAGCCACCCGGCTGCAGCGGCTGGCCCCGCATCCCACAGGGTCCCAGCTCCAAGCATTTACTAAGAAAGATGGCCGCTAGGGAAATATTCCCCACCCCACCCCCGAAAGCTTGTCCAAGTACAGATTCCTGGGCCTGAAATTTGGAAATTCCTCTTCAGGTCAAAGGGTGAGAGCCAGGAACTACATATTTCATAGTTCATGGTTCCAGGGTAGGTGAACTGGGGACCACATTTTGATAAACAGGGCTGTAAGGAATTGGTGTTAACCGAAGTCTTCCCCTCTGTTTGGGGTTATTACATAGCTTCTCCCTGGTTCCCTTTTGATGAGAAAATTAAAAGATCAGAGCAGTTTCCTAGTGAGGACTTGTCAGACATTAAGAATTAGAAAGATCTTCAATGCAGAAATCCACTTCCGAACAAGCCCAGGAACAGCCTTTCTGGGGTGCAGTTGGAGAACCTGCATTTTAACAAGCATGAGGGTGAAACCTATATGGAAGATATGAGACCCACTGATCTTTGCAGGCAGCTCTGGGGCTGCACCAAGCCAGTCTCAGTGGGCCCTAGTGGGGAGACAAGCAGAGACTTCTTACACTCCTGGGTCCTGAAGTCCCCGATAAGCTGCTTTTCATATCCAGGGGAACATTCAGGAGGCTTGGTTTCCACTTTCCCACCTCTATATGACCTCAAGAGCACACTGCTACCCATCTTTCATGTGACAAGAGGCTTACTCCATTTTTGCCAGTTCTCTTCCTACTTATTGAATCCTCATAGAGCATTTGAAATTGAAGCAGACAGCTGAGAACTACAAGACTGATTTCCGGAAATGTTTCTAAGCCCTGCTCATTACAATGGTTCTCACCATCCAAGAGGTCAAGGTAAGATCATGGCGTCTGGCAGGAAAGACTAAACACATGGAAATTGTTGAGTAAAGGGAAGACACCAATGGGGTGGGCTTTTCTCCGAAAGGAAACATAATTCTAAAGAGGAAAAGGTCTATCCGCTTTCTACTGTAAAATGAAAAAACTAAAATAACTTAGTAATGAGTTTGATGTCCTTTATTCAAGGAAAAACCATCCAGGGATTTGGGGAGCACCTTGCCTCACAAGCAGGGCAGTGCTCTTCCCGAGGGATTTTGGGCAAGAGCAGGACTTACAGAGTTAAGAGCAGCAATACAGAAACAGGACATGATTGGCTGGGTTTGCATATCTGACCTTATTTGGAAAGACCAAGGAACAAGGAAATAACTAGGCTAGAGTTGGAGAGGTGTTTGGGGATTGGGTGACTGGAAATACTGCCTTTCTGGTCAAGGGCAGCATTTGCAGGATCACAGAAGTTCGGTTTGCTGATGTGGCTCTGGGTGGGAGTGGACAGGAGGGTCTCCAACTTGGACCTAGAAATTCATTTCAACGCTACTGTTCCGGAAGTTACAGTACAAGGAAACAGGTTTAAATTGCAAAAGGGACGCTTAATTGTTAGATACAAAGACCTTCCTGGTCATCTGAGGATTCTTGGATTCTAAAAATGTTTTAAGGAGGGAGACGGTGTTAGTCACAGAGAATCACGCCAAAGCTACATGTTGGGAGCCTCTGAGACAAGCATGGACAGATGAAATTCTTCAGAAAGAGATGGTGTTGGAGAAGGAATGGATGGGGCTTGGTTTGGGGATTTTTCTTTGTCCTGGGAGAAGTCATTCAGTTTTTTTTGTTTTGTTTTGTTTTGTTTTTTCCATTTTTTAACTTAAAAAATTGCAATAAAAATACATATAACAAAATTTATTTACCACCTTAACCACTTTGATTGTACAGTTCCATGGCTTTAAGGACAGTCACGTTGTTGTGCAAATACGACTACCATCCATTCTACAGCTCCTTTCATCTTACAAAACTGAAACTCCCTACCTATGAAACAATGACCGATCTCCTCCATCCCCAGCCCCTGGCGACCACCACTTCTGCTGGTCTCTATGAATCTGGAAGTCATTCAGTTTTGAAGTCATTTAATGGAAGCAAGATGATGGTAAATCAGACATGTAACTTGATTCAGAGAACAAGAGATCGGCTCTCTTAGAAAACAAAGAGGAATTGTAATCCCATTTTTCCTTGAAAACTGCAAAATTATTTTTGGTACAGCTGATTATTTTATGCAAGTGACTGGCAGCTCCTTTCAGGACCAGTTGGATTATCTGACTCTTCAGCAGGATTCTCAGTCAGCACAAGAGGAAGGTGATAAAAAGGCCTGTGTGGGGGCATTATTGGAAATTCTAGAGGTAATTGGTCAAGTATACAGACTAGCTAAGAAGGCCTCCTGACTTAGTAGCAGGTGTGTTTACACCTGAATCAAACTTTTAAACAATCTTCTAATTAGTCATCATGCGAACAGGAGCTCTACCATGGTAGCCACTTTCCGAGACAATGCCACATATCACACACTGATAAGGACAGCTTTGTACAAACATGCAAGTAAGAATGTCAGTCACTGATGGCCTGGGAATGGATGGGCTAAATGACTCTACATAACAGGAAAGGAAGAAAACTAGCCACACCTTGGTTTTCTCAGTTAAACTTCCTGGAAGAGCAGTTTGCCAGCCTCCTGTAAATTTCCCTACTTTGAATAACATTTCTACTTATTCTGATAGTAGCAACTATTATGAAAACAACCAGATGACTGGTTAGGCACACATTACCTAGGAGGCACTGTGTAAGATGCTTTACCCAAACTATTTCATTTAATTCCCATAACAATCCCGTAAGCCAAGATGGTTCCCTCATTTTTTAAAAGACTGAGCTCAGAGAGGTTATGTGTAATACCCAAAACTTGAAAAATATTAAAATGGAGAAATTAGCTTAATGATGTGGGTCTTTTTCCAGGGCAGAATCCATTCTCACTTGATTAGCGAAGCCAACATACTTTGTTTACACATTATTTGTTCATCCATGCACTCATCCACAAATTTTTTTATTGAGAGCACCTACTATGCCAGGCACTGTATAAGGCATTGGGGAAACATCAGTGAAGCAGACAGACTCTGTCCTTGCCCTCACGGAGCTTAAACAGAGGTGAACATCATGGGAAAGCAAGCACCCACTAGCATTTTAGTAGATCTCGAAGTATAGAGAGATCAACAGGTAAGTAGATGAACAAGTTGTGATATATTCATAAATACAGAATAGAATTCACAATAGAATATTGTCACCATGAAATATTGAGCAATAAAAAAGAATTGGACTATTGCTACACACACAGACAAAGCTCAAAGTCATGCTAAATGAAAGAAGCCAGATATAAAACCAAATGCTGTATGATTCCACTTATATAAAATGCTGGAAAAGGCAATGTTATAGTAATAGAATCCAATCAACAGACGCTAGGGGTGTGAGTGGATGGAGATTGACTTCAAGGGCAAAAGGAAACTTGATTGTGTTGGTGTTTCCACAACTATACAAATTTGTCAAAATTCAAGGAACTATATGCTTAAAATTGGTGAATTTTATTGTGTGTAGTTTACATCTCAATAAAACTGACTTTAGAAAAATAAGGAACCCTGGAGTCCACATTCCATCTCTTTCACTAACATAGCAGATGACATTGGTCCAAACACTTAATCTATGATAGGTTTCTTCTTTTGTAATGTGGGGTAATTGAGATCTGTTCTGCATCTTTTATTACTAGGTCAAGAGAATTTCAAATGTGGGGGGGGGAAATGTATCAAATATTATATAAATATGTAACTTAATCGTTATTGGTCCGTCACTGAGGACAGTTCTATCCCCAGTCTTAGAAGCCTAGAATGAATTTAATTTGGTAGGTTTCATAACATTTTGGATTTTGATCTTCTTGAAAGGTCAGCCTCAGAGGCTCAGAGAGGGCTTCACAGTCCCAGATCAGCGTGTTTTAGAGAAGACCCAGCCATCTGTTTTGGATTTGGACCATCAAGTGGCTGGCCAGATGGAGGCGTCTGTAGCTTTTTGCCAATGACCACATATCCCTACATAATTAACAAGACCATGTCCCCTGTCCAGCTGGATGAGAGACAAATGCTGAGGGTGGATCTATGGAGCCTGGTCACAGAACAAAGTAAGCAGTTGATGGTAAACAGTGTGTTCAGTACAGCTCCTTGATTCCTATCCAGGGATTTCTGTCTTGAGTGCCAACTATTTTCCTGAAGAAGCAGAAATGTTCTCTTCTCAATTGTGAAAGCAATTCTAATGCCACCAATTTTTCTTTTCTTTATTTTACAGTTCAATATGTCACCAACTTTGGAACATGAGTAGCACAGAAAATTCAGTTTGACATATTAACCACCCAGCTGGAATTCGATTTAGTTACCAAAATGCACTTGGGCCCATGGCAGACCCTGAGAAGAAAGCCCAGAAGAACACTGTACAGTCCTTATCCTCAAAGTCTTTAAATTTAACTTTTCCTAAGAGCTCAGCCTCTTCATTTACTAGGTCAGGAAAAAATATACATATTTGTAATATAAAAAATGTCCATTATGGAATATTTAACATTTTAGAATATATTTTTAGAAAGGAATAATCACCATGAATCCCACTCTTGACACAGTCTGTTTCTTTCCAGTATTTTCATTATTATTTATATATGAATATTTTATAATATAAATTTTTATCCACTTAAAGTTTGGCCAGTAGGGTTTTCAAGGAGTCATTGGGTCTGAATGCCACCTATTTTTCCTTAATTCTGCTTCCTGAGATCATTCAGGAGTACTGATTCTTCTCTCAACAGGCTTTCACCAATGGAGAAGCCCACTGTAAAGCCTGTGGGTCATCATACGCCTTTTTAAAAAATAATGCTAATTAAGTTTCCCTATATTCACAGTTAATAGTTATTCAATACAAAAAAAAAACTGGAAACACAGTAGGAAAATGCTAACTTTAATCCCACTACCCCCAAATAACCACTGTTGACATCTTAGTATTTGTCTTGTAATTTACCCCTTGCTTATTTTTTCATCACAAAAATGTTAGTTACATTAGGTTTATAGCATGGCTTATAAATGCAACTCCATGTCAAAAGATATTTCTCAATAACATGCTTTTCAGCTTTTCAGTGGTTACAGAGAATTTTCACTGACTGGATTTACTGAACTTAACTAACCAAGTCTGTGTTGTGCACATAGAGGTTATTTTCGGCTGATTTTGCTTATCACAGTCAATGCTACAGCAAATATCCTGCATTTGCAATTGCAAGTACTTCAGGTTATCGCCTCAGAACAAATTCCAGTAAGTGGAATTGCTGAGTCAAAATGTCCTGAGTTGTTTTATTTTCTTAAAGGAATGTACTTACAAAGGATCTCCAATTCCCCCACCCTCTGAGAGCATGTCACAAAAAAGCAAAGGCAATTTGAACTCCTTAAGCCAAAGGCCCAAGAATGCAATGATTAAGTCTTTAAAAGGGAAGTGTCGGGCACAGTCCAAGGCAGTGTAGGAAGATCCTGAGTCACCTTGTCCCACAGACACACTGAATCCACCTGTGGAAAATTCCCTCTGAAAATAACCAGCACACTAGCTGAAGAGCTCCTTCACAACAAATGATAAGAGGGCTACAGTAAAACGTGTAAGAGAGGCAGAGACACGATCTAGACAAAACCCTAACCCTGGCATGGCAACCCACAAGAGAGAGGAACCTCACAAATCTAGAGTTTCTCTCTGAAGAGCAAGGGGTTTGTGCCCCACATTAGGCACCCCGACACTTGGGACCTGCAATAGAAAAATAAGCCCCCAAAATGTCTGACTTTGAAAACCAATAGGGCTCATGTCCATGAGACCCAAAGGACTACCAGGAACTGAGGTACTTCTCTTAAAAGGCTATGCACAGGCTCACTCCAAGAATGAGCACAAAAGCAGCAATTTGAAGGATACCCATATATGAAAGAGATTCATTTGCTTATCTTAAAGCATCTGCTAGAGGGACAGGGCTGGTTGGGACTCTCTCCATGGATGGAGGTGCTAGTGGGCATCGTCTTTGTGCTCCCAACTTTGATAGGGCTGGTGGATGCGCTCCAGCCCAGCACTCTCTTGCTTCCCTGCAAAAGTCAGTGGGAGTGCCCTGGCCTTGCACGCTCACTCAGGCCCATGAAAGCTAGAGGGCATGCCCTGGTCACATGCTCTTCCACAGTTCCACTAAAACCCATGGGCACATGCAGTCTACATGGGATGCTTCTTAATTGTCTGGCTCTAGTGGCTAGGGGTACTTGCATTCCAGGGTCCCATGGGCCTGTAGCAACTGGAGAGACAGTTCTTGGCTGTCTACTACCCCCAGACACTGCACACACAGCAGATGAAACACACCCCCCATCTTTCTGTGAGAAAGGCCTACATACTCACCCTGGAGCTTCAGCCTGTGGGTTTCAGGTTTGGCACACTTCTAAAGACCTCCAGAGGTGCTCTCAGGGAATGTAAGCTTGGGATACCATCTTTTTATGCTCCCTTAGCCTCACTACATTTCACCACTAACTCCCAAAAAGGAGCTTATACACTTCCCTATTTTTGCAAATGTGACCTAGAGGACATCTTCAGATTGCTTGGTCTGAAGGCTGAGTGAAGACACTGAGAAGGCCAGCAGGACTTACCACCGTGGTCTCACAAGGCTGTATATGTTTGCATACTTTAAACGCTGCTACCTGAGGTTTTTGCTTCTAATCAGCCTAGAACTAGGCACTGGCTGATATCCCTTCTTTTGGGACACTAACAGATCTTAACATACCCTCAACAAGAGGGTCCTATCAGGAATAAGTGAGGCTGTAAACAAACACAAAGGTTAGAGAGACATCAAGAGCTAGGGCAAGGTGGAAAGATAATGTTCATCTCCTAGATAAGGCCACTCCTTCAAGTTTGGGAGAGGTGATCTTTTACCTAACACATAGAGAGAATGGAGCAAAATGAGGAAACAGAGATATGTTCCCAAAACAAGATACAACCTCAGAAAAAATGCATGATAAAATGGTGATAAGTAGTTTACTTGATGAAGAGTTCAAAGTAATGGTCATAAAGATGCCCACTTAACCGGGGAAATGAATGGATGAACATAGTGAAAACTTCAACAAAGACCTAGGAAATATGCGAAAGTACGAAACAGAAGTTACAGAGATGAAAAATACAATAACTGAACTGAGAAATACACTGGAGGGGTTCAACAGCAGACTGTTGGGACCTCACCCAAACAGAGCAACAACAACAAAAAAAAAGAATTTGAAAACATGAAGATAGCTTAAGGGACCTTTGGAATAACATCAAGTGCAATACCATTTTATGGAGCTTCCAGAGGCAGAAGGGAGAAAGGGGCAGAAAATTTATTTGAAGAAATAATGGCTGAAAACTGACCTAATCTGGAGAAGGAAACAGACAATCATATCCAGGATTCCAGAGAGTAAAATAAAAAAGATTAACCACAAAAGACCCACACCAAGACACAACATAACTAAAATGTTAAAAATTAAAGAGAGAATCTTCAGCCATAAAAAGAAAAGAAATCCTACCATTTGCAACATAGATCTAGAGGGAATTATGCTCAGTGAAATAAGCCAGGCAGAGAAAGACAAATACCATATGATTTCATTTATTTGTGGAATATAAAAACAAAGCCAAATAGCAGTAGACTCATGGACACTGAGAAGTGACTGGTGGTTGCCAAGGGGGAGGGTTTGGGCAGGTGTAGGGGAAGGAGAATGGGGATAAGGGGGCACAATAATTTGCAATCACAATATAAGTCGGTCAGAGGCACAGTAGTATAGCATGGAGAATATAGTCAATGATTCTGTAACATCTTTCTACATTGATAGTAACTGCACTAGAGGGATTTAATATGGGTAACTGTTGAGCCACTGTGTTGTATGTTTGAAACCAATATAAGATTGTCTATCAGTGATACTTTAATTAAAAAAGTTAAAGAGAGAATCTTAAAAGTAACAAGAAAAAACAACTTTTTACATACAAGGGAACCCTCAACAGACTATCAGCATATTTTTCAGCAGAAACTCTACAGGTCAGAAGGGAGTTGCATGATAGGTTCAAAGTGCTGAAAGGAAAAAACTTCCAACCAAGAATACTCTACCTGTCAGGGTTATCACTCACAACCAAAAGAAAGAGTTTTCTAGACAAGCAAAAGCTAAAGGAGTTCATCACCGCCAAACCAGCCTTGCAAGAAATGTTAAAGGGAATTAGTAACAACAAAACATATGTACATATAAATTTCACTGGTAAGGGTAAATATACAGTAAAGATAGTGGATTAATCACTTATAAAGCTAGTATGAAAGTTAAAAGACAAAAATAATAAAAATAAGTATAATTACACTAATCAGTTAAGGGATACATATAAAGAAGATGTAAAATGTGACATCAAAACCATAAAATGGGGCAGGGAATAAAAATGTAGACTTTTAGAATGTGTTCAAACTTAAGTTGGTATCAACTTAAAATAGACTATTATATACATAGGATGTTGTGTGTAAGCCTCATGGTAAACCAAAGCAAAAACCTATAGTAGATACACAAAAGATAATAAAACAGTAATCTAAGCATTATCTCTTAAGTCATCAAACCACAGGGAAGAGAACAAGAGCAGAAGAAAGAAACAGAGAGGAACTACAAAACAGCTAGGAAACAATTAACAAAATTTCAATAAGTACATTCATATCAGTAATTACTTTAAGTGGAAATGGGCTATATTCTCTAATTAAAAGACAAAGAATGGCTGATGTAAGGACATACACAGATTGAAAGTGAAGAGATGGGAAAAGATACTCTACGCCAACGGAAACCAAAAGAAAACTGGGTGGCTTTACTTACTAGGATCAGAGAAGAACAACAAAAATAACCACGAAAATTTAACAAAATGGCAATAACTACATACATATCAATCATAACTTTAAATGTAAATAGATTAGAAGCTCCAATCAAAATGCATAGGGTGACTGACTGGATGAAAAACAAGACCCATCCGTTTGCTGCTTATCAGAGACTCACACTCGACCTAAAGAGACACACAGACTGAAACTGAAAGGATAGGAAAAGATAGTTCATGCAAATACAAACGGAAAAAAAAAAGCTGGAGGAGCAATACTTACACCAGACAAAAAACTTTAAGACAAAGACTGTGACAAGAGACAAAGAAGGACTTTATATTAATGATTAAGGGCACAATCCAGCCGGAAGATATAAATGAAAGAAGAAATCAAGTACTAGAAGAAAACTGGAAAAATCAGACATATGTGGCGATTAAACAACATTCTACTGAACAACCAATGAGAAAATATTTGCAAACCATGTATCTGATGAGGGGTTAATACACAAAATATATAAAGAACTCATACAAATCAATAGCAAAAAAAAATCCAATTAAAAAATAGGTAGAGGATCTGCTAGATATTTTTCCAAAGAAGACATACAGATGGCCAATAGACACATGAAAAAACACTCATCCTCACTAATCATCAGGGAAACGCAAATCACAACCACAATGAGATACCACCTCACACCTGTTAGAATGGCTATCACCAAAAAGACAAGAAAATAACAAGTTTTGGTGAGGATGGGAGAAAAGGGAACCCTCTTACATTCTGGGTGGGAATGTAAATTGGTGCAGCCACTGTGGAAAACAGTGTAGAGGTTCCTCAAAAAAGTAAAAATAGAAATACCATATGATCCAGCAACTCCACTTCTGGCTATTTATCCAAAGAACAGACATCTCTATATTTATTGCAGAATTATTTATAATAGCCAAGATATGGAAACGACATAAGCGTCCACTGATGAATGAATGAATAAAGAAGATGTGGTATGTTAAAACTAATAGACACAGAGAATAGACGGTGGTTGCTAGAGGCGAGGAGTTTGGGGAGGGGCGGAAATGGGTGAGGAGGTCAAGAGGTACAATGAAAAATTGTCATGGGGATTTAATGTACAGCATGGTGACTGTAGTCAATAGTATTATACTGCGTATTTGAAAGTTGCTAAGAGAGTAAATCTTAAAAGTTACCGTCACAGGAAAATAAATGTATAACTTTTAATAGTGACAAATGATAACAAGACTTATGATGATCATTTCACAGGACATGCAAATATTGAATTATTATGGTCTACACTTGAAATTAATATAATGTCACCTGCCAATCATGCCTCAAAAATGTTTTTTGAAAAAGAAAAGAAAATCTGAGTTGGGGGCATTGACAGCATACCTGCTCAGTACTCCTCAAGACTATCAAGATGATGAAAACCAGTGAAAGAACCAGCAGCTGACACAGAGCAGAGGAGGCTGGAGAGACAGGACAGATAAATGCACCATGGCACCCTGGATCAGATCCTCAAGCAGAAAGAGGACACTAATTGGAAAACTGATGGAAGTCAAATAAGGTTGGATTTTAGATAATAGGAATACATCAATGCTCATTTTTGGGTTTTGAAAAATGTACCATGGTCATATAAGATGATAAAAATAGAAGCAGAGGGGAGATAAGCAAACTGGATGCATCTGCAACTTTTCTGTAAATATAAAATCATTCCAAAGTAAACCATTTTTAAAAAAAGAGAGAGAAAGAGGGAAACAAAGAGATAGTACTATGTGTCTGATGGCTTACAAACAGCAAAACAAAACCAAGGAATATTAGGACTAATAAGATGGACGAAGCAATGTCTGTCCATTCTTTTTGAGACACTGTGATATAAGTCATAGTACATTTAACAAGAGTGGCAAAGTATGTTTCCTGCAGAAGATACTTCAAATGGCATAATGGTTATAAACACAATAGACACAACTGGTCTCCCAAGGAGTAGAGGAAGTCAGCTTCTCTTATCTGCGTGCTGCAGTGAGAACAGAGCCGAGTTTTCAGCAAGACATTACTTAATCTTCAATCCAGCCCTTTGATGCTTTTTATGAACTGAATGTTTTTGTTATTCTCCCTACCCACCACCATCCAAATTCATATGCTGAAGCCCTCACTTTCTATGTGGCTGCATTTGGGGATGCGGCCTCTGAAGAAGGAATTAAGGTCATAGGGTGGGGCCCTGGTCCTTGTAGAGAGGACAGTGGGAGTCACCTGCACCCTCCACATGCATGCAGCCAGAAAAGGCCATGTGAAGAGACAGCAACGAGGCAGCCAATCTACAATCGAGGAAGAGGGTTCTCACCAGAAACCAAATACGCCGGCACCTGGACCTTAGACTCCCAGCCTCCAGAACTGGGAGAAGATAGGTTTCTGTTATTTAAGCCACCCAGCCTGTGGTATTTTGTAATAGCAGCACAAGAAGGTTACTACCACAGGGGTGTTAACACTATCATCTACATTATAAGTAAGAAAACTTTGACTGAGAAAGGTTAAAAATTTGTACAAGGTCCCACAGTAAGCAGTAACCAGCTTTTAAATTCTTCTCTGTCTGATGTCACAGACCACTTTCTATTCGCTTTATCCCCTGGACTCTACAGGAGGGAAACGTGATGCCCATCTTTCGGGTGTGAGTCGAGACACTCTATTCAGCCTTTCTAGGCTCCAAGGCCTGTCCTTGATCTGCCTCAATTCCTGAAAATCCAAATTAAAGAATCTTTGCCCAATGTTCCAAAGTCTTCTCGCTTTTCTTTTTTGGAACCTATATAAAATTCTTAAACCCCTTGAAAGAGCCATGTAGCCCCCTCCCCAAAAGTATAACCTATTTGATAGGTTCACAACATTGCCTTTCTCTAATTATCTAGATGATGAAAAAGAACACCAACTAGGCCTGACCAGTTGCCACCAATGCAATTATGTTACAGAGAAATGTCAAACCAGTAGGCTTGTATCAAAACATGATAATTAAAACTAAATGTAGTTGTTACACCTTTTAGAGCTACTTAATTCTATTGTAATTACACTTTGAAACTGGGCCATAATGAAAGTTCATGACAAAAGTAAAACAGAGAAGAACAAAGCCTCCATTATGCCCTTGACTTTTTGGGGGTGATGGGGTGGGGGTGGGAGAAGCTCTCATCAATATCCCCAAGCCAGCCATGGCCTCTCTAATCCCCCCGCTATGGGTTAAATACCCACGTGGACATGCACATTCACAAAAGCTTTCCAACTCTGTGGCTTAATCCTAAAAAAGCATGTAGATGATCCAGCTATTAAGTTGTTCGGCCATCGTGTATTCACTCAAGACTGCTCTTGCTCTCAGTTACCATCCGAACTAGACACTTAGGAACCATCCTTGCCTTTTCCCTCTCATAGCAGTTAATCTCAGGCAGGTCTGTGGATTCACCTCATAACTAACTCGCAAAACCATCTGCTACCCCCCTTTCCAGTAGTGCCCCATCTCAGATCAGTATCGCCACTCCCTTCTTCTCCATCAGCCTCCTGACTGGCCCAACCAGCCTCCCCACAAAGTCACTCTCCAGAGACAAGGAACTTCAACAAGGCAGAACAGGTATTACTAAAAGTCTGTGTATTTGCCATACGGTGTGTTTATCTCGACATGTAACTCTATGTGGTTACTCAGCGTGTTAAAGCTGTTTTCATGAAAGGTCTTAAATTCTTGGCAGGACCTCAGATTTGTATTGTTTTATGGTTTGAGGACAAGCCACTTCACTTTGAGCTTTGGTTTCCTTATCTGTAAAATGAGGTCACACCTTGATGATGTTCCATCTCAAATTCTAAGGTTCTTTGAGGTCATGAGTAGCCTTACCATCCACTTCTAAGATTTCATTTGCTTTTATAATTCAATACTAGGAATTCCGTGTGTATATTGGTGAGCTCTACTGTGTTTAGACTGTAATACTTCCTGACTGAAATCTGTCTTTGGTATGATATGGTCCACAAGAGGGCGCCCACTTTCTAAAAAACTGCACATTACAGTTTTAGTTTTACAGAAATCGTCACTTCAATTTCAGAGAAATTTCAGGGATCACAGGATTGTAAACAATTTCAACTGCATTTATAACTTGTTTAGATACTTCAAAAGATAATTATTAGTACCTTTTTTATTTTAATTTTAAAGAAAGAGTATCTCCACAAATAGATTGAGTATTTTCGAGAGCAACTAAGTAGTTTTGAGGGAAGATTCTTCTAACCATGGAGAAAAATTGATTCAAGGATGTACATTTATGAGGGTTAGGTAAATTTTAATGGGGTTTGGTGATGGAGATAGTGGTGATGTGAAGTGGGGGCAAAGTTATAAGGATAAGGGAAGGGAAGAGAAAGGAGTTGGGAGACTCTGAAGGGTAGAGGTGGGAGCTGGACAAATAAATTAATAGCCAAAGAGACCTGTAGGAACACACACACAGACATTTGGTCAGCCCTTCAGACACCATAGAGCAGCTGTCAAGCAAACAGGACATGACAAGGAGACCCAAAACGCCTCATAAAAAGCAAAGCAGCCACCTAGCAGGCTGGTCAGGGCATCCTGAGAAGACATGAAAAATGAGGCCCGCAAGGACTTCTTATATGAGGTTGTAGAATTAGTAGAAAAAACATGGGCTTTCTCAATATGGTTTGGAGTGGCCTTAAGAACGTTAAATAAAATTTTAAGTGTAAAACACAGTATCATTAACCATAAGTGCCCCATTGTACAGCAGATCTCTCAAACTTTTCATCTTGCATAACTGAAACTTTATTCCCACTGAATAGCAACTCCCATTTTCCTCTCACCCCAGCCCCCGGCAGTTCCCATTCTACCCTGTGCTTCTATGAGTTCAGCTATTTTAGCCCCCTTACATGAGCGCAATTATGCAGTATTTGTCATTCTGTGACTGGCTTATTTCACTTAGCACCATGTCTCCAGGTCCATGCATGTTGTCACAAATGGCAGGACTTTCTTCCTTTTTAAGACTGAATAATATTCCATTGTGTGTATACACCACCTTTTCTTTATCCATTCATCTGCTGATGGACATTTAGGTTATTTCCTCATCTTGGCTGTTGTGAATAATGCTTCACTGCAGTTTAAGTATAATTGCCTCAAACTGTAAGCAACTCAAATGTCCATCAAGTGGTGAATTAATAAACAAATTGTGCTATATTCATCCAGTGGACAAACTACCAACCAAGGCAATAACATAGATGAATCTCAAATACATCAGGTTGAGTGAAAGAAGCCAGATTCAAAATAAGGCATACTAATGATTTCTTTACATGCAATTCATAGGCCAAACTAAGTTACGGTGACAGAAATCAGAACAGAGGCTGGGGGACAGGAACTAGGTGGTAAAGATGGACTAGAGAGGGGCATGGGGGGACTGCCCTGGGCAATGGGAATGTTCTAATCCTGTTTAGGATGTAGATTTCACTGGTAAACAGATTAAATTGTTCAATTAAGCTTTGTGCATTTGATGTATGTAAATTATATCCTAATAACACTTTGGAAATATAAGAGAAATATAGTCCTTTGGAAAAATAAGAGAAAACAAAACAAATAAGACCATGATATTTAACTAATCACAAAGCACTCGCAAAGCAAAGCTGAGCTACCAAGAAATATGAAGGCAGCACGGACAGAGATGGCTTCCCTGGCAAACAGACAGAAGCACGTGGTGACGAGTGAACCAAGAGCAACTTTCTAGAAGAGTGGGCATACCCGTAGCCATTCAGAAAAACAGGCATCTGACAAAGACCACGTCACCAAAAGGTTCCCTCTATGAAAGCTGACTTCTCATTAGGCATAATCAGGGTCTGTGGAAAGGGTTGATAGGGCACAACAAATCCTACACATTTGTCTATTTTCTATTAATGTGTCTATTAATTCGTCTATTCACCCTACAACTGGGTCCTCTGCACTCCCTCCAGAGTAGCCGTAATCTGGCCACTTCTCTGGACCTTCACTGCAGCCACTGCCGCCCAGGCCACCAGGGTCTCCAGACTGATGACAGCAATAAGTTCCATGACTGGCGTCCTTGCTTCCACCCAGCCCCTCTACAGCCTATTTTCTGCTCAGCAGCCAGATAGATGTGGCTAAAAAACCCTAGTCGTTTTCCATGACCCTTAAAATGAAAGGCCCAGTTCTCACCTTGGCCTACGAGGTCTACAGGAACCAGCAGCTGTCCATCTCTCCAGCTTCAGCTCCTTCCCTGGTACACCCCCATCAGCCCTGTGATCCAGCCATGGTGGCTTCTTCCTGGAGCTCAGATATCCTGAACCTATCCCAGGTACAGGGGTTTGTACTTGCTGGGCCCTCTGCTTGAAATGATCCTCCTCCACTGCTTCTTGCTTTTGCTTCATTTAGATCAGTGTTCAAATGGCCTCTATCGGAGATACCCACCCTGACTCCACTTTATAAAATGGCTCTCCCACCCCCAGTTACTATCTTTCCTTTTAACCCAGATGATGGTTAATTTTATGTGTGAATTTGCCCAGATATTTGGTTGAACATTATTCTGGGTCTCTCTGTGAGGGTGTTTTTAGATGAGATTAGCATTTAAATCAATAGACTGAGTAAGCAAATTGCTCTCTGTAACATGGTGGGCCTCATCCAATCAGTCGAAGGCTTGAATAGAACAAAAGGTTCTCCCCCAAATAAAAGAGAATTCTCCTGCCTGACCACCCTCGGGAAATGGAAATTGCTGGATCATATGATTGTTCAATTTTTAATTTTTTGAGGAACTTCCACCCTGCTTTCCATAATGGCTGCACAAATTTACATTCCCACCAATACTGCAGAAGGATTCTTTTCTCCCCACATCCTCTCCAACACTTGTTATTTCTGTCTTTTGGACAGTAGCCACACTGATTTGTGTGAGGAGGTATCTCATTGTGGTTTTGATTTCCATTTCCCTGAAGATTAGTGATGCCGAGCACCTTTTCGTGTGCCTCTTGGCCGTCTGTATGTCTTCGGAAAAAATGTCGAATCTGAGCTTTCACCACTGAGTCATGCTGCCTCCTGAGTTACTCCAACACTTTTCTAGCTGGTCTTCCTGCCTGAATTCTTGCCCAGCTCCAGTCTGCTTGCAATGCCATTATGCCACAACCAACCCTGCCTACAGCCTCTCAGAGGCTTCGTGCTGCCCTCGGGACACCATCCAAGTGTCATATCATGGCCAACTATAACCTGGCTTCATTTACCCTCCAAGGTCTCCCCCACGTTACCATCTCCCCTCCCCTTCCCTGCTCCTGTACACACACTATACTCCAGCTTTAGCTTGTTTGGGTCCCTTGCTTTAGACCCTCAAACTCAACATGCCCTCCTATGTCTGGGCCTTCATAAAGCAGTTCCCTAGCCTACAGAGTCCTCTCCCCAACAGACCTGCTTATTTCCAGCCCACCCTTCAATTTTCCATTGAAATGCCATTTCCTCCAGAAACCTCCTTTGACTTCGTCAAACTACTTTATGAGCTCCAGATAAGGGTTCCCAGAGAGTCCTGGGCGTCCCTTTCCACAGACCACCACCTTTTCTTGGTTTTGGTTGTTGAACTTCCTGCCTTCCTAGCTGGACCAGAACTATTCTGTTTTGCTAACTTTAGGGCAAGTCCCTAGAACAGTGCCTGACACAATGTGTGCTTAATACATATTCATTAAGTGTTTGAACATATTTATGAGTAGTAGAGATATAATTTTACTGTTAAGGAACCATCTGTCTACTTGTATAAATTTTCTAGAAAAGGTAAATATACAGAGAAAGAAAGTAGATTAATGGTTGCCAGAGGCTGAGGGTGGAAATGGGGAATGACTGCCTAATGAGCAAGAGGGATCTTTTTGGTATGATAAAAATGTTCTGAAATCGGGTAGTGGTGATAGTTGCACAACTCTGTAAATTACCTAAAAATCACCAAATTGTACATTTAAAATGAAAACATTTTATGGCATGTAAGTTGTTAAAAAATAATTTCATCTGATGTCCACTGGCTCATTGCCAACCAGTTCCAGAGATTTTTCTGACGGCAGGAAAGACAACCCAAAGTCTTACATAGCTTAACGTTTTTGTAAGAACAATAATATCCAGGCCTCAAATTTCACTGTTTCATATGCAACCTTAACTTCTCAGTGGAAGGTATTTTGTTACTTTAGATTTTTCATAGGCTGCAATCATTAAGTTTCATGGCAACTGATAAGGAGGCCCAGAGTCACATGGCTATGAAAATTCCTGTACTGAACATTAAAAAAGAAATCTTTGTGGATTAATTTGCTCAAAGGCTAGCACAATGAGTGCATGTGGTAGATAAGGCCAAAGAAATGCCTCAGTGTGAGCAGGCCAGAGATGGGAATATGACACAGAGGGTACCAGCTGTTTTCCCCAGTTCCTGAACTCCCTGATGCAAAGTTGAGAAACAGTTGCATGATTCCTAGGGGACTGAAGGTCTTTGATTTCTCTCCTGCAAATTCAGCAAGAATTTGGGGTTCCTAGCCCAACAGGGGGGAACATATGTGGGAACAGGCAGACTTTGGGGCCCCACATTCTGGGAAAGAATGCTTCTTTGCTGGTGCAAGGAAAGGCAAGAAATGGCTTGCCGAGGGGCTGCTGCTATACCTATGAAGTTACCGCACACCATGCTGTAGGCCCCAAGCAGACAAATCATGGTACTTCTCAGGCCCAAGATCCCTGGAGAGCTCAGCGTGGCTGTGCCAAAGCCCCTTGTCCTATGGAACCTGGGTGTTGGGGACCGAGCAGCAAAGGCAGCTGGGGAGAGAACTCCACCACTCTGGCCCCAGGTTGTCTCTTGCTGGGTGTTTGCTCTTCTACATAGGAATTGTTGGTGATTCTTGATTGCCAGGTAGGTAGTCTATGTAATTTTATAATACAGAAGGAACAAAACCCAGGAAGAAAAATGATTCAATGGACAGATTACTGGACTGGAACACAGGAGACCTGAATTCAAATCCTAGTTTTACAACTAATCAGCTATGTGACATTGGGGAAATCACTTCTCCTCTTTAAGCATCTGATTGTCCATCTGTAAAGTGAGGGGTTTGGGTTAGATGACTTTTAAAGTCCTTTTGCCTCTGATAATAATAATGGTAATAACTCTGATTTCCTAATCATGGGTGACAGGTACATTTGTATGGAGTCCTCACAGGCAGGTACATATTTCTCTGTTTCAGAATGAGGACAAGGGAGGCTAACCAAATTGCTCAAGTTCAAAGAACTTGGAAACAGAATTTCTTGGACTTGCCCATGTCTGTCTGTTCCACACTGAGTCTGGACCCCTAACTACACAGCACTGTGGCAGAATTATTCCTCACATCCTGGGCTTGTGGGCACCCCAGACATTTTCAAAGGCCTCTCGCTACCCTACAAAAGCCTTTAGATTTTTTTCCCCCTAAGGCTGTCCGGTGAATGAAAGACATGGTATTATCCATGCCATGAAACTAGACAGGGGATATTTATGGATTGGAGAGTGGAGAGTTCCACTTGACCCATTAAAGGCATTATTCCTGGACACCTTTGGGATTCCCAGGGAAAAATGGAGCTCACTTCTGCACCAATGCAATAGCCACTCGTGGGCCAGTTCCAGAACACCAACGCCAGCGTTGACACACACTCCTCCTCTCATCTTCACTGCAACCCCTGCAAGTAAGGGTCATTTTGCTGATTTCATAGAGGAAAATACAAACCTAACTCTGCTTGACTCATAAGTCCATGATCTTAAAAGACTGTACTTATTAGAAAAGACTGGTTGCAAGGGGGAAAAAAATCAATTCAAGGTACTGTAAGCAAAAGAAGAAATATTATTATGGAAGTAGTTATTTCACAGATTTCCTGAGTAAGGAACCAGAACTGGAAATTAGAAAGCCACCCCTCCCCCTCCGCCTCTCTCTCTCCATCTTTTGCTTCTCATTCTGTTTGTAAAATACCTCTCTACACTTCCCAGCCCGGTTGCAGAACTGGCTACTCCATAGTTCCTCAGTTATATGCTACTGGTCCATCTTTTCATGAAAACTTCTTGAGTTCCCAGAAGAATTTAATTTTTTTCTTCTTTTTGTATTATACAGGTGGGGGTGTGAAAGCTGAAGAGGGAGACACAGACATTCCTGTGTGGGCGTCTTGTGAGTCCCGGAACAGTGCTCACCTGTCTTAGTTTGGATACCTCCAGGGCAACTAGTATCATTGTGGAAGTCCTGGCCGTTAAAATAGCTTCCCTTATATGACTCCTGCCTGTGTCAATGTCCCTCCATGGGTCCTACCTGTGCTCAGGAGGCAGTACAGGGAGGCAACCCCACCCCAAGATGTCCCAGTCCCTCCCATCCCAGCACCCGGGCACACAGTCTGGCCATCAGTGTTCCTCTGAAAATGGGCTCCAGACCAGACCAGGCTGCCGCCTCCAGGTCTGACTTCGGAGCAAGATTTCCCAGTCCTCTGGTCACCCAGCACATGGTGCCAGGGCCCAGGACAACAATTAGCCCTGGAGGAAATGCCACAGAGGGTCACTCAGGGGCCAAAGGTAGTAACGACCAAGAAGATGGGAGTGGAGACTGCTAGGATCCCGAGGATGCACCAGAAGATTAAGGATATCAGAATGGTCCCAGGCCAGGAGGGAGATGCATAGACCATGGCCCCTGCCCTCCTGGGTCCAGCTCAGAGTCACAGGTCTTGAGTGCCCTAATGAGGGTGTGGCCAGTGCTGAGGGTAAAGGGGAAATTGTGGAAATGGGACTGCTTGAGGGAGCAGAGGGGCTCAGTGAGGAGAAAGAGGGCTCAGAGGGAGGGGACATAACAGTATGTGTGAGGTCCAGGAGTGTGAGGCCCCGTGAAAAGATGGGGGCTCAGTATGAGAGATGAGGAGAAAAGCTGTAGGCCTTTCTTTTTTCCCAGTATGTGGAGGGCTCAGTGTTGCAGCCTGGACCCTTTGCTGCCCACTCCTCTGTACCCCTGTCTCCACCCACAAGCCTCTGTGTGGGCCGCTGTTAATAGTGAAATGTGAACTCAGAGAGAGAGGAGGAAGACTCTGCAGAGAGGTCAAGGGCAACATGAAGTGGGCTGGGTTGAAAGCTGGAGACCCCCTGGTACCCAGAGCTCAGCCTCATACCTCAGAACCAGTGGGCCCAGGGCCCCCCCACCCCACTCACAATCCCAGGAGAGGCATCTTACTGGTCCAACTTGAGACAGGTGTCTTCCATTACTGGTCCTGGCTGAAGACTCAACAAGCCTGGCAAGCAGGAGCCCCCGCTGTGACTCGCAGGGCGTATGCTCTGGATGGACAAACACTAGAAGAGGTGTCCTCCTTGGCTACACTACTGTCCTAGAAGGTGTCCAGGTACTTATTCATTTTGGAAAATTCAAACCAGACTTGGCCTGTATTAATAGCAGCATTTACTGAGTAATATGTAATAAAGAATGTTAGGTGCCTAAAGTCATTGATTTAGGGAGAGAAATTAGTAAACCTAAAATATACGGTAGCCACCTAAGTGCACCACGCCAGCTGCCTGGTGGGGGCTCTTGTGGTTTTCTGGTTTCTACTGTGGTGTCATCTGATAGGGAAGAAAAGCAAGCCACCTATATAATTTTAAACATTCTAGTGAAAGGAGAAAGGTAAAATTCATGTTAGGTGTGTATTTTATTTGGCCCAATATCCAAAATATTACCATTTCAACATGTAACTGATATTAAATACTGTTAATGAGCTACTTCACATTTTATGTTCCAAGTCTTCAAAATCTGATATGTGTTTTACATCTACCTCACATCTCAATTTCCATGTAATATTTTCACTGGAAACTATTTGGCCTCATCTGTATTTACATTTCCTAAATAGACAGTTGAACAAGCAGAGCTATAATTACATGTTCCATTACTTTATGCTCTCTCTCACTAGTTAGGTGGGATGAAATTATTTCGTGTCAGGATTTCCAGTTATTTCCATTGAGCCAGTCTACTGTCCAGGTTGCTCCTCCTAGGTATATAATGACATTCATTCAATTGGCAAGTCTTGCCATTGACAAGTCTTAACACTCAGGAGCTGTCTGGGAATGGTCCATGAGGAAAAATCATGTAAAGACAACATACACCTAATAACTTGACTCTGGCACCAGGGAAAGGTTTCCACCAGAGAGCAGGTCCAGCCTCTTGGCCATGGGCTTCCTCACGCTCTCCTCTCCTTGGTATGGCTGACCCTGGTGGGGCCTCGACTCTTCTTCTCCTTTTTCTTATTAATGTTTTGATTCCAGGAGGGAAGAGACAGCTCCAGTTCCCTTTTCTTGGCATCCCATTCTTCATCCCACTGGTCCAGTGGCAGCCCCTTCTGCCTGGCGGTGAGGCGGTGGGCCCGGCACTCAGGCTCAGCCCTGGGAGAGGGGAGACAGCAGCCCTCAGCACGCAGACCCCAGAGCCTGGCCTGGCTGGGGGTGGGCCTCTTCCCACCCTCCACACACAGCCGGGCACTTCAGCCATCCCATCAAGAAGGAAGGAGGCCAAGTTAGAGCATTTCCAAGTACACACTTAGGGAGGGCTCAGACCTGAAAGAAACTACTTTGAGATGGCAAAAAATGGCAAAGCTGGAGTAGGATGCTAAGAGGATCAAAGGCACGTGCTTAACTTGAAGAAGGTGCTGCTAATTTTTATTTGTTCACATTTAAAAAGTAACCAGTGTGTTATTGGGAGGCTGTTTTCCTTCATTTATTTTGTATTTTTTCCTAATTATAAAGCCATGTTTGTTCACTGTATAAAATTTTGAAGTGCAGAAACATGTAAGAAAATAAAAACTACTCATAATTGCATATGTGTTATAGGTATAGATGGATTTATGTAAAGAATAGTTCAATTATATATAATATGTAGATGACAGATATAGAATAACAGAATAGATGATATATGGAGAAATAGATGAATAGGTCATCATACACACCTGGACAGTAGGAAGCATACAAAAGTACCTTTTGTGTCTGAGGTATTTGTATTTAAGTAAGCATGTGGCTTGCTTAAAGACACTGGTGAAGCCACTTCACAGAGACCAAATCTGAGCCATATGAGCCTAGATGGAATCTGAGGGCTGATGGTACAGGCAGGGCAAACATTTTAACTGCAAAGCATTTTAAAAAGTACAGTTCATTTAGAAGTTAGCAAACCTGCTGGTTTTCAGGCCTCATGCCCCCAACAAGCTAGATATGATCTCTTCATATTCAGACCACATAATGTCCCTCTCCTGCCCTGTTCTTTTAACCATTATCGCTTTCTATCTTATATTAGTATAATTTAGGTAAACAAGTTATGTCTTTTCCCAGGCAGGTAACTTCTTAATGTCTAGCACTGTATCTGATTTATCTTTAAATCCTTTTCAGTATCTAGTTTGATGCCATGCACATAGTAGGACTCAAAAATATTTGTTGTATGAGAAATTTACTACTTAGGCTGAACTTAAAGTTGAATTGTTCTACTAAGATCCCTAGGATCTTCAGAAAACTTTCAAATACTGTGTAGGCTTCTTTAGGAAATTCTCATATATTTTCTCTTTATTATCCTAACGTAGGAGCCCACCTACCTGCAACATGAGTATTAAGAAATTCTGTTACGTGATCTCCTTGCCTCCAATCCTACCTGCACAGCACCACCTCTTCCACTACAGGAGGACCTTGCTGGCATCTGTCGCACCTTGCTCCTCCCTGATGAATTCATACTCACATGCCTACCCAGCTGTCTATGGTCACTCACTCACCCAACCTTATTCGCCACTTGTCTTCAGCATGAATTCTCTACTTAGCCAGGCCACTTATCTCCCCACTTCCTCCCATATACACACACCCTATGCACATTCCCAACTTTCTGCCTTCACTCCAAAACAAGGATCTTTCTCTCTCCCCCATTAGTCAGAATTTAGCTATTTTTTAAGGTTCAGATCAATTTCCCCTTAACCAGAATTCCTTCTCTCTGTCAAAAGGGAGCTAATGATGATCAGTAACGACTTGCTCAGGATGCGGTCGACCTCCATTGTTTTTGATGGCTCAGCGCTGCTTGCCCACTTTTCCTGTTAGTCAACACTCCCCACCGTTTGGAGGAACTACTCCTCCTTCATCTCAGTCATGCTGGGGTCGCGGATCATGCTCATTCCCCTACTTATCGCTAGGGAGGGGCTGAGATGACAAGTCAGCAGAGGGCAGCCAAGGCCAGGACCCTGAAGAATTTCAGCATCCAAAAGGCTTGCAAGTACAGGAGCTCAGAGAAATCATGAGAAGACATGGTCAGACAGACTGAAGGAGATCTAGACTAGAAGGGCATCAGACAAATCAGTCAGGAGAGAAGAGCTGTCAAAAACCAAATTAAGTGGAGGGAAGATGTGAATTAAGAAGAGGTAAGATGCCATTGATTTAGCAATAAGAATATCCCTGGATGAGAGCTGATTCAGAACAATGACAGGCGAGGAAGTCTGAAAAGTGGGTGAGGGAGTAGAGACAATTACATAGATTAACTTTCAAGTTCCTTAGAAAAGGAGAGAAGAAAGTCATCGCAGACATGAGAATGGCCTCTAATCGCTTGTGTGTTTGTTTAATAAGATCTATTGGAGCATGTCCATAGGCCAAAAAGAACTGAACAGAAGGAATAGGAAAAAAACTAAAAATACAGAAGAGAGGATGAAAGAAACAACAAAGCAGGTAGGAATGATGATCTTAAAGGAGACAAAGGACTGGATCAAGGGTCTGTATGGGAGATGAGACTTCTCATGGAATGATGGGCAGGAAGGCAAGAAGGGAAAGATGTAGATGTATATACAATATATAGGTAATAGAGGTTTAAAACGTATACCCATGGCTTCAGTGTTCTCTGTGAAGTAGAAGCCATACCCTCTGCAGGGAGAGGCTGAGTGTGAAGCGGACTTGAAATTGTCAATTGTCAATAGCCAATCTAACTTTTAGATAGACAGCCAAGCTGTTCTGGGGGTTCAGCTGAAGATAAAAATCTTAGAAGTTCTGGTGGCACCCATCTACTTACTTGTGAGCTTTTCTCTAGCAGACCAAGCTTAGGGATGGAGAAGACAGAGACTGATCCAAGTTTGTGAACCCTGGTTTATACGCTACAGAAGGACAGGAGATGGAAATTTAAGAATAGTGGGAAGAGAGGGGAAGAGGCTGTGTCCAGATGCAGGCAGTGAGCCTCCAGGGAGGTGACAGTTTGGGAGGAAAAGAAGTTGAATGAGAAGAGGTCCTGGTGCACTCAAATACCTGTGTGACGATCCAGGAACTGGTAAATGAAGAAAGGGAGCAATGGTTGCCTAGGGGTATATTAGAGCTTTAAAAAGTTGGAGAACAATGTTGCTGAGCCACGTGGAGGCGGTCACTGAATGCAGGCGATGGTAGCAGGATTGGGGAGAAGAAAGAGTCTTTGAGTCAGGAGTCAAGATTCTGCTTCTTGGTTCCACAGATCACCTCTATTATGATTTTGAATATTTTTAATGTAGGACAACCACTTTCCAGAGACGGTGTCCTGGGTTACTCCTACAGATGACTAATCTCATTGGAGGCAAAGATTTGATAGTCTAAGTTTCTGAAAATAATTTTATTTTCAAGTTCTTCGACATTTCACCATCACTCCCCCTGCCCACCATGAACTTCCCTATGGATCAATTTGCTATCTAAGCTCAGTTTTCAATCAGTGCTGCCTTCAATTCACTACTTTACTGTCTCTTGCATGAATTACTTATTAACCAAATTACAAATTCCTAAATTTTATTTCCATTCTTTCTAGAGCTGTAACTCTCAGGTACATAATGAATACTTAATTCTATTTGAATTTTTAGCTGAGAAAATATTAACAAATATTAGGGAAGTTCTTATCTTTGGTGAGTGTGTGAGTAGAGATTCATAGATGAATAGTCTTAAAAGGTAGAAGGGCCCTTATGGATGGTAGCCTAATTCACCAGTCTCAGTTTAAATCTGAGGAACCTGAAGATCAGACAGGAGACTTAACTTGTCCAAGGTCACACAGTTAACGTGAATATATGGATCTTGTCCCATGTTCCATTTTCAAACCTGGTGTCCCACCTCTCTTATCTGAGATAATTTTTGTATAATTTAAAACAATTATATAATCAAAATTATAATAATTATGTGTGTTATAATTATTCTAATTTGTGTAATTTAAAAACAATAGATTTTACATGATCTAAAACATTGCAGTTTATACCCCAAACTAGTCACTTCAGTGAAAAATTAATAAAAAACAACTCAAACAACATTTGGCTGGATTTTCTCATTTCATTTTCATTGACCTGAGACTGCTGACTTGGAAAAGACCTTGATCACAGGCTCTTGTTTCTGTCCTTTCTATAGCTGGAAATAAATGAAACTTACTTCTCCAGGAATGCCACGCAGGCTTTCTGCCCGTAGATCTGCGCAATCCTCTTGGGTGTATCTCCAAAGAAGTCGGGGGCGTCCACGGCAGCATGCAGGGCATGGAGAATTTTGAGCACATTCAGATGGCCTGACTCAGCTGCAAAGTGAGCTGGGGTCCAGCCCACATCAGTTACCAGGCAGGGCCTGGCTCCATATTCTATTAAGAGCTGCATCATGTCCAAATGCCCTTCAATTTATCAAGAAGAAACAGGAGGAGGTTAAGGTTGAAATGTCTGAGGCCAGGGCTCACCTAGATTGCACAAACGCGGGGAGACATTAGCAGGCCCAGGCAATTCCTTAGCATCAACCCCTCCTCCCTTCTTCTCCTGCTCCTGTTCTGGGGATTCAGTGCCCCATCCTCGCCCTGTGAACCTTGCTCCCACCTGGGGTTGGAGGCCATCCACTACTCCCTAGACTTCTTCTAGAACACCCCTCGGCCCTGCCCATTCCTGCTGGCCATTCCTAGGAATCTTGTTTTCTCTCCCAAGTCACTCTACACTTGCTTTTGCTGGCACTGGTAAGGCTTACTCTGTTTCAGGCAGTCTCAGTGCTGATTTCAAAAACAAGTATGTTGTGACGACATGGATAGAACTTGAGGGCATTATGTTCAGTGAAATAAGTCAGACAGAGGAAGACAATACCGTATGATCTCACCTATATGTGGAATCTAAAAAAACAAAAACCAAATTCATAGATACAGAGAACAGACTGAGGGCTGCTGGAGGCAGAGACTTGGGGTGGGGATGGAGGATGAATTAGGTGAAGGGGGTCAAAAGGTACCAACTTCCAGTTATAAAATAAATAAGTCCTGGAAATGTCCTGTACAGCATGGGAACTATAGCTAATAATACTGTATTGTACACCTGAAACTGATAGGATGCTGTATGTCAACAATACCTCAATAAAAAATATTTTAAGTCCCACTTGCATTACAGTTAGCACAGACTAAGAGCAAAGGCTTTGCAGTCCGATATGGCTTCAGACCTGACAATGAGTGCCACTGGCTAACTATGGCACCCCAGACAAGAACAACCATCTGAGGCTCAGTTTCCTCCTTGCTTAATTAAGGGTATTATCATGGCTTCCTGAGTTTTTGTGAGGTGAAAATAAAATAGCAGACATCAAGTACACAGCATAGTGTCCAGCATATAGCAAATGTTCATTAAAAGCTGCTTTGGTACAGCTACCATCCCTTTGTACTTAAATTTCTTTAAAATTCTCCCAACTGATTTCTCTGCAGCCAGTCTTGCTTCCTTCCAATCCATCCTCCATAGAGGAATAAAAACTAATTTTTTTAAAGTAAAGCTTACTAGAGCACTTTCTTACTTGACATTCTTCATTGGTGTTCTGTTGCCAAAGGCCTTGATAAGACCACTGGCTGAATTTTTGCTACTATTGCCCTCCCATCGTATAACTGAGCCGTGTTAGGCACGGGGGACCCAGCAATGGACAAGACACAGTGCCTGTCTTACCACAGGAATGATGCTCCATTCCTGCCACAGGTCAAGAGGGAAGAGGGCTAATATTAACGGAGAGCAGACTATGTGCTAGCCACCACGCACCCATTATCTTACTGAATCCTCACCACAGACTCCCATTATACAGATGAATAAACTAAGACCTGGGGATG
Organism: Smutsia gigantea; assembly: GCA_032199065.1. Taxonomy (NCBI): domain Eukaryota; kingdom Metazoa; phylum Chordata; class Mammalia; order Pholidota; family Manidae; genus Smutsia; species Smutsia gigantea. Next base: position 62,107 of record JAVSCE010009117.1, read on the forward strand.
TTAAATAACTTGCTTACAGCGCTACAACTAGCCAATGGTGGTGCCAGGAGTGAAATGTCCCATCCAACTCCCATGAAATGGTCTTTCTTGTACCCCATACAGACAATTGACTGGCGACTTCACAAATGGACACAAAGGGCTGGATTCTTCCCCAGGCATTTCCCACTCACCTTTGATCGCAGCCCAGTGAAGGGGGGTTCTGTCATTCCAGTCCTTGTCCTTATAGTTTGGGTCACAGAGACCTTTCTTCAAAATCTTTCTCATCAAATTGCTGTCCCCTGCAGCCACAGCTTGGTGGAGCTTTGTCAGGTCTGACATTCTGGTCAACTCCATGACAAAAACTATTGTGGAAAAAACATACCACTCAGGAAATTCTCTACAACTCTATTCCTAGTGAGTGATTCCACAGGCTTCTTCATCACCTATTTTCTTTCTCATCCCATACATTTGCACCTAGCGTTGCTTCATGTGTGTGCTCTGCTGAGTTTCTATTTGGATCTTCGCTTCTCTGGTTAGTGTATGCCAGTTCCCTAGCCCAAAATTATCAATGGCTCCCCTTTGACTACAGGATTATAGGTTAAACTCAGGGGCTGGCATTTGGTATTTGGCCTTAACCCATTTTCTAGTGCTTTTTCCTACTCTTGCTCCAAAGTGCTAGTAGTATGACCCTGAGTTAGTTGTGTAATGCTGTGCCTTACCTTTCTCATGCATAGAATGGATCTAATTTGCCAAGATTGTTGTGAGGATACAGTGACAATCCATGGGAAAAGTTTATATTGGATACAGAGCAGATACTCCATGGAAATTAAATACTTACATGACACCAGTTTAGGAGATGGACAAGATGTAACATACAAATAAAATGCCTACAGTTGTTTTTAATATTAAGACCAACAGTTCTCAAACTATAGTCTTATACTTAGGAATTCCTAGGTTTCTTTCAGGGGATCCATGAGGCCAACCTATTTTCATTAAAATATTAAAATGTCATTGGCCTTGTTCTCTGTCCTGACAATTGCTCTGATGGTCCAAAAGTAATGTAGAAAACTGCTGGTGCCTTAGCATGAAGCAAGCTGTGGGCAGTGACACCATAGTGGATATTGCAGTCATGGTATTCTGACATTCACCACCACACATGCACAGTAAGAATAAATAAATAAGTAAATAAATAATACATAAACTAGTTTCACAAAAGAAACTAAAGAAGTAAGAATTATTTGTATTAAATTTCAATCCTTGATTACATGACCTAATAAAAATGATCCTAAAATATTGTATAATGAGATGTGTCAACATTTGGAAAGTCTGAATAATTCCATGAACCAATATTTTCCATGTGACAAGTGATGTTACAAAATCATGCATGAGTAAAGAGATCCATGAAAAGTACATTTAGATTGTTTCAGATTCTAACCTACAAGAAGAGGCTGAGATAGACCACACACACACACACACACACACACACACACACACACACACTCAATGAGGAGATAGCCACTTGAGGTGGGGCCAGTGGCAATGTCTTTTTGACGTCAATATTTAAGTTGAGATTTCATGAAGAATTTGGAGTCAACCATACAAACTGTGCCCAGCAGCTGCAATATCAGCCAGGAATTTATGAGAAATGCAAATTATTGGGCCCCAAATCAGACCTACAGAATTAGAAACTGGGGTGAAGGGGAGCCAGACATCTGTGTGTAGTAAGCCCTCCAGGTGGGTCTGATATACGCGGACTATGATGACAACTTGAGAGTGGGAGAGGAGTGAGTACCGTAATTAACAGGCAGTGCCCTGGGTGTTATGAAGGTGGTGAATTTCTGGGGACAGAGGGAATGGTTGGTGGGAGTGAGTGAGCATGCTTTCTGCCCAGTAGCCCTCAGCTGGAGACATTCTTAGAACAAAGAGTAACCAGGCTGAGTAGGCCTGGCCTGCGGGATGGCCACTTTCACTCTGTCCTGGGGATGCCTACATCCCAGCCTGGCCTCTTTCCTCTCCAAGAGTCCAACCATCTCAAGCTGACAGCTGGTGGGAGGCAAGGTGATTTGACTGGACTGGGATTCTACTGCTCAGTGCCCAGCAGTTGACAACAGCAGAGTCCTCAAAGCGTAGGTGGTGACCAGCAGGGCCCTGGGCAACAGCTAGGCATGGCTGTGAGGTTCTCTGAGGCCTGCAAAAGCAGGGAGCGAGCCAGTTTTGGCCAGTAACCATAGTTTACCAACCTCTGGTGTATATAAAGCATTTGCGATCTTGTTAAATTGCAGATTCTGATTCAGTAGGTCTGGGATGGGGCTTGAGATTCTGCATTTGTACAGAAGTCCCCATAGCAACCACTAGTTCACAGACCACATTTTGAGTAGCAGTCTGTCTATTTGGCTGTAAGGCGGGGGAGAGACAGCAGTGAGCGAGATTGGGGATGTGACGTAAGGCAGTAAGGATGTGGAGGTTGTTTCCTGTTGAAGGACCATGTGAGGGGCCCGGATGGGTCCCAGGACTCCTGAATGTATAGGACAGGACATGCCTTTCTGCATTAAGTGGGTGCTTAGTACATGTTAGGCGACAAGATGGCACAGGATGTTTTTTGTCTTTTGCGCTTGTTTGTTTTGACAGAAAACCTTTACACTGGAGCATTTGATCAATGATAAAATAAAACAGTAAATAGAAGTAGAAGAGGGTTTCCAACCTGCAGGTATCATGAAAAACCAAACCATTTTTAGAATCAGTGGCTGGAAGCCTCTTTGCCTCCCTTTCACACAAACTTTAAAGTGGGTTTCACTTACACCCACTCTATTTGTTCCACATATGAGTTCATACCAAGGAAACTCCACAACTTCTCATTGATAAATTATAATTCAAGTAGAAGTGTTCGATGGGTGGCTAAATTTATTTGCAGAAGAATTGATGAAATGATCCTAAAATCTCATATAGAAATGCAAGGGACTCAGAAGAGCCAAACCACTGTTGAAAAAGAAGAACAAAATAGGAAGACTCACCATTCCTGATTTCTAAACTTACTACAAAGCTACAGTAATCAAGACAGTGTGGCATAAAATATCTTATGTGCGTATACAATGAATATAAAGTGACAGGAATTGTTGCATGAAGATAGACACACAGAGCAATAGAATAGAATTGAGAGTCCAAAAATAAACTCTTACATCTATAGTCAAATGATGTTCAACAAAGGTATCAGGAAAATTCAGTGGGGAATGAACAGTTTTTTTTTTAGTGGTACTGACACAATTAGCTAACCACATGCAAAATAATGAAATTGGCCCTGTACCTCATGCCAAATGAAAAACTTAAAATGGATCACAGACCTATATATAAGACCTAAAAGTAAACTCCTAGAAGAAAAAATAATGACAGCAAATCACATTAGGGTAGGCAATGGTTCATGGATATAACAACAAAAGCATAAGCAACAAAAGAAGAAATTAGATAAATTGGATTGTAGCAAAATTAAAAACTTTGTCCTGTAAATGATACATTTGAGAAAATGAAAAACAACCATGGAATAGGAGAAAATATTTTCAAATCAAGTATCTGATAAAGGACTTGTATCCAGGATATATATATATATATTACAACTGAATAATAAAAAACTCAGTTAAAAATGGCCAAATAAAACATACAAAAGTTTCTCAAAAATATATATACAAATAGGCAAAAAGCATATAACAAATGTTCAACATCATTATTAGGGAAATGCAAATCAAAACCACAATGAGACACCACTTTACACCCTCTAGGATAACTATAATTAAAAAGACAAGCAACAGATATAAATCCAACCATATATGGTCAATTAATATACGATAAAGGAGTCATGGACAAACAGTGGGGAAATGACAGCCTCGTCAACAGCTGGTGTTGGCAAAACTGGACAGCTACGTGCAAGAGAATGAAACTGGATTTTTGTCTAACCCCATACATAAAAGTAAACTCGAAATCGATCAAAGACCTGAATGTAAGTCATGAAACCATAAAACTCTTAGAAAAAAACAGAGGCAAAAATCTCTTGAATACAAACATGAGCAACTTTTTCCTGAACACATTTCCTCAGGCAAGGGAAACAAAATCAAAAATGAATAAATGGGACTATAACATACTAAAAATCTTCTGTACAGTAAAGGACACCATTAGCAGAACAAAAAGGCATCCTACAGTATGGGAGAATATATTTGTAAATGACATATCCAATAAGGGGTTAACATCCAAAATATATAAAGAACTCACATGCCTCAACACCTAAAAAGTAAATAACCCTATTAAAAAATGGGTGGAGGATATGAACAGACACTTCTCCAAAGAAGAAATTCAGATGGCCAACAGGCACATGAAAAGATGCTCCACATTGCTAATTATCAGGGAAATGCAAATTAAAACCACAATGAGATATCACCTCACACCAGTTAGGATGGCTAACACAGAAAAGACTAGGAACAACAAATGCTAGCGAGGATGAGAAGAAAGGGGAACCCTCCTACACTGCTGGTGGGAATATAAACTAGTTCAACTATTGTGGAAAGCAGTATGGAGGTTCCTCAAAAAACTTAAAATAGAAACACCATTTGACCCAGGAATTCCACTCCTAGGAATTTACCCTAAGAATGCAGTTTCCCAGTTTGAAAAAGACATATGCACCCCTATGTTTATCACAGCACTATTTACAATAGCCAAGAAATGGGAACAACCTAAGTGTCCATCAGTAGATGAATGGATAAAGAAGATGTGGTACATATACACAATGGAATATTATTCAGCCATAAGAAGAAAACAAATCCTACCATTTGCAACATGGATTGAGCTAAAGGGTATTATGCTCAGTGAAATAAGCCAGGTGGTGAAAGACAAGTACCAAATGATTTCACTCATCTGTGGAGCATAAGAACAAAGCAAAAACTAAAGGAACAAAACAGCAGCAGACTCACAGAACCCAAGAATGGACTAACAGTTACCAAAAGGAAAGGGACTGGGGAGGGTGGGTGGGAAGGGAGGGAGAGGAGAATAAGGGGCATTAGGATTAGCACACATAATGTGGGGGGCGGGGCACGGGGAAGGCAGTATAGCAGAGAAGACAAGTAGTGACTCTGTAGCATCTTACTACACTGAAGGACAGTGACTGTAATGGGGTATGTGATAATGGGACTTGATAATGGGGGGAATCTAGTAACCACAATGGTGCTCATGTGATTGTATATTAATGATACCAAGATGAAAAAAAAAAGAAAACAAACAAACAAAGAAAAACAAGTGTTGGTGAGGATATGGAGAAATTGGAACCGCGTACACTGTGGTGGAATACAAAATGGTGCAGCCACTTTGGAAAGCAGTGTGGTTGTTCTTTGAAAGGTTAAACTTAGAGTTATCACATAACCTATAACTCTACTCCTAGGTTTATACCTAAAATAAATAAAAACATGTCCATACAAAAACCTGTACACAAATGTTTATGGCAGCATTATTCTAATAGCCAGAAAGTGGAAACATCCCAAATGTCCACTAATGGATGAATGCATAAATAAATGTGGGATATTCATACAACAGAGTATTATTTGCCAATAAAAAAGGAACAAAGTACTGACACCTGCTACAAAATGGGTGAACCTTGAAAACATGTTAAGTGGAAAAAGCCAATCACAAAAGACCACATATTGTATGATGCCATTTATGTGAAATGTCCAGAATAGGCAAATCCACAGAAACAGAAAGTAGATTACTGATTGTCTAGGATTGGGGTGAGTTGGATGGCAGTAAGTGACTGTTAATAACTATAGGATTTCCTTTTTGGCGTGATGAATATTCTAGAATTAGTGGAGGGTGATGCTTTCACAACCTCAAATATATTTAAAAATTACAGAATTGTGTACCTTAAATAGATGTATTCATGGTATGTGAATAATCTCAATAAAGCTGTTGAAATAAATAAATGATACTATTAGAAGCTTTCTTAAAGAAAACCAAAAATGTATTTATAGAAAACTTACAATTCACTAGCCTTCGAATGACTTCAGCAAATTTTTCTTCCCATGAATCCTTGTAAATCTGATTAGTGAACCTGAATTTCTGTCTTTCTGGTACAGGTGTCTCAATGTAAAAAAAGTAGCCAGTAAATGTAAATTCTAATAAATATGAATTATCTATAATAACTGCAGTAAATATCTAAAGACAGGGGTAATATAAAAATACTCACTGTCCTGTTTGAGATCTGAGGCGCTGGGAGCCGGCCGGCAGTCAGCTGCCAGAGACTTGTTGTGCCCACACCATGGAGACTGAGCCCGCCTCCCTCACTAAGGCCACCAATCACTGTCAGCCTCATAGGCTGTGGGCTGGTGGCGCGCTTACTACCGGTCTGCAATGCACTGAAGCTGTGCAGCAGGTCCAGTCCGCTTCCAACTGTGGTCCTTCACAGGTTCTCTTCAGATAGCATTGAGACAGGGACCGTGGGTGTCGTCAGAGTAGGGGGAGGGCCTCCGGAAAAAGCAAAGCAGGATATTTGCAGTCAGAACAATGTAACTACATGCAAGGAAACCCCCTACCAAAACTGTGTTAAACATTAAGCTCTAGGGTCATTCTTCAGTAAGATCAGTTAATGTTCCCCAGATAAAGAAGAGTAGCGCATGTTTTTATTATGCTAATCATTTGTAATCATGTGTAAGATTGACTTTAGCATGTTAAAAGGCCCGGCCTACGTGCTGTCTTTCCTCTTTCAGATCTGATGGAGTCATTTTGCAAACTGGGCAACTAATTTAGCATGCAGACCCAGCTGTAAACAACATAATAAAAGGCAAGAAGGATTCCACTTAAAGATAAGATTGCACTTAACTTACTCTTTAGCAAACAATGCCTCAGCCCACCTTGGGGTCAGGCTGAGCAGGTGGCCTTGTTTCCTATGCCCCCAGACCAAGATGCTGGTATCTCGGGGAGAAATCAACAGAGCAGGAGGTTACTTGTATCAAGTTACTTGTAAATATTCTAGGACCATTTAATAAGTCCACACCCCTAAGCTTTTTTCATGTTCTTGAAAAATCGTCATCTGCCTACAACGCACCACCCCGGACTCTCTTGCCCCTTCTGGCGTGAACTGGGAGCTCTGTCCTTTCTCTTTATCTCTAAATAAAAGCCTGTACCTTGCTCTCCTACCTTGGGTGTTTGCTAAGCTCATTCTTTGGCTTTGTGAACAAAAACCCCAGCATTAGCATTTGATCAAAAAACATGAAAATTGAAAAAACAACATTGCCAGTCCACAGACACTGTGAAGGGGGTAAGCCACTGTGCAGAAGTGGAGACAACGGGCCACCCCCCACCCCCACCCGACCCCCCACATTCAGAACCAGCTGAGAGATCTCGGGGGCGGGGAGCGGAGGCCCTTCACTTGGCTGAGCCTCTTCTCACCGATAAAATGAAGTTTTGACGCCTTTCTCAAAGGGCTATGAAAGACCATTAGCTAGGATAACCTACAAAGTACATGGAACAGGGTAGAGCAGGGAAGGGAGGGAGGGAGGGAGGAGGGAGGAGGGAGGAAAACTTACTCCAAGCTCCTACTATCTTTATGAAGACACTCCGCTCAAAGACCTTCCTCCCTCTCTCACTCTGTCCTCTCTTCCTCCCTCCCTTCCTTCCTTTCCTCCTCCTCCTCCCACTCCTGTTTTTCCTTCCATTTCTCTCCTACCTTTCTTCCCACCTGTATTTATTGAATGCCTTTATCTGCCAGACACTGTACTGGGCTTGCGGAGAACAAGGCACTCGTTTGAGCGTAGAGACGGAAGAAAAAGGCAATAAGGAAGAAAACAAATAAATGTATACTTGTAAAATTATAGCTTGTGTAAGTACCATGAAGAGACAAGGTACAGGGACAGAAGATAATGGGAGAAGGGGGTGATCATGGATGCCCTGAGACAGTGGCAGTTGAGTTGAGACCTGGCATAAGAGGAGCATCTGAGGAGCTGGGGAAGGTGTCCAAGTGGAGGGAGGCAAAGAGCTTGGCTTAAGTGAGGATAAAGAGGAGGATGCAGCAAGGGGTGTGGGACAAGAATAAAAGATTATTTTTGAAAGGGTTCTTTTAGCTACCCGGCTCACTTGCCCGCAAAGAAGGACACGAGAACTCCGTCAGCATGGTTTTATTCCCTGTAAGATAAAGAGGCAGAGTGGCTGTCTCGAAAGAGAGAGCAGCAGCAGCAAGGGGGGAGCTGCTTATATAAGAATTTAGGGTCTTGGTGAGCAGGATGGTGGCCTTGAGACTTCTGAGAAACAGAAACTGAATTTAGAAACTGCTGTGGGGGACTTAGAAACCCCTGTAGAAGATAAGGGATTTTGCTACACTCGGGTGCAGCTGCTGTTCAAGGCTGTGTGTTAAAGGGAACTCAACATTCCTTCAAGGTTGTGTATTAAAGGGAATCTAACAATTTTAGTATAGGCAAGGGCGAGGTCATGCAGTCTTCTAGGACATGGTAGGGAGTTTGGATTTTATTCCAAGTACAAAGCGAAGTCACTGAAAGGTTCTATTTATTAATTTATTTAAATTAAGGTATCATTGATATATAATCTTATAAAGGTTTCACATGAGCAACATCGTGGTTATTATATTCACCCATATTATCAAGTTCCCCATACACACCCTGTCGTAGTCACTGTCCATCAGCATAGTAAGATGCTATAGAGTCACTACTTGTCCTCTCTGTGCTATACTGCCTTCCCTGTGACCCCGCCTCCTACATTATGTGTGCTAATCACTGAATGAAAGGTTTTAAGCAAGGAACAAGATGGTCAATTTACATAGTTTCTAAAGGTAACTTTGGCTTCTTCATGGAGAAGGGACTGAAGGGAGGAAGACAAGATCGAGAGCCAGAAGACCACTGAGGAGGCTATTGCTGAAGCCCAGTCGAGAAGCAGTCGTGGCTGGGTACATTTGGCAGTGGAGATGTAGAGAGGCAAATGAAATCAAGAATTATTTAGGGGAGAATATTAACAGGACTTGTCAGTGGATTACACATAAATACTGAGGGAAATGGAAGAATCAAAGATGATGGTTGAGTTTCTGGTTTGACCGACTTGTTGGGAAGGTGACGACGTTTGGTGGTGTGGGAGTGACCAGGGACGGGCCAGGTTTGCGTAGCAGGAGGGCAGTTTAATTACATGTTCTGTTTGAATGTGTGAAGTTCTGTAAAACATCCAAATTATCAAATAGGAGTCCAGGTCTAAATATCAAATAAATATCGAAGCCTTAGGGCTATAAAGGTACATGCTTGGGGATATGTCAGGTGATATTTACGGTATAGGACTTTGTAAGATAAGCTTAGGAGAGCAGGTACAGAGGAGCCCCCTGCCTTGAGGCCCACTATCCTTCTGAGATCTGGTAGAATAGGAAGAATATTAAAGGAGATTAAGAAGCCCTTCCAGGAAGGTAGGAGGAAACCAGGAGAACACAGCCTCACAGAAGCTGAAGGGGAAACATGTGGCTAGGGGTAACGGTCAACCAAAGAAGGCAGAGTGTCATGGCGGCCCATTACAGGCTGGCAAGACTCATGTGCGATCCCAGGCCCACCCTCAAAGAGCTCAGTGTCTCATGGAGCTTTCTGAGCTTCATAACAGCTCCAGGTCAGCTTGATTTCATCTGCCATATATTTGATAAGCAGCTAATATGTCTTGAGTGACACATGTGTACAAGGACAGAGCCCTGCCATCCTTGTCATCTACTAAGGGATAGTAGGTAAGAAGTTGTAGCTGTTGCCATCAGCAAACTGCATGCATCTGGGGCCACATCCCCACCTACATGTTTCCTTCCTCTGATAATAGGTTTCTGACACCTAACTTTTGACAGGCCATGAGCTGGCCAGGGAGTGAGGCAACTGAAGCGAGAAGCCCCCAGGATTTCTCACAAGTCAAGAGTGAAGGGAGATACTTCTATTACATTTAAGCAAAATGAAGAAGTAACCACAAAGGTTATATTTTCTAAAAATTAAATATATGACACAAATAGCACACAAGGCCATATGAAGATAAGACAAAGTTAAATCCTTCCCTTACAAAAATATTAATTCTTTGTACAGTGCAAGTTGTGCAGTCAGTGGCTTTCCAATGATGCCAGTGTGCTCTTGTGACTGAACGAGGATTTCATTTGGGATTAATGTCAAAAATCTACCCTTGAGAGTCTTTCGCCCATGCGGCGACAGGGCACAGAGGCCTTTGGGCAATATCCGTGGGTCAGTCATTACCCTTCTGTCACCCTGCTCAAGCATTGGAACTAAAATTTCTGACTGAGGTGGCTTCCATGAAACAATTCTCCAGAGACTCACAGCCGTTTTTAGATCAGGAAGGGACCCTAGAAATCATCAGGCAAAAACTCATTTTGTAGATGAGAATGTTGAGACCCACTGACATTAACTCATTTAATGAGTCACACTGCAGTGTTTCAATTCCTCTCTAGCTCCCCGACGCTGGCTAAGCTCAGTATACAAAGGGGATGCACAGTGACCTTAAGTTCAAGTGTGGGCTGGGCGCTGTGCCGCTTCCTTGCATATTTACCGCTCCCTGTTGACCCTTGCTCCCAACACTGTGATTTGATTCTCTTCTACCTCCCTCCACTTCTAAAAAGATGATCATAACAAACCTACATAGGCTTTGTTCTCCGTGCTGTAACATACATTACCAAGTTTGTATCGGGCAGGTACCATGATGATCCCAGCTTTACAGAAGAGCAAGCTCAGGCACATGGTAATCAAATAACTTGTCTAAGGTTACAAAGCTAGTCGTTGGACTACCCAGTGGTTTGGCAGCAGTATTCATGTTCTTACCTACTCTGCTACATCTTGTCCTGAGATGTAGTAAGTCAAAGTCACATGCAAAAGTTACTGAATTTAAGGCTTCCCTACCTGGGAAATGATGCAGTTTCTATTTCAAACCAATACTTGTGAAAGAGACAATGCAGTGAGGGGCACAGAATGGTGACCTGAGAACTGGCGGTGGCAAGAAGGAAGTGATATATTTGTTGAATGCCTTTGTGCGTCAGGAATTGTTCTAGATGTTTTGTAAATATTACCTCGTGATTCCCAATACCAAGTCTGAATGTAGTTTGCAAGCAAAGAAACTGAGGCTCAGAGGGCTTAAGCATATGCGGGCCAGATCTCTCTGCCTCCTGTTCAGAGTCAAGAGTGAGAGCAGAGAGCCCTCAGTACCTGATGGTGTGATTAGCAGGGCCCCGATCTCCAGGAAGGTCCAGGCTTCCCTGCATCTGGGACTAGGAAGGTAAGAGCTGGGTTCCACTTGTGGCTTCTAATTATTTTGTTCCCTTCTGTCTACACACATCTCATAGGAGCTTTCAGGGACCCTCCTAGTCAGGAAGGAAGACCTTGGTTAACATCATGAGCCGTCCCTGGGATCAGACTAGACAAGAATAATGTGTTGGGTCTAGGATTCCAGCATTGCTGCTGATCTGCACAAGTGGGAGATGTGTGCCAATCCAGCATGAGGTTTGTAAAATCTTGTTCTGGTGAATAAGGATGTTCAGATTGGCTGTGTTTTCTCTGAGGTGTCATTTTGCCATCTTGCATCCTTCACAGACACAGCTGTGGTATTCCTCTCAGCCTCTACTGGGCGCTGTGCAACTTGAATGTGGATCTGTATAGCTCTCTTACATGCTGACTTTTGGATGGAGCTTATACACAGGCTCTGTATCACTGTTTTGGTACCTGGTACCCCTTCCACCTAGCAGCCTTTGCCCAGATATTTCATCTTTTCCATCATCTTCTGTGGACCTACTGCCTCTGGCTTAACTGCCTCTAGGAACTCCCTGTGGGGAACAAATTCACAACAAATTTTCCCCAAGCATCTGATGACACATGTGAAAAAGACCATTTCTCTCTTTCAGGAGTTATTCATCTAGTTGAAGAGATAAGACATTTTACACATAAAATGTAATTGAGACTATAACACATTCCGTAAGAGAAGCACTAATGCACTTTAAGACTTCACATTTAGAAAACTTTAAAGCATCTGGATAGCTTCTATTTGTCCCATCAGATTCACTCTCCACGCTCCACCACTTGGGACGCTGACCTGTGTGGATGGTATCCATGGGCTCCAGTGCCCTGTGACTTCCAGCTAGGCCTGGTCCATTTCCAGGAGGAGATTGGAGTGTGTTTGGAAAGTGGGATTGGAATATTTTGTTGGTTGTATTCCTTCCTGCTTTGTAGCCATGGGTTTGCTGTGAAGGTCACAGCTCCTACTGGGTGACCCTGTCCATAGAGTTACCCTCACGAGGTCAGTCATCGCTTTCTCCTCTTGCTCCTTCAGGCCATGTGTGCTAAGGGCTCCCTGGTGCTGTTTGACTAGAGGCACTTCACTCTGCTTTGTGGGTTCCCTAATTTTACTCTCACCTTGTTCATCAGTCCCTTTATCAGACACTCATCACATAATTCAGTTTGAGGATGCCACATACTCCCGCGAGGATCCACCCCAATGAAGTAGGAATTCTACAAGCAAAGGAGATGTCCCGACATGGAGTCCTGAATTGCTGAGTGTAAAGACCTAAATGAAAAGAAGAGTAAGGCCAGATCCTAGATGGCCACAAATGCCACGGCAGGAAATCTGGACTTTATTTCTCCCTGTTCAGAACAGGAAGCACTGACAATTTCTGAATGGGGAAGTAAAATAACTACAAGTCCTTCATTTTTAGAGAAGTCATGTTGCCACAAGAAGGTATAACATATTCTGGGGTGAAGAAGGAGAGAAAAAGAGTTAGAAGGCAGTAAAAATGCATATACTCTGACTCAGAAAATCCATTTCTAGGGAGAGTTTTCACAAAGAGGTAATTAAAAATATGCACAAAGATTTGACTGCAAGGATATTCAGTGGATTGGCAATTCAAAAATTAGAAATTGTAAACAAGCTAAATTTCTAATGAACAGTCCAAATTTCTACTAAGGAGGGAAAATATTATATAGCCTTCTGAACTGGTACTATAGATGTGTATTTATTGGCCTGGTAAAATGTTAATATTACATTGCTAAGTTAAAATAGGATCTGATAAAAATGACCAATAATTTCATATATGTCTGTGTACTTGTTTATGTAGAGAAAAGCTTGAAAGGGTATACATTGAATTTGTATTAGTTAATCACCATTTTTCTTTTAATGAGCATGTATAATTGTGTAAACAAAAGAAACATTCTGTAATTATCAAGAGTAGAACCTTTGAGGACCTTGATTAGCATGGTAACAGTAGGCACAGGAAGGAGGGAACTGATGTCTTTGTGCATGTAGAATCAAATAACTTGGCAACTAGATAAAGGGTCCATGTGACCGTGAATCACGGTGCCACTGATAGATGATAAGACACCTGGGAGTCTTGGGCTTAGCACAGAGCCTCCTACATCTTGATTGAGGTTAACTGGGGTATTATCAATGACTTGGGCAAGGAAAAACATCCTGGAGACTGGCCTGGCAAGCCTTATCATAGAGTCCAGTTCCTGAATGAATACAAACAAGTTAGTTGTGACATCCACACTTCCAGAGTCTCTGAGTAAACCAAGTCTACAAAGGGCATTAAGCAGCTGCCAAGGAGGAATGAAGGTGAGCCTGTCATTGGATAATGAATTTTGGAATTGGCTAAAATATTGAATAAAAGTTTATCTTCTCTCCACTTTAGAAACTTAGAGGCAAGACCATCTGGGACATACCGTCCTCTGGAAGTGTTTCACTTCTGAGGTCATGTCCTTTGATTCCATTCACTGACCATAACATTCTACCTTCCCACTTCTGTTACCCTGCCTTGGGGTAGGTTCTTCCATCCAACTCAAATCATTTTCATTCTTCCTGATTATTCATGTTATGTACATATGTGTGCATTTAGATATATGAATCCTCTTTCCCAGAGGTGTGTGAATATGTGTACATATATGTATACATGTGTGTGGGGGTAAAATTGTAACATTTCCAGAATATCTTTCCTGGCTTTAGTGCATTTGCATATCCTCAGGGGTGGAGAGAAGTTCACCTCCATGTCAATGGGTAATTTACCTGGGCAACTGAGGGCATGTCTGAACCTGAGAGTTTAAGGGGAGAGGCTGGCTTGCTTGCTGGCTTGCTTCTTCTGGAGCAGGGGGGGAGGGACAGGGCTGGACTGCAGTTTGTAAGCAATAAATGGGTTTTAAACTTTGTTTCTCCCTTTGACTGATTTCGGTTTTTAGAGGTATTTTGCCCCGGGATTTCCTTTCCCCAGACTTACAGTGTGTTTGTATGTATGTGTGTATATATATCAAGTGCTTACTCTGCTTGCCAAATATTGTTCTAAGCAATGTATATGCATTATACCTTTTTATCCTCACTGTAACCCTGTGATATAAATACTATTATTATTTCTATTTTACAGATTATGAAATTTAGGGATTAAAAAGCCATGTAACTTGCCAAAGACTTTAGAGCTAGTAAAGGTAGAACTGGATTTAAGCTCAGGTCTATATGACTCAGCCCTCTTAACTATTACACTTATGTCTGGAAAAATATCTGGGATATATGTACCAAATGTTAAATAATTACCTAATGAGGTTGGGATTATGGGGGACACCCAATTTCTATTTTTACTATCGTGTTTTGTTTAAACGTCTAACAATACAAGTGTGTTACAGCTTAACTAGAAAAAAATGTCCCTTCAAATTACCATCATTTCTCTCTTTTTCTTTGTGTTCAGCCAATTTACTTTAGTAGTTTCTGTGCCCAGAAACCCTGCTCTTTGGTTCTGCTCTTGGACTGACAAATATCACCGGGAAAAGTACCATCATGTAGTGTTTGCTGATTTCTTTGGCATGAAGTCCCCTCTGTGGCCAATTTCAAGTGATCAGTGTGAAGTCACTGAACACAGAGTAGGAAAGAAATGTGCCCAGGTGGCTCTCTGGAACAGTAGTAAGTCAACTTCATACATCACTTGTTCTGCCTGGCATCCAAGGGCAAAAGCTCTGAAACATTTTTTGATGTGTGGGAGAAAATGCATTTTATGTCAGTTACAAACACACATTCCATGTGCCATGGAAATAAAAGTTCTCTGAAACAACACTTAACTTCACCATGTGATACACTTTAAAATTCATCGTGTCCCATTTCATTAAAAAATATTTGTCTCAACTCATCAAGTAGATTTCACAAGCCATTAATGGTTCAAGACCAACAGCTTAGAAGCATTATCCTCAGGTCTTATGAACTCAGTATACACAGAATTGTGCTGATTATCTCACTTCTGCAACCTGCTCCTTTTCCCTGTTTTCCTTTCTCAGTTAATGCCTCCATCATTTACCTGGTTTCTCCAGCTGGAAGTCTCAGGGCCACTTTGGATTCATCCCTCTTCTTTACCCCTCACATCCATTTGCCTTGTTAATATCTCACAGGTAGATCTTCCAGTCTCAGTTCCCACTATCACTGTCCTGTCTTACATCACATTTTGCCTAACCAGCTCCTAAATCATCCCCTGCTTTTTGTTTTCTCCAATCTCAGTTGATGTTGTTTCAGTACAAAATTATCTTCCCCAAATAAGTAACACTACTGCTCTGCTTTACTTTTACATTTAAAACATTAGCCATTTTGATGGCTCCTCACTGCCCTCAGTTACTTTGCATTCATTCAGAAAACATTTATTGCACAACGACTGTGTGCTAGGTTCCATATTGGATGCAGGGGAGTAAAAATGGCATAGTTCCTGTCCTCAAGAGCTCACAGTCTAAACCTCACTGCATTAGTTAAAAGCCTCTATTAGTAGTCCCAGCTCACCTTTTCATCCTCACCTTCTGCTTCATCCTATCTATATATCTGATGCTCTTGCCACAATGGAGGACTTGACATTCCCAAGGTCCATCATTCACTTTTAGGCGCCTGTGCCTTTGCTCATGCATTTCCATATTCAGTTGCATACCCTCCGTCTTTCTTCCCGAGGAACCCCTACTCATTCTTGAAAGCCCCTCTCTTGATGAAGCCTTCTTTTTCACAAATTCTTATTCTTAAAAACTTTTACATATTTAATCAATATAATCATACAATACTTCACATAGTTAAATTGTTCTAAGTACTAAAACAGAAGAGCCAGAGTCTCCTCAGCCCACCCAACCCCAGTCCAATTCCCCAAAGATAATCACTCTTAATGAGTTTTCTTTTAGATTCTGGTGATCTCTGTGTTTCAAAATAATATGCTATATGATTATTTCTTGATGTATCCTCTTAGGCATTATCTAATTTCTCCTAGGAGAGGGAGTGCTTAGCTCACATACACACAGGTCCTATCAGTTCTCATCCCAAACTCTTCTAATAGAGTTACATTTCTATATTCAGGCCTCCACTGTTCTGTCCTTTGCAAAGTTACTATGCATTCAGACCTTTTTTTTCCTGTTCTACCAACTACAGACAGTATCTCTTGACTCTAGACTTTCTAAAATGAGACCCTTAGTAACCCAACCTTCTCTCCACTCTCCTCCCTACTTCCACCTCCTTCTACCTTCCCACCTTTACTTGTATGTTTAGAAAATTAATCATATTCACAGTCTCTTGTATAATCATAGTTAATTCCTCTTTGGCTTGTTTATAGGGTGATTCTAGAAGTTGAAAAACAATAAGCAATATTTCCCCTATTAGACTATGTGAATATTGTTCTTTTAGAGTCTCGTGGAGCTCTCTGAGCATACTTTTTTCTTTGGGCTGATTAAAAGAAGTATATTCTTGGATTTCAAGTTTAAATGTAGTCACTCTTTTTACATACCACTCAGTAGCTCAACATCAACCTATTTTAGGTTGCATTACACTTGTATCTGCCTTTCCTGAACATTTTCCCTCTTGGGGTTCCTAGTTTTAACTTGAATTTTAAAATTTTAAATTTAAGTAATTTAATCAATTATTTTTTTCCTTTGCCATCTATCACCTTCTAGGAGCCTTAAGTTCCCAATCATCTGTTCAGTTTTATTCAATTCCATTTTTTTCCTGCAGCTTGTTGCAATCAGGATGGGTTAGTTCCTAGGCCTAGGCACACTGTCATTTTGGGACTTCCATCCCCTGCTCATCTGGATTGGAGCTTTTGTTGCTTGGATCCTGGGCAGTGAGGACAGCTTTGACTTCCACTGCTTCCAGGGACAATTAACAACTGACTTCTCTAAACTCCCACAGTCCTGTATCCACCTATATGGGATAGCATTTTATGTTGCTACTTTCTTAGCCTCCAGGGCACAGACCATATGTTATTCATCCTTGAAATAGTACCTGACATACAGTTGGTTCTCAATAAACACTATTCAAAAACATTATTGAGTACATTATTATTATTTAATTGAATATCTTGATTGAGGGGAGTGTCAGCATTTTTGCTGATATGAAAGAGATAAGAAACAGCTCAACTTAGAAACACAAATACATCATTCATTTTTTTCACTACACAGAATTAAAATAAAATGCATATCAGAACCTCCTTATAATCTACATTCTGTGTCAACTTGCCATCCTTTTGGGATGTGAGGCCCATTCTTTATTAATTTCACTGGGCTAGAGTTGTCAGATAAAATACAGGATGCCCAGTTAAATTTGAATTTCAGATAAACAGCAAATAATTTTTAGTATGTATTATTGCATAGGACATACTTGTACTAGAAGGCTTGTTGTTTTACTGAAATTCAACTTTAACTGTGTGTCCTATATTTTTATTTGCTAAATCTGGCAACCTACACTGGTATATCCTGAGGGATTTCACTTGCTAAACACCAACCACTGTGACACTCTCAGGGAATATGAACTGATGATAATGGGAGAAGGCATTGAAAGAAAAGAAATATTTCATACTTGCCTTCAAGAGCTGCTTTCAAAG
>JAVSCE010009118.1:0-22421 GCA_032199065.1 Smutsia gigantea
ATATTTATTCTTCCTAGCCAAGAGCATGGGATGCATTTCCATTTGTTAGTGTCCTCTTTAATTTCTCTTAGGAGTGTCTTGTAGTTTTCAGAGTACAGGTCTTTCACTTCCTTAGTTAGGTTTATTCCTAGGTATTTTATTCTTTTTGATGCAATTGTGAATCGAATTGTTTTTCTGATTTCTCTTTCTGTTAGTTCATCGTTAGTGTATAGGAAAGCAACAGATTTCTGTGTGTTAATTTTGTATCCTGCAACTTTGCTGAATTCAGATATTAGTTCTAGTACTTTTGGAGTGGAGTCTTTAGGGTTTTTTATGTACAGTATCATGTCATCTGCAAATAGTGACAATTTGACTTCTTCTTTACCAATTTGGATGCCTTGTATGTCTTTGTTTTGTCTGATTGCTGTGGCTAGGACCTCCAGTACTATGTTGAATAACAGTGGAGAGAGTGGGCATCCCTGTCTTGTTCCCGATCTTAGATGAAAAGCTTTCAGCGTCTCGCCGTTAAGTATGATGTTAGCTGTGGGTTTGTCATATATAGCCTTTATGATGTTGAGGTATTTGCCGTCTATACCCATTTTGTTGAGAGTTTTAATCAGGAATGGATGCTGAATTTTGTCAAATGCTTTTTCAGCATCTATGGAGATGATCATGTGGTTTTTGTTCTTCTTTTTATTGATGTGGTGGATGATGTTGATGGATTTTCGAATGTTGTACCATCCTTGCATCCCTGGGATGAATCCCACTTGATCATGGTGTATGATCCTCTTGATGTATTTTTGAATTCGGTTTGCTAATATTTTGTTGAGTATTTTTGCATCTACGTTCATCAGGGATATTGGTCTGTAATTTTCTTTTTTGGTGAGGTCTTTGCCCGGTTTTGGTATTAGAGTGATGCTGGCTTCATAGAATGAGTTTGGAAGTATTCCTCCTCTTCTATTTTTTGGAAAACTTTAAGGAGAATCGGTGTTATTTCTTCTCTATATGTCTGGTAGAATTCAGAGGTGAATCCATCAGGCCCAGGGGTTTTGTTCTTGGGTAGTTTTTTGATTACCAATTCGATTTCGTTGCTGGTGATTGGTCTGTTTAGTTTTTCTGTTTCTTGCTTGGTCAGTCTTGGAAGGTTGTATTTTTCTAAGAAGTTGTCCATTTCTTCTATGTTTTCCAGCTTGTTAGCATATAGGTTCTCATAATATTCTCTTATGATTCTTTGTATTTCTGTGGCGTCCGTCCTGATTTTTCCTTTCTCATTTCTGATTGTGTTTATGTGTGTAGATTCTCTTTTTCTCTTAATGAGTCTGGCTAGGGGTTTATCTATTTTGTTTATTTTTTCAAAGAACCAGCTCTTGGTTTTATTGATTTTTTCTATTGTTTTATTCTTCTCAATTTTATTTATTTCTTCTCTAATCTTTATTATGTCCCTCCTTCTGGTGACTTTGGGCCTCATTTGTTCTTCTTTTTCCAATTTCAGTAATTGTGTCTTTAGACTATTCATTTGGGAATGTTCTTCCTTCTTTAAATAGGCCTGGATTGCAATATACTTTCCTCTTAGAACTGCCTTTGCTGCGTCCCACAGAAGTTGTGGCTTTGTGTTGTTGTTGTCATTAGTCTCCATATATTCTTTGATTTCTGTTTTGATTTGGTCGTTAACCCATTGATTAATTAGGAGAGTGTTGTTAAGTCTCCATGTATTTGTGAGCCTTTTTGATTTCTTTCTAAAATTTATTTCTAGTTTTATACCTTGGTGATCTGAGAAGTTGGTTGGTAGGATTTCAATATTTTTGAAGTTACTGAGGTTCTTTTTGTGGCCTAGTATGTGGTCTATTCTGGAAAATGTTCCATGTGCACTTGAGAAGAATGTGTATCCTGTTGCTTTTGGGTGTAGAGTTCTGTAGATGTCTGTTAGGTCCATCTGTTCTAGTGTGTTGTTCAGTGCCTCTGTGTCTTTACTTATTTTCTGTCTAGTTGATCTGTCCTCTGGAGTGAGTGGTGTGTTGAAGTCTCCTAAGATGAATGCATTGCTGTCTATTTCCTCCTTTAATTTTGTTAGTATTTGTCTCACGTATGCTGGCGCTCCTGTGTTGGGTGCATATATATTTATAATGGTTATGTCTTCTTGTTGGACTGACCCCTTTATCATTATGTAATGTCTTTCTTTATCTTTTGCTACTTTCTTCGTTTTGAAGTCTATTTTTTCTGATAGAAGTACTGCAACACCTGCTTTTTTCTCTTTGTTGTTTGCATGAAATATCTTTTTCCGTCCCTTCACTTTTAGTCTGTGTGTATCTTTGGATTTGAGGTGAGTTTCTTGTAGGCAGCATATAGATGGGTCTTGCTTTTTTATCCATTCTGTTACTCTGTGTCTTTTGATTGGTGCATTCAGTCCATTTACATTTAGGGTGATTATTGATAGATACGTACTTATTGCCATTGCTGGCTTTAGATTCGTGGTTACCAAGGGTTCAAGGGTTGCTTCTTTACTATCTAACAATCTAACTTAACTTTCTTGTTAAGTTATTGTAAACACAGTCTGATGTTTCTTTCTCTCTCCTTCTTATTCCTCCTCCTCCATTCTTTCTATAATAGGTGTTTTATTCTTTGCCTTTAGTTAGTATTTGGATGGTCTGCTTTCTTTGCTATGATTTTATTTTCTCTGGTGACATCTTTTTAGCCTTAGGTGTACTTCCATCTAGAGCAGTCCATTTAAGATATCCTGTAGTGGTGGTTTATGAGAGGCAAACTCTCTCAACTTTCGTTTGTCTGGAAATTGTTTAATCCCTCCATCATATTTAAAGGATAATCGTGCTGGATACAATATTCTTGGTTCGAGGCCCTTCTGTTTCATAACGTTAAATATATCATGCCATTCTCTTCTGGCCTGTAAGGTTTCTGTTGAGAAGTCTGATGATAGTCTGATGGGTTTTCCTTTGTAGGTGATCTTTTTTCTCTCTCTAGCTGCCTTTAATACCCTGTCTTTATCTTTGATCTTTGCCATCTTAATTATTATGTGTCTTGGTGTTGTCTTCCTTGGGTCCCTTGTGTTGGGAGATCTATGAGCTTCGGTGGACTGCGAGACTACTTCCTTCCCCAGCGAGGGAAAGTTTTCAGCAATTATTTCTTCAAAGACACTTTCTATCCCTTTTTCTCTCTCTTCTTCCTCTGATACTCCTATAATGCGAATATTGTTCCGTTTGGATTGGTCCCACAGTTCTCTTAATATTCTTTCATTCCTAGAAATCCTTTTATCTCTCTCTGCCTCAGCTGCTCTGTACTCCTGTTCTCTGTTTTCTATTCCATTAACAGTCTCTTGCATCTCATCCATTCTGCTGTTAAGCCTGTCGATCGCTTGTCTGATTTCTGTATTGTCTTTCCTCAGTTCCCTCACTTCCTCCCTCAGCTCTTGCACATTTCTCTGTAGGTCCATCAGCATGGTTATGACTTTTATTCTGAATTCTTTTTCAGGAAGACTGTGCATTTCCATCCCTTCAGACTCCCTCTCTGGGGTTGTCTGGTTGATTTTGGTCTGAACCATATTCCTCTGTCTTTTCATGGCTATAGAATTGGTAACTGATAGTTGCCACGTATGTCAGCTGGGCTCTTTAAGACTTACCCACCTGTTGGGGTGCCAGGTCCTCTCGGGTGTAGCTGCACGCTGTGTGCTTTCCTGTGTATTCTCGTCTCTCTTTTAGGAATAGTTGTATTTGCTGTGTTCTCGTAGATAAATATAGTGTTGGGAGGAGATTTCTGCTGCCCTGCTCACACCGCCATTTTCCCAGAAGTGCTCCCAGTTTGGTAACATTTTGTTGAGTATCTTTGCATCTATGTACATCAGGGATATTGGTCTTTAATTTTCTTTTTTTGTGGTGTCTTGCCTGGTTTTGGTATTAGAGTGATGTTGGCCTCGTAGAATGAGTTTGGGAGTATTCCGTCCTCTTCTACTTTTTGGAAAACTTTAATGAGGATGGGTATTAGGTCTTCACTAAATGTCTGATAAAATTCCGCAGTGAGACCATCTGGTCCAGGTGTTTTGTTCTTAGGTAGTTTTACGATTATCAGTTCAATTTCTTTGCTGGCAATTGGTCTATTCAGATATTCTGTTTCTTCCTGGGTCAGCCTTGGAACGTTGTATTTTTCTAGAACGTTGTCCACATTTCTTCTAGGTTATCCAGTTTGTTAACATATATTTTTTCATAGTATTCTCTCATAATTGTTTGTATTTCTGTGGTGTCCGTAGTGATTTTTCCTTTCTCATTTCTGATTCTGTTTATGTGTGTAGACTCTTTTTTTCTTGATAAGTCTTGCTAGGTGTTTATCTGTTTTGTTTATTTTCTCAAAGAACCAGCTCCTGCTTTTACTGATTCTTTCTATTGTTTTATTCTTCTCAATTTTATTTCTGCTTTAATCTCTATTATGTCCCTCCTTCTACTGACTTTGGGCCTCAGTTGTTCTTCCTTTTCTACTTTCATTAATTGTGAGTTTAGACTGTTCATTTGGGATTGTTCTTTCCTGAGGTTGGCCTGTATTGTAATATATTTACCTCTTAGCACTGCCTTTGCTGCCTCCCACAGATTTTGTGGTGTTTGAATTATTGTTATCATCTGTCTCCATATATTGCTTGATCTCTGTTTTTATTTCATCATTGATCCATTCATTATTTAGGAGCATGTTATTAAGCCTCCATGTGTTTGTGGGCTTTTTCGTTTTCTTTGTGTAATTTATTTCTAGTTTCATACCTTTGTGGTCTGAGAAGCTCGGTACAATTTCAATCTTTTTTAATTTACTGAGGTTCTTTTTGTGGCCTACTATATGATCTGTTCTTGAAAATGTTCCATGTGCACTTGAGAAGGATGTGTATCCTGTTGCTTTTGGATCGAGTGTTCTGTATATGTCCATTAGGTCCATGTGTTCTAATATGTTGTTCAGTGCCTCTGTCTCTTATTTTCTTTCTGGTTGATCTGTCCTTTAGAGTGAGTGGTGTGTTGACGTCTCCTAAAATGAATGCATTGCATTCTATTTCTCCCTTTAATTCTGTTAGTATTTGTTTCACATATGTAGGTGATCCTGTGTTGGGTGCGTAGATATTTATAACAGTTATATCCTCTTGTTGGACTGTCCCTTATCATTATGTAATGTCCTTCTTTGTCTCTTGTGACTCTCTTTGTTTTGAAGTCTGTTTTGTCTGATACAAGTACTGCAACTCCTGCTGTTTTCTCCCTATTAGTTGCATGAAATATCTCTTTCCATCCCTTTACTTTCAGTCTGTGTATGTCTTTGGGTTTGAAGTGAGTCTCTTGTAGGCAGCATATAGATGGCTCTTGTTTTTTTATCCGTTCAGTAACTCTGTGTCTTTTGATTGGTGCATTCAGGCCATTTACATTTAGGGTGATTATCGATAGGTATGTACTTATTGCCATTGCAGACTTTAGATTCGTGGTTACCAAAGGTTCAAGGGCAATTGCCTTACTATCTAACAGTCTAATTTAACTTACTTCGTATACTATTACAAACACAACCTAAAGGTTTTCTTTTTCTTCCTCCTCCATTCTTTGTATGTTATTAATCATTTTCTGTGCCCTTTGTCTTCCCTTGCGTGACATCTATTTAGCCTTAGGAATACTTCCATCAATAGGAGTCCCTCCAAAATGCACTGTAGAGGTGGTTTGTTGGAGGTAAATTCTCTCAGCTTTTGCTTATCTCAAAGTTGTTTAAGCCCTCCTTCAAGTTTAAATGACAGCCTTGCCGGGTAGAGTATTCTTGGTTTCAGGCCCTTCTGCTTCATTGCATTAAATATGTCATGCCACTCCCTTTTGGCCTGGAAGGTTTCTGTTGAGAAATCTGATGATAGCCTGATGGGTTTTCCTTTGTATGTGATCTTTTTTCTCTCTCTAGCTGCTTTTAAAAGTCTGTATTTATCCTTGATCTTTGTCATTTTAATTATTATATGTCTTGATTGTCTTCCTTGGGTCCCTTGTGTTGGGAGATCTGTGCCTCTTGATGGCTTGAGAGACTCTCTTCTTCCCCAGATTGTGGAAGTTTTCAGCAATTACCTCCTGAATGACACTTTCTGTCCCTTTTTCTCTCTCTTCTTCTGGTACCCCTATTATGCAAATATTGTTCCGTTTGGATTGGTCACACAGTTCCCTCAATATTCTTTCATTCTTAGAGATTCTTTTTTCTCTCTGTGCCTCAGCTTCTTTGTACTCCTCTAACTTGTATTCCATTTACTGTCTCTTCTACTACATCTAATCTGCTTTTAAATCCCTCCATTGTATGTTTCATTTCAGATAGGAATTTTTTAATGATTGAATCTCCATTTTAAATTCATTCCTGAGTTCTTGAATATTTTTCTGTACCTCCATAAGCATGTTTATGATTTTTATTTTGAACTCTCTTTCAGGAAGATTGATGAGTTTAGTTTTATTTGGCCCTTTTTCTGGGGTTTGTGAGATTTTGTTCTGTACCATATTCTTTTGACGTTTCATATTTGTGTGTAATGCCCTCTATAGCCCAGAAGCTCCAGTCTCTGCAGCTGCTCAGCCCGTAAAGTGAGGTTGGGGGGTTATAGGGGAGCAGAGCTGATGTCTGGGGTGAGGTAAGATCTGTTTCCTGACTCCAGTTTGCCCTGCCTGTCTCCAGTATCACAGCCAGTGGTCTGAGCTCACATTTGTAAGCCTCTGTGATTGGCGTCTCTAGCTGTTATAGGCGTGGCCTCCCTCTGGCTGGCCTGACACCAGCACAGTGACTGCCAGTTTGCAAACTGGTGCCCACAGGCTAGAAGGAAGGTGTAGCAGGCTGCGTGTCACAGTGGGGGGCCTCAGAGCTGAGTAGGCAGCCAGGGGGATGGAGCACCTGAAGCTCCTCAAAGCTCCCAACCAGCTGGGCAGAGCACGCCCAGACAACCTTAACCTTGTCCAGCTCTCCCTTCTCCCGTGCAAACCCCGCCCCTTCAGCAGCCCTCTCTCTGCTAGGAAGCCTCTCAGACTGCCTACCTTTCTTCTGACACAGAGCTGCTGGATGTGGATCCTCTCCACAAATGGCCAGAATGTCAATTTCTCAAGCACTTCACATGTCCGAGCTCCCCAACGTCCAGAGCAGCACACACTATAGGTTTCTGCTCAGAAAGCAGATCTCCAGGGCTAGGTGTTCAGCAATCCCAGGCTTCCACCCCCTCCCCGACTCCATTTCTCTTCCTCCCCCCATCAGCTGGGGTGGGGAAAGGGCTTATGTCCTGCCAGATTAAGGCTTTTGTACATTACCCTGTTTCGTGAGGTCTACTCTGTTATGAGGTATGTATGCAGTCTGGTTCAGCCTACTTTTTTGTTGGTGTTTTAAGGTTAGTTGTATTAATTAACTATATTTTTGTACTGTTTGTGGTTTTGGGAGGAGCTCTCCGTCTCACCTCTCATGCCGCCATCTTGAATTCCTGAGTCCTGATATATTTTTTTAAATGAAAATTAATTTGTAGTTTTTTTCCCCTACATATCAAAATATCATGCTTTAGAAGTTGAATTTAGATGAATATTTTACTTCCCTGCCATATCTTTTCATTAATGTTATCAGTATGAATTTGGGGTCCCTTTGGTAACATGTTGATTTTAATTATGTATGTTATTTATGTCTGTGGGGAAGTCCTGTTAAGATGACCACCATCAAAGAGGCCTACAAAGCAGTGGGTTGACTCTTGTATCCACTTTTGACATTTTCTTTGTTATAGCAAGTGTGGTATTTTTTCTAAACAGGTCAGGAATATCCTGCTATAGTAGAATTTGCTCCTTTTCAAAAAGCTGCAAAAAAGAAGACTAAGAAAAGAGATACCAAAGTTGGGACTATCGATGATGGTACAGTATAGTTCTAGTTGTGTAAAGCTATTGCTATGGGTTTTGAAAATATATTACTTTTGTGGGGATTAATTGGACTCCAGTCTTTTAAATAGTGAAACATGGAATAAAGTTCATGAGAAATGTATTTCACTGATGAAAGCTTTGCTTAATTGTTAGAATGGAGGTGGGGTTCCTCTAGAAGTTCCACTCTCTTTAGCTGGTAGCATTTCATTCCTCCACAATTTAGCAATATATTGCTGACTATTGGGTAGTAAATCACCTTAGGTCTTTTGATTAGAACACAGTGGAAAAATTCAGATGTTTCGAAGTATAGCAACTCCTTGAGGCCTCTTACCATTTTTATGATAATTTACTTGACTTCTGGTTTCCATTATTTTTATAAAGAGGAGGAATTATCATTGAGAGCTGTGATGGAAAATTTTCTATACTCAAGTAACTTAATATAAAGTAGCTGAAGTGGCCAGTCCTATTTTCTAGGTTTTAAATACACAATTAACTGCACGCATAGGAATTACATTTAACTAAAATACAGGAACTGAAAAACTAATAATTACCATTTAAGGTAAACTGGATCCAGATTTTGAGCTCTCTGTAAGTTGTTATGTTGGATAAGGACTTAGCTGCAGTATTTTTTTTTATCAGATTGCTATTTTAGAATCATCTAGTTTGATTTTATTATTTATTACTATATAGGTATTTTGTAGAGAAAACAAAAGACTCAACACACCATTGCTTATTGGTTTATCACAGATTCAGGCCTGGAATACTAGATCAAGTAACATGCTCCACAGTGCATAGAAACTCCCAAGTATAAGCAATAGAGTGACTCAGATATATTACCCTTTCTGATGTCAGACGCATCTAGGAAAGAACTCCAGGAATTAACATCATCTCCAGTGCCGCATCTAGGACATCCCCCCCAATTTATCTTTTTGTGGAACAACTGATTTTCATATGTTGAGTTCACTTAAACTGAGATATACCCATACAGGAATTGCTCCATGCTGATACATAGTACCCTCTGAAGTTCCCGTAACTGACTTTCAGTTGTACCATAAGTGTGACTCTGATTAGTAGAACAGTGAATTTTAAAAGCCAACTAACATCCCTGGAGGTTCTGTTTTAATGTGCGGTGTCTCATTTTCCCTGGCCCCATGTTAGCCCCAGACTCCCTTGGTGGGTATCAGGAGTTCTGAGAGTAAGTGACCGGTAAAGCTCTAAAAGATTTATCTTGTGGGTATGGTTAGGTTGATTTTCAATCTTTAGTGAAATAGAAAATGATCACCTCTGATCAATATCCTAGGTAATATTTCCTGTTTTGTTTACTTAAAACAATTATTTAGATCCAGAATATAGAAAATTTTTGGAAAGTTATGCTGCAGATAATGAGAAAATGACATCTACTCCAGAGACACTGCTAGAGGAAATAGAAGCAAAAAATAGAGAATTAATAGGTAAGTGGGCAAGAGGAATTAAAGCATCCTTTTTCCTTAGAAGACCTGTCTGACTCCCACTTCCATCACTTCCTAGCTGTATGGCCACGGGGAAGGCACTAACTTCTTTGAGACTCTGTTTCTTCTACTGTAAAATGAGAATGATAATACCTGCCTCAGGATTATGAGAATGCATTGATAAGATGGGAGAAATTCTCTGTGACCTTTATTTAGTGCCACACAAATGAACATAAGTATAAAAAGTTAAAAGACTCATGGGACCTTTAGATGTTGGTAAGCCTTTGAACATCAATTGGTGTTTTCTAGTAATAATAAACTCACATTCCTAAAAAATTTTTTTTGATCTGAAAATATCAAAAAATGAAATTAGCTACTGCAAAATTGAAAACCTGTTAAGAAATTCTAGTTTGGATGTTGGTTTCTAATAAATTGCTGCAAATCTATCAGCTCTAAACATAAGCATAGCCTCTGACCCAGGATTTCCACTCCTAGGAATTCATCCAAAGGAAGTATGTTTTTAAAAAGCTAGCTATGAGGCTAAATAGCATTGTTCAGAATATTGAAAAATGAAATAAATATTATTCTAAAACTTGGTTTTTATTAATGGATGCACAGTATAAGCCTATCTCTAATATTAGAATAAATTTCCAGAAATGGAATTAGGTGTCAAAAGGATATTTTTAGTCCCTTCTCCCAATTTCTTCCCAGTTGAACAAATTTTATAGTGCCATCTGTAAAACAATAGAATGTCATTTGTGCTTAATTCTCACTGACACTGGGAATTTCTCTTTTGAAATATTGTTCTACTGTTTTCATTTGAATTTCCTCACTTTTTCAAAAGCATTTTAAACCTTCAGAATTGAAATAGAATACTGTTAGACATCTGTTCGATAGTATAGTTGTGAACTTTCTGTTAAGGGGTCTAGTTTTCCCACCTTGGTGGTTGGCAGGGAATGTCAGAAAATGGAATCCTTTCTAGGGGTTGATCAGTATTATTAATAATCTGTTTACATTTATGTAGCTAAAAAGACAACCCCACTTTTGAGCTTCCTGAAAAACAAGCAGGTAAACCTTTTTTTTTTATAGTTTTCTCAATACTTTTATTTCATTGGTTGCATTCTGTAAATTTAAGAGCATTGGGATCCTATAGGAGAAATAGTTTCTTTTTCTACCATTATTCTGTAAATATTTGGCTCATTGGCTTCACTCTCTGGCCTTTTCCTTCACTCTGGTTGTTGGACCAGGGATTCACTCTGCAAACCCAGAGAGTTCAGAGACACTCTTGATTTTCTGAAAACCTCTGGAAATAGAGCAAGGCAACAGTAGGAGACTCTGATACTAGCAGGCCTTGGTCTTTATTCTCTCTCATATTCTGAATGGGGTGGGGAGGGGGTTAAGGAGGTAGATTGCTACTTGTAGAACATAGGAAGGAAAGATGATCCATTTTAGTGGGTGCCCGTCATACCTTTGGGATTGAGTTTTTGGTGATGATTATCTTGTTTGAAGGCTTGTGTTGATATTTCTTTCTAGAGAATGAGAGAAGAAAAAAGAGAAGAAAGGAGGAGGCGAGAAATAGAAAGAAAAAGACAAAGAGAAGAAGAGAGGAGAAAGTGGAAAGAAGAAGAGAAGCGAAAAAGGAAAGATATAGAAAAGCTAAAGAAGATAGACAGAGTTCCAGAAAGGGACAAATTAAAGGATGAACCAAAGATTAAGGTATGAAAATAACTTAAAACTGAATGCATGTTGCTGAAAATTGCATGTATCTACTTCTTTAAATATGCATGCATCTTGTGTTGGTGTAGTGTTTTGGTTTTGTTTTTGTCTTTTTTGGGGGGGAGGTAAACTGATAGAAATCTTTCCTATAATACAATTTTTTTTTAATTTAAGATAATTTTAAAGGATTAAGTAGTTCACATATTCAGTGCAGATCTTATTTTTATCATTGAAAATATTCAATTTTTGGATTATTATTCTCTGTTCTTCATAAATAAGGGCTTAGGGCTGCCTGGAATGAGTTATGGGTTTTTATTCAGCTTTTCCTTCATATTTGATACATGAAGTTGCCTCATCTGTTTGTTTTCCACTGTCTTCAGGTACACAGGTTTCTGTTACAAGCTGTGAATCAGAAAAATGTAAGGACCAAGTACATGATACAGAGCACCTAGTATCATGTCTCACACCCAGGTCTTAGTTAAATCCTTTTGGTGGTGGTGGTAGTGTTACCTGTAGAAAACCCCTTCAGACTGACTTGAGTCTTCTTAAAAGCTGAGCTGTTATAAATTCCTAATTTAGAGAAAGCCCAGATGACTTCCTGATGTGCTGTGTACCCAGAAGCTTCACCAGTAGACAGCTAGAGGACAACCATGCCTACATAGCTCTTTGTCTTCTGTTCATGTGCCTCTCATAACTAGCTGCCTTGTGGGAGTACTAGGGATAAATATCCTGCATTCCCCTCTCACAATTCCCCACATTATCTTCTTGCATCTACCTGGGAATCTGTGAGCAGCAGACTCTGATTAATGCATTGCACGTAGGAAGGGGAAAACTTGTAGAAAGCTCCCAGCCTTGCTTCTTCCCTTCTGAGGGCATAGCTTGGGCAGCTCTTGCTCCAAAAAATTTCCCAGGAAAGTACTAATACCTAGTATGTCAGAGAAAGAAAAAATGCTACAGAGATGGTGATAGGGTCTCCTACCTCCTCAAAATTCAGTTTATGTGGCTAGGGTTCCCCAAGGCTCTCCAGGACTCATTGGCGGCAGGGTGGGGAGGTTCCCATTTAATTCCTTCTAGCAGTCACTCTGTCCGCCATGCCACAAGTGACTTGACTTGGTATTCCTAACCATCAGCAAAACAGAAGGTAGGGCCAGCCACGCTAGAGATGTTCATTAATGTTCTTATTAGCGTAATGAACATCTTGGCTTCTAACAAAGATGTTCATTAGAGAAATAAGAACACTTCCAGTGAAACCTGCACATGGTAGCCTAACTTTACACTGGTGCTTTCTTAGTGTTGGACTTGCCATTTGCAGTGGCTGTGCTGAAACACCTCGTGCTTAAGTCTTGTGTGCTTTGCCTTTTGCTTGGTGACTTATGTGAAGCCTTCACCCTGAGATGAACCTATGTATGTATAATGCCTTCACTCTGAGACTTGAAATTCTTCTATTTTGCCTAAGAATCTCTGAATATCCAACACTTGGGGGTGTTCTAGAGAGATTTATAGCACTGGCATGAGAAAACTTTTTCTTAGCAATTTAGACTTTGTAAACCGTATTTATTTTAGAATTGCATTCTGTCATACCTATATGACACTGAATAGAGTTCCTGCTCAGTACAGATGGGACTTCATTGTTCCATTGTATGAGGTATTTGAATTTTTAAACCAAGTGCCAAGTAATTCTTGCTGTTCGCCTCTAATAATACGATTGTGCTATCATAAGTGTGTTACTCTCAGGCTCAAGGCAGAATTATTCTTGCAATGGATCACTCCTTTGGTGACCAAGGTATTTGTCATTTCAAGTACTACATAAAAACAACCTAACAGTAATGACCTGCCTAGCCTTTTAAATTCGTGGCATATTTTTGCATCAAGTTATAGCAACATGTTGGTTTGGTACAGAAGGCATACTTGGAAGTGTGCACTGGTTCACTTAAAGGTTAGTGCATTTCAAGCCAAAGGAGTCTTGATCCTATTGCCACAAAGTGATTAAACCACTTCATTTGAGTGGGTAACACTTTCACATTAATAGCATTCTTTTAGTGAATTAGTGCTCTTGTGCACTAGTTGTTCACCTGAAAGTTTAAGAGTACCTGCAGAGATAAAGGCCTTCTATAGCCCAAATTTAGAATATTTAGTATACTGTTTTCTTTGACAGAATCAGACGAGAGTTTTCCACCATTCAAAATAAAAATAAATTTGTTTTCTTTAAAGCTGCTCAAGAAGCCAGAAAAAGGAGATGAAAAAGAATTGGACAAAAGAGAAAAAGCCAAGAAACTGGACAAAGAGAATCTGAATGATGAAAGAGCGAGTGGGCAAAATTGTACACTGCCCAAGCGTTCTGATGGCGAACTTAAAGATGAAAAGCTTAAAAGGTCAGTAGTAGAGGGCTCTTTGGTACATTTGTTTTCAGCATGTTTCTAGATACTAGTTTTAGTGCTATGTCCTGGACTTGTACATGAATTAGGATACTCTGTTTTACACAGGGTTGGGGGATGAGGAGGAAAAATTTCAAATATTCTAGTATCTTAATCTGGGTGAATGACTTTTGGATTTTGTTGACTGTTTTTCAAAACATACTGTTTTTTCACTGTGCTCCAAAAGTGCATGCGCATTATATAGTTGCCAGGTCAGAATGAGAATGTTCCTGCATTTGGAATTAGAAGATCTGTGAGGGTACATTCTCAGATTTGTTTTTCATGCAGACCTGAAGATGAGAGTGGCAGAGACTACAGGGAGAGGGAACGGGATTATGAACGAGATCAAGAGCGCAGACTTCGGGAAAGAGAGAGGCTGAAGCGGCAAGAGGAAGAGCGCCGGAGGCAGAAGGAGCGCTCTGAGAAAGAGAAGGCTTTTAAAAGGAAGGAAGAAGAAATGAAAAAAGAAAAAGACACACTTCGGGATAAAGGAAAGAAAACTGAAAGCACAGAATCAGTAGGCAGTGCAGAAAAAATTGAAAAGAAAGAGGAGGTGGTTAAGAGAGATCGCATAAGAAACAAGGTGCTGCTTTTTGTTATACTTCTTTATTTTCGTGAAGATTTTTTTTTCTCTCCTGCCAGTGTGAAGGAAGGGCTAGCTCACTGTTTACTATAGAATTTTTAAAGGGGAACTTTTATCTGCAGCTTTTTTTCAGTCTTGGTTTGGTCATTTTATTAACTTATAGAAATTTCACACATACACAAAAGTAGGGAGAACAGAGAATAATATGATGTACACATCACCCAGTTTAAACAGTTATCATCTTGTGGCCAACCTTCTTTCTACTCTGTCCAATCCCTGCCCCTGCTCAATTATTTTCAAGCAAATCCTAGACAACAGAATTTCTATAAATATGTCAGTTTTAGAGATAAAGACTCTTAATAATATAACCCTAATAGCATTTTCACACCAAAAAAACCCCTTAATAATTCCTTAATACCTACCTACTCAGTGTTCAGATTTTCCCAATTGTCTCATTATCTTTTTTACAGACTCTAAACAAGATCTACAAATTGCATTTGCTTGAAATGTCTTAAGTCTCTTTAAATCTGAACAATTCCCCCTCCTTTTGTTTTCCTACCATTTATTTGTTACAGAAACCAATTTGTCCTGTAGAGCTTCTAATAAGTCTGTATTGGCTTATTACATCCTGTGGTATTATTTAACATGTTACTACTCTATTTTCTGTGTTTCCATGAAAACTGGTAGTTATAGCTAGATCAGGGGTCAGCAAATTTTTTCTGTATGGGCCAGATGGTAAATATTTTACACTCTGTGGGCCATATGGTCTTTGTAACAACCACTAAGCTCTGTAGGAAAGCTGGCATAGACAATATGTAAAATAATGAGTGTGGCTGTGTGCCAATCAATCAAACTTTATTCACAAAAACAGGTGGCCCTTTTTGGCAAGGATACTTACTAGGTCGTGGTGTGCACTTCCTATTGCATCATCAGGAAGCATATAACGTCTTGATGTCCTTTTTTTTTAAATTAAAGTATTGTTGATATACAATCTTATGTTGGTTTCAAATATACAACAATGGTTTGTTATCCATATTATTAAATCCTCATCCCCTGTACTGCAGTTACTATCAACATAGTGAGATGTTAGTGTGATGTTAGGATCGGTAGCAATTGCTATGCAATGGTTATGTAATAGGACATCCTTGTTCTTAGGATATACAAGCTGAAATATTTAGGGATGAAGTGTCATGATTTCTGCAACTTACTCTTAATTCTACAAAAATAATGTGTATATATGTGTGTGCACACACTAGAGAAAGTGTTCATGTGACAAAATGTTAACAATTGTGAGTCTAGGAGGGTATTAGGTGTTCACTGTACAAGTTTTGCAACATTTCTATAGATGTAAAATTTTTCAAGATTAGTTGAAAAAATGATCAGTAGGTTCGGGTATTGTCAGCTCGATTCATCTAATATAAAAATTTTTATCAGCCTTTCTGCTAATGATTTTGCTTAGATTCATCATTTCGTGTGCCTGAAGGAGAGGTTGGAAAATGGTGAAATGTGACTTCTGCCTTTCCTGTTGAATTTATTACCCAATGTTCATTCTATAAAGAGGAATTCTCCCCATAAGCTGTTCGGTTAGCCTGCAATTAAGTTTACATAGGAAAGGGAAGACAAACACTTGATCATTTCCCTTTATTTTCCAATATTCAGAGTAATGAGTGGTATCCCAGCAACTTCCAGGGGTTATCAATGAGTTTCATTTTGTTTAGTCATTAAGAATTCATGGATTTAGAGATACTTGGTATATTCCAATTATTATCAGTTATTGTCCTTGTTGATGTTTAAAGTTGTCCCATTTTGCAAAGTGGGAATCCCATCATCCATTTCTTTAAATACTATGCAGGAGTCTCATCTGTTTTAACATTTCATCTTGTGAAAATAGTGAAACATTTTCCTGGAATTATTTGAGAAAATGCTTTAAAGCTAACTTTCATATATCAGAGAGAAAGGGCAAGGAAGGATTTTTTTGTTGGATTCTAAAAAATTTTCCAGGATCATACTATCATAAACCAAACACATTACTTGAACTGAGAGGTACATGATGACTTTATTGAGGATTATTTAGGAATCTGAGATCTAAAGTGCCACCTAGAGTCTGAGCTGGGCTGGGGTGTTATGTTATCATACCTGAATTAAGAAACAGTCATGTTTGTGGCAAGTTACTCTGAGCTCCTAACTTCAGGGAAGTCTCCACTTAAGATTTTGCGTTTTTTATTATTATTTTTTACTCCTAAAATGTTCCTAATGTGGTACTGCATTTTAAAGTCAATTTATTGGTGGGGAAAAGAGGTAGTCAATGGCTGTTGGTTTCTAAGTAAAAAAAAAAAATTCAGATTGATTCATCTTGATGGTTAGAAAAATTAGGCAGTAGATTTATTGAAAGTTTACCCTAGGCATATAATACTTATGAAATAGTTGCTTTTCTTTGGAGAGTGGGGAAAGGAAGCAGGCAGTTAGAAGCAAATTAACCAACAACACTTACCTGTCATGTACTGTGCCCTCACATTTTCGTCTTGTTTGAGTTGTTTTTGGAATATATCGATACATAATTTATGACTCTGAAAAATCCCCTGTAAACGCTTGGTTGTTGTGACATTAACATTTCATTTTACTTTAGGATCGCCCAGCAATGCAGCTTTACCAACCAGGAGCTCGAAGCCGAAATCGACTCTGTCCCCCTGATGACAGCACCAAGTCTGGAGATTCAGCAATAGAAAAAAAGCAGGAAAGTGGTATTAGCCATAGAAAAGAAGGAGGAGAGGAGTGATTAAGTCCAAATGGCCTTAGGTGTCCTGACTGTCTAGGCAGCAGAAGAGCACACATTAAGCAATCCAGAAGTGCCTTCAGGGCAAAGGAATAGAGAGGAAGAAAGAGGGCCGCTGTGCTGGTGGGTACACTGCAGAGGAGTATGTTTTTTTGTGTCAAAGCAAGAATATGATTGCAGGTTCAGGTTGGAAGTACAATTTTAATTTTTTATGCAATTCCTACAGATGAATTTTAAAGTGTCAGACAGATGAGGTCAAGAGGACATGCCTTGCAATTTGCAGGCGGGAAGTGTCAAGTGAGGACTTAATTAGGTATGACACAAGAAGAAAACAAGACCTGGCTCTAAAATCAAAAGGTTTTGTTAATCCTGGGTTGAATTTTCTTCATTTGAGTGGAGCAGAGTCACTTTGAGGTCTTGTTCAGATCTAGTTATATTCATTGTTGGTGATAACTGTTGACTTTGTGTACTGTAGACACAAGCATGTAGTTGTCGTACAAGTACAGTGAAGGATAGACAAATTTTTGTTTATGCAAAATTTAAATAGTCAAGTCTCATGTCTATATCTTGTGTCCTAAAGTTTTAGGATTAGTTTTAGTCTTCTGTTTACTTACTTGAGCTTAGCATAAAGAATATGTTTAGTGTCCTTTTGCCTTTAGCAATTTTTATATTAATAAGTAAAATTTAACCCTTGTTTGGTTCTTGACAATCCAGTTTTTGTTTTTCTTAGGTTTTATGCTCTGAGTGCATACCCTCTCCAGGAAGGAAACTACACCAATATTTGTTCCTGTTAAATAGCACCTTTTAGTCTTAGCTTATTTTGCATTGATATCAATAAATATTAACATCACTCAAGTATGAAGCTAAGTGTGCTTATTAACTTTACTAAATAGCTATTTTGTGAAATTTAACTTTTCATACTGAATTAACCTTTGGGGAATTTTGAAAGGGAATGAGTAATAATTTGTTTCTGCCTTCACTAACATTATGCCTTTGTTTTGCCCAAGATCAAATCATGGTTCACTACTCCTGTTCCATAAGAACCAAAATGTTCGATAACATCCTTGAGCTGCTACTTAATTTTCATCCTGCCAGCTTCTTCTAATGTGGCATCAGTTTGCCTTTACTAAGTCACTGCTTTATGTCTTACTTAGGTTTTAGAAAGTAGTGTCCCAAGAGACAGGTAAAGAGGAAGAGCTATTGATGATAATGGAAAGAGTATGGTCCTCACCTGGGTGAGAAAACAAAAATAAGGGAAGGGGAAATTTCAAGGAGGAGAATTGGCAGTCACCCATGTCACAGAGAAGTTCAGGAAGATAAGAAATACGAAGTGTTCATTGGATATGGCAGTATTGAAGTCATTAGTGAACTAGTGAGGCAGAAACCAAGTTACAGTGAGGAGTAAGTAGCAGGTGGGAAATGTATATGGGGGCAGTTGGATAAATGGGTCTTGGAGCCCAGAGAAGGGATACAGGCTGGAGATAGAGATTTGGACTTGATCTATTTTTAGGTGATCATTGAAGCTACAGGCCTGATTTAGTCACTTAGGAAGAGAGAGTGAAGAAAGAACAAGCAGACCTAGGACCCAGCCTCAGAGAACTCTAAGGCTACTGTTCAGGTGAGGAAAGGTATCCACGGAGAGAAAAGGAATAGCAAGAAGGTAGGTGCAAAACCAGAAAACTGCTATTACCTAACCCAAGAGAAAAGAGTGAAGGAGAGGGGAGTAGCCAGCAGGATTGGATGCTGCTAGGTCAGTGTGGTGCCTAAAAAAGGCCATGGGATTCAATGACTTATAAATCCTTGATGACCTGGAATTATAGGGGAGGGAAGCCAGACTGGGTTGAGAATAGAAACATCAAACTTTTTAGATTAGTTTGGCAGTGAAGAAATGGAGATAGGTAGGTAAAGGGAGTTGATAAAGGATTATTTTAAATATGAGGAATGAAAAAGCATCTTTAGAAGCCAAAAGGAAAGCTCTGAGAATGAGGATGAATACCCAGGGGAAATAATAACCAATCATGGGTTTGCTGAGATGACAGGTAAAAACGGTGCCTCTTGGCAGCAGAGGTTAAGGAAGTTGGCCTTAGGAGAAGCGATGCCCTAGAACCATTAGTCCCAAGATGGCATCATTCACCTTACCCAGTCTGGGTCCTGCTGCCAGCCCTTTCAAGGCTGTTTTCACATCAGTGCCTCCCTCTCTTGTGCACTTGCCTTGCCAGTCCAACTCAGTAAACCATGTTTCCCCAGCCCCCTTATTAAATGTCTTACACTCATTTATGTATTCATTTAGCAAACATTTACTAGTCCCTGTGTGCCAGTCCCTGGGGGTCAAGGACATAAGCAAGACCTTGTCCTTGAGAAGCCATAGTCTAGTGGAGGCATGAATGACTAGAAAGAATCAGTATGCAACATATGTGATTAGGGCTACAGTGGCATGGCCTGTTGTGGAAGTCTCCTGCCCCTAAGCTGCCAAGAGCTGGAGAAAATCCCAAAACCAGAACTGGTGAAGCTACAATAGGGTAGTCTCAGTGCCACCTTCCTCTAGTTTGTGCCCTTGCTGTCTTTCTTGTATTGAGGGGAGGAGGGTCAGGAGCACATCCTCGTAACTCATAATT
This sequence comes from Smutsia gigantea, assembly GCA_032199065.1. Taxonomy (NCBI): domain Eukaryota; kingdom Metazoa; phylum Chordata; class Mammalia; order Pholidota; family Manidae; genus Smutsia; species Smutsia gigantea. Next base: position 19,394 of record JAVSCE010009118.1, read on the forward strand.
TCACATTCTTAATAAAAATAAACTGCTATAACTCAGAAAAGTAAGCATTTTTGCCTGCTTTTCTTCAGACACAGGTTTGATTTCTTTGGAAATAAAGAGGATGGAGACAGCTCAGAACCTGGCTATCTGAACATTCATTAAGTACCTCCTGTGTGTTGGCACTAAGACTATGACAGTGAACAAGGTCCCTGCCCTCATGATGCTTATACTCACAGGGAGTTTGCTGTTCTGGTGGAGAGAACTGATGCTAAGGGACGTAGGCAGGAAAAATTCAAGCGGTGAGGACAGTGGGAAAAGGTATCAGCAGGTCAGTGAAGAAAGGATGGCTTGGGCATTCACAAGGCTTTTGTGCCTTCAAAATCAGGAAATCAGGCCCATTGCCCTACAGGCCTGCACAAAGTAGTCCTGAGGCATAATTTAACTCTGACGATAAATTAACATCTAACTTTCTATGGTATTCACAGATGCTCTCTTTAAACTGGTTTTATAGGAGAAAGAGTTTTGTAGCCTTCAGTTGGTATATAGAACCTGTGTATGTCATGTGTTTTTATGGGGGCTATCCAGAATTTTTTTTACTATCCCTGGAGCTGTCCTCTATACTACAAAAATTTATTATGACCATTTATATCCTTACTAAGGAAGGCAAGTTAGCAAAGACAGGTTCACACTTAGTGAATTCTTAGTATATACTGATAGCTACATACAGAGAATTAGTCATCCTTAGAAATCTCATGGAGTTCACTTATTCATTCACCAAATAATTATTAAGCTCCTACTATGGAGACATGGGTAAATAAGTATTCATTGCTATTGTAATACATGTTACCTATATTTACAGTTATTAAAGCTATTTTCTATCTCCAGCCCTGACCACTCCCCTGATCTCAGATTTAGCTACCTACTCGACATCTGTCTGTACCAGAATCACCCACAAATATCTTTGGTCCCAAACAGAACTCAGGTTCCTCCCACTCTCCTGTTTTGCAAAGGATGTTAACCACCTATCCCTTCAACACTGAGGTCACATCTGACTCCATCCTCAGTCCCACAACCAATCATTGTATTCTGTTTGTCCAATTCATCTCCCTCCTCTCCATACCTTCACTGCCCTAGTCCAGGCTGCCATTGTTGTTGATTTATTCATTTATTCATTTACTGTTTTTTGAGCACATGCCATACACCATTCATGTTCTAGACTTTGGAATTACATGAGTGAACACAACACAAAACTCCTGCCTTAAAAAAAAAAAAAGAAACACCCAGAATAATGTTTAACCAACTCTCTGGGCACCATGGCCCAGCTAAGTTAACACATAAAATGGATCATCGCAACTATTACCAAATAAACAGAAAACTGCAAGCGTTGACAAGGATGTGGAGAAATTGGAACACTTGTGCCTTGCTGGGAGGAATATAAATTGGTGTAGCTGCTGTGGAAAATAGTATGGCAGTTCCTCAAAAATCTAAACAGAGAATTGCTATTTGATTAGCAATTCCACTTCTGGGTGTAAACACAAAAAAGTGAAAGCAGGGACTGGAACAGATACTTGTACAGTAATGTTCATAGCAGCATAATTCACAACGGCCAAAAGGTAAGACACTCCCTCCCAAAATAATCTGTACCCCTAATACTTACTCCAATGAGGAGCAGGGCGACTACTAGCCTTGGATCCTCACTCTGGCAGCAACTATAGACTTGGAAGCCTTGATAATAATAATAATGGCTAATACTTATATATATAAAAAAAATTCCTGCCTTGAAGGAACTTAAATTCAAGTGGAGAGAAAGTAAATAAAAGAAACAAGATATGTATTCTTACAAAGTGACAGGTACTTGGGAGAAAAAAATGTATCAGGGAAAGGAATATATGATGTTCATGAGTTGGGGTTGAAAGTCATCAATTAGAAGGCAACTATGAATAAAGATGTGAGAAGGAAATGTGGGCTCTGGCTCTATGGATATGACAACCTTCCAAAAGACAAAGCATGTGAAAAGGCCCTGGGGTAGGAGTGTGCCTGGCCTGCTCAGGAATGGCAGAGAGGCCATTTAATGGCTGGAGTAGAGTGAGCAAGAGGGAGAGTAGGTGAAAGGGATGGAATAAAGTCAGAGGGCTAACAGGAAAGATCCTATTTGTCATAGTTAGGACCTGGGCTTTTATTCTAAATGATAAAGGAATGACTGAAAAGTTTTGAGCAGAGGTGTGATATACTCTGACTTAATATTTTCAAAGAATTACTGGCTCCTATGTTGAAAACAGAACAAAGCAGGGAAAGGACAGAAGGGCAGAGAGAAGTTAAGCTACTGCAGTAATCTAATGAAAACTGGTAGTGACTTGGACCAGGGTGGTTAGCAATGGAGGTAGTCAGAAGTGATTGAACTCTGAACATATTTTGTAGAGAGAGCCAAGAGAATTTGCTGACTGACCACATGTAGGGTGTGAGAAGAGTCAAAGTGACTGGAAGGAAGGATGGAGTTACTAAGATGGGGAAAATTGCAAGAGAAATGTGTGTGTGTGTGTGTGTGTGTGCGTGTGTGTGTTTGGTGATACAGGGGGCTCTCAGGAGCTCATTCTGGACTTGTAAAGCCAGGAGATTAAGATCACAGCAGTGAGCATAGACTGAAGAGGAGATTCAATGATGGATCTGAGGCACTCAAGCATTTAGACATGAGATCAAGAAAAAACAAAGAAATTCTGAAGGAGCAATCAGAAAGACAGAAAGCATACCAAGCAAGTGTACTGTCCTGGAATCCAAGTGAAGAAAGCACTTCAATGATAAGTTAAGGAAGATCGGACAAATTTAACAGGATTTGGCAATACACAGGTCAATGCGGACATTTTTAAAAATGTTTTTATTTATTTACTATTTTATTTTTTATTAAGGTATCATTGATATACAATCTTATGGTTTCACAAGAAAAACAATGTGGTTACTACATTCAACCATATCAAGCCCCCCATGACCCACTGAAGTCACTGTCCATCAGTGTAGTAAGATGCGACACAGTCACTCTTTGTCTTCTCTGTGC
>JAVSCE010009119.1:0-27489 GCA_032199065.1 Smutsia gigantea
GATTTGGGCCTTCAGGAACCAGAGACTGGGTCACTCGAGCCCTTTGTGACCTCACAAGGCATCAGAAGGAAGACGGGATTAGCTCCAAGCTCGGGGCTTACAGCTGGCAGTTCCCAGGTTGGGGGGTAGGCAGGAAAGCTCATCTCGTCCCCAGCTGAGGCTGGGTGTTTGGGTAGAAAAGTTCCTTCTTGGCTACTGGTTGATTTAACCAAGAGTTGCTTCTGTCTTTAGGGGCCCTTAGGACATCTGAAATGTGAAGGAACATAGCACAACCCACCAGTTATCCTGGTGGCTACAGGGGCCCTCTGGAGAGTTGGCACCCTTTGTGAGGAACGCAGCTGTCACCTAATGCTGCACCGTATTGCACTGGGAATGGGACTGTGACCAGAGGTGGTTGGGCATCTCAGCATTAGCAGCCACATGGCTGCCCCTTCCGTGGAAAGGCCCGACACTGCCCAAGAAGACAAGGGAGCAGACAGAGCCAGCTGCCCTCCCACGCGGGGCTTCCCCCCATCAGCCAGCTCTCGCCGCGGGGTCAGGGCACACACTGTGGTGGGGCAGTGACTCGCTGGCGAGCCTGGGGCTCTTCAGGAAAGGCTGGGTGCATTCCTGTCTGCGTTGCCCACAGCACTTCTGGCACACAGCCCTTGCCAGGGCCTGACTGACCCCGGTGGCGACTGCACAGGCATCAGGCATCATGGAACCGTGAGGGGACCTGGGGTAGGCTGAGGGCTGTGGAGAGAGGGCCAGGCAGGTCTGCGTCCCATCCCAGCTCCACCCCTGGCCAGGGCTCCCTCACGATCTAGCCACGAATGGGAGACCAAGCAGAGAACTCTGGGGCCGCCCAGGCACCTCCATCCCTTTAAGATCCAGAATCTTCAGGGCCCAGAGGAAGACGTGAGCATCCATGGCAATCCCCATTGGTTAGGAGAGGTAGTGGCTGGGGAGGGGGCAGCCATTTCTCTTGCTTCCTATTAGAGGAGGATGGTTCCAACTCTGGGTCCCACAGCTACCATAGCAACTCCACTTAAAGGGCCAGCTCCTAGAAGGGGAAGAGGCGTCAAAGGGAGCCCCTTCTTTAGCACCTAGGAGGCTGAACGATTTAGGGTGGTGGACAGAACTACCAAGCTGGGGACCTGAGCTCTGCACCCTTCTGGCAAGCCTTCCTCTGCTTCCCACACCCCCTCCACCATCACCCCTCCCACTGTGGGTTCACTTTTTAGCTCTGTTGATTTCAGCTTGGTCTCTGCATGGGTGAGACACCCTGGCCCTTGGCTTGACGTGGCTAGGGCCACAGGTGAGAAGCACGCATCGCTGAAGTCTGTGTGTGCTCCTGTATATATGTGTATGTGTGTATTATGTTGGCAGGTATTTACGTCTGAAGAGTAGTTGTGTGTCTGAAGGTCCACAGCTGTGTGCACAAGTGCACATCGAGTGTGTATGTGTGAAGAGAGTCGGAGGCTCCTGGACGTTCCTTAACACGTGTACATAGATTAGTTCCTAACCTTAGTGCCTGGGTGGATCTGGCTCCTTAAAGGTGGAGGATGAGTTATTTTGTAAAGTGGATAGCAATCCGCTTAAGCTTTGGATACATATCTGAAATCTGCAAGGGGTTTGTTTTACATAAATTGAGGCCCCACGTTTAGAATAGCTTCTATGTTTGTTGTGCCTTTGGTGAAAGGGTCTTTGGTGAAAGATCCTCTTCCCAGGTCCTGGCAGAGCTGCTGGCACAATGCCCTGGGTGCCAGTCCACTGTTCAGCACAGGCTTGGAGGAGCCGGAGCAGTGCCGGCTGGTGCCAGCTCACTGGGGGCCGGGGAGGCCGGCTGAGTGAACAGAGAGGGTGTCGTCAGTGTTCAGTCCACTGGGAGAAATCAGAGATGAGGCCAGATCCTGCCTGGCGGGTCTGTCACCCTTGTCTCAGGTTGCACTCCTAGGGAAACTGGTTGCTCTGGGTGGAGACTGGCCCCAGATACTAGGGCCCTGAGGATCCAGGCCTGAGCTCCTGGGAGAGCTGGGGCAGAGCGTGGGTTTGGCATCTAGACATCCTTGGCAGGGCCCCTGTATGAGGCTGGCCTGTGGGGTGCCAGAAGGAAGGAAGCTGGACCACAATTGTGAGCTCCAGGTGGGGAGGAAATCTCCTGGGGGGGTCTCCACCTAGGGGCTCTGGCCACCCTCCTCAAGGGGAGGCTTTTCAGTGTGGCAAGAGGACTGGCTGGGCCGAAGGGCCTAGTCTACTCTACTGCTGCCTCTGGACAACGCTCTAACCCTTAATCTCAGCTTCCTCTGGACCCTCCGAGGGCCCTCTCAGCAGTGAGAGCGCAGGATTCCGGGTGTCCTGCCTGAAACTTCTGAGAGTGCAGGAGGATCTAGGAAGTTGGATGCGGTGATGTGAAGGGCATCCCAGGGGGCAGGGGGCAGCTGGTGGGGAGGAGGGAATCTCCTCTTGCTCCAGTTCCCGGTTTAGATGTTGTAGATGTTGAGGTGCAAGGAAGAGGTGACCCTGGCCCTCAAATGTAGGCTAGCTGCCAAATGCTGGCTGGGGCTGTCCACGTGCAAGATGCCGTGCTCAGGCCCCAGGCTCCCACTCCACCTCCCCCAGAGCTCAGGCTTATGTGTCCTTTCTTCCGAGGACTTCAACCTAATCCCAGGCCCTGGGAATTGCCTGGAGCCCAGAATCTATCTCTTCCAACCTTGGGAGGCCCTCAGATGGGAAAGGGCCAGACGGTGATGGTTCCTCAGCAGCTCGTAGAAGGCCCCCTGGAAACCCTGTGCCTCAAACCTATCTCTGACCAAGTGACAGCCTCTCAGGTCACATACAGAGACAGCTCCTTTTTAGAATCCTCACTGCCTGCTCTGCCTTTGAGAAGGAGCAGCCTTGGTCATCCTGATGAGGAGTGGAGGCCAGAGGAGATCTTACTTGTGGAAACCCCCAGGGAGCTAAGGGATGCCCTCTGCCTCCCCCTTAGCACATGGTCCCAGCCTTGGGATCCCCCTATTCCCCTCACTCTCCTTCCTTTACTTCTCCGACATTTCGGGAGATGGCTGGGGAGGAACAGGGCTATGGAAGCCAAAACTCAGGCTAAGAAATTTAGGGCTGACACACATTTTCCTTTAAGCTCCTGGGAGAGGGCCGAGCCCATTTCTACTATAAAAGGATTTGACCCACCTGCCCACACAGGTGAGGGTACGGGAGATTTGAAAGTCTCCAGAGGGTAGAAAATCAGGGTTCATGTGGCCTCATCCACCCTGCCAGCTGAGGCCTGGTGGGATGGCAGGGGAGGGCGGGCTGGTGTGGATAAGTGCCCAGTACACGGTCAGACAAACAACACACAGATGTCCAGAACCTCCGAAGCACCATTTATCCAGGTCCCATGGAGCTGAGTGTCCCCGACTGCCTACGCCCTCGCCCTTGGTGGAGCACAGGTGCCGCAGCGGCCCTTGGCCCGATACCCTGCATGCTCCCTAGACCAGCCCACGCTGGGGCCGCAGACCCATGCTTGCCTAGACCTCAGACCTTCAAGGTGGGGCCCTGGGAATGAGCTGAACTGGCCTCAGAACGTCTTCCACCCCCGTACCCTTAGGGGTCCATCAGTCTGGTCAGCTCGACCTTGTGCTAAGCTTCCTTGAAACCCCCCTAAATAAACCCATCCCCAGAGCAACCCACCCACTGTGCACCCTGCATATATTGTTCTACCGGCTTGTGTCTTCTTGAGAATGGAGAGGCTCTCTCCTCCTGTCCTCTGCTCCAGGGAATACCATCTCCCTAAAACACTAGGGCAAAGTTTTCCTCTCAACCCTGCGGCAGAGACAAGGGGAGGCCGGGCCTGGAGTGGAAAAGCTAAGAATCCCTGTGTGTCCCTCCTTGCCCTCTTTTCCTCGCCCTCTTAGCAGCTTGGGTCAAGCGTGATTCGCCCAAGGTCACAGACCCAGGACACAGAGCCCTGACCCATCCAGGAGGTTGCTCTGGTTTTGACAGCCCAAACTAGCTCCAGGGCAGGGGGACTGACTCTGGGTGTCTCTGCCCTTGGGCCTCTTGCAGTTCTCCAGGCATGGAGTGAGCTGGGGACACTCCAGCTCTTGACTCCACTCGGGGCTGGACTCCTGGGACTACCTCCCAGCACCCTCTGCCCCTGATGACCCCAGGTCTCTCTGGCTCTGAGGACATGCAAACAGCACCAGGGCTGGGGCAGTGGTGCTGGGGCCTAAGCAAGCCTGGCTCTGGCCTGATCAGCGACTGGGCCCAGGCCAGGCCTCACACCCAGTACTGGCCATTCTTGAGGGCAGGGTTGGATGTCCGGCAGAACTGCAGCAGCTCTGGGTCTGGTTGGTCCCCCGGCGGGGGCCCCTGGCCAGGCACGGCTGTAAGCGGGATGGCCTGGCCTGGCTCTACCTTGCGGAAGGTCTCGGTGTCACTGGCCAGGCCGTTGCGAGGCTTGGCGGTCAGCACCTGAACGTTGTGCTTGCCTGTCTTGTTGCGTTTTCGGAGGTAGAAGAGCAGAGGCAAGATGAGCCCCAGGAGCAAGAGGACCAGGCAGATGGGAATGATGACGCTGAACAGGTTGGCCTCGAGGAAGCCCAGGAAGCCACCTCTGGCCACAGTGGGCATGAGGCTGGAGGTCGCTGGGCCAGGCTCACCTGTGGGGGTGCCACTCTCTGGTTTTGCTGCTTCCGTCTGAGGGGCCTCAGGGAGACTGAGCAGGTCAACACTGTAGAGCCGGGCTGCATTGTAAGGCTCAGTGGCAAAGTCCAATGAGGCCACAGCAGGCGGGACACCGGGTGCCCATAGCTCCAGAGTGAGACTGTCACCCAAGGGGCCAAGGGACCTACCCTCTGGGCTGCCCACCTCCAGCCCCAGCTTTCCATCCTCAAGGTCCTGCTGGGTGAACTGCTCCACAAGCTGGCTGCCCCTGGGCTCTGTCCTGGACCGGGGCACGCGGACCACCCGGCCATGCCGGGGTCCCGCCAGGAGCCGGAAACGGGGCACACTGCCTGTGTGGTTGGCCAGCTCACCTGCATCTAGGATGGTGGAGTCCAGGCGCAGGGTGGCACCCTGGGGCCATGGCCCATGTGCCCACACATGCAGCAGAGCCCTCACAGTCACGTTCACTGTGGCTGATGCGTTGGCGCCCCTGGCCAGTGCCAGGATGCTGAAGTGGTCGTGAGAGGATGAGAAGCTGGTGAAAGTAAAGACCACCTCACCCCGGTCTACCTGGAGCTGGCTGAAGACTGCGGCAGGCTGACCGCCCGCCAGGAGCTGCCCGTACTGGGGCCCTCGGGTGAGGTGGTATGCCGCGTCCGGCTCCTCCCGGTCCGACACCACCTGGAGCTGCTGCCGGCTCAGTGGGGATCGCCCCAAAGCTTGTGGCACCTCTAGGGGTGCCTGCAGCTGCACCTCGATGGCCGAGGGCAAGACGTCCACCGTCAGGGACACGGGCAGGGGTGGGCTGGCCCCATCGGACACACTCAGCTGGAAGATGCCTGCCACGCTGCTCCCATTGGCCACGAAGGCCAGCTGCCCTGCGTCCACGTCGGCCTGTGTGAAGTGGGTCACAGGCCCCGGGCCGGCCCCCGCCAGGATGAGGAAGCCATTGTGGGGTGCCCGCTGTACCTCGTACTTGATCTCCTCGGGGGCTGAGTCCGGGTCCACCACACTCAGCTGGGCCCGGGAGACGGGGGTGCGGGCGCCCCGGGTGAGCCGGAGAGGGACGGAGGCCTGCGGCCGAGGTGGCCGCTCACCCACATCCCGCACTGTGATGGTGAAGGCCTCTGCGGTTCGGGGCCCTTCCACAGACGCCCCCGCCGGCCCCTGGAGGTGGGCGCGGAAACGGAAGCCATCCTGCTGGGTGCCCCCCCCACCGTGGGCGTATACCAGCTGCCCTGCGGCCAGTTCGGACTGTAGGAAGTGTGGCTGCCCGGCGTGGAGGGGCTCCTGGGATACCAATAGCTGGCCTCGGGTGGGGAACTGTGTGATCTGGAAGAGCACGTCGTGTTCTGGGCGCTGGGGTGATGGAACACTGGCCAGGAAGTTGGAGGCGTCGAGGGCAGCCTTGGTGATCTCGGCCCGCTGGCCTTCGGGGACCCACAGACCTGAGGTTGGGACACAGGCTGTGAAGGTCCCGCCCACTGAGGGAAGACCTCAGACCCTCAGACCAGGGCCTCCAAGGCAAGTCTGTGCCTCTCCCACAGGGCAGAGCAGGTACCCCAGGAGGACAAGGACCATGTCTCCCTTCTGACTTCAAAGCCTCCCCACCCACCCACCCTTCTTACAGCTTCCCAGGTCCTGGGAAATAGGAGCTGCTGCCCCTGGCTGTGTTGCCTCCTCTCTGGTCCTCTCCTAGCATCCCTCCAACTTTACCAGCCCATCATGCTATTCACCGTTGTTCCTCCAGAGGCGGCTGGGGCGCTGGGGACAGGCAGCCTCGAAAGACACAGCCACAGTGAGGGTAGCGGCCACATCGGGGGCAGGGGGTGAGGACAACCGGAGCTCCAGTGCGTCACGGGCCTCCCAGAAGGGCTCAGGGGGCATCTCATGCTCATACAGAACATTACCAGCATACACCTGCGGGGAGACCCAATGCTGGGACCAGAGGCAGATCCAGCCTGTGTTGCCCAGAAGCCCCTTGCAGCTTGGCACCAGCCCCAGGCACTGGCCTCCCTGATAAGCTCTGCGTCCAGCTTCCCTCTGGGCTCTCCTGGCTGTTGTGCCTTCTCTGTAACCCCTGCTCTCCCTCACTAACTTAGCGGGTCACTGTTAGGCAATCACACCGCGGTGAAGAGCTGGGCTCTGGAGCCAGAAGCCTCAGTCAAACCTGAGCTCTGCCTCGGGCAAATCTCATCTCTGTGGGGAAAGCAATATTGTCTCCACAGTGGGTCCTTCCTCTTTTGCACGGGTTCCTGCCCCTCCTCCCTACTGAAGACATCACTTCTACCATCTCCTTTATTTCTCCTATGGTGTCAAATTTCCCCCCAAGATGGATTGTTCCCATCATTATGCAACCATGCTATTCTTTCTTCCATCTTACAGACAAAACTCTTGGTTTCAATTTTTTCCAACATTTGTCTCCCACTTTTGCTCTTCTTTGCAGCAAAACTGCAAAAAGAATAGGATATGCTCTCCCCCAACGCTGTCCTGAGCACATTCCACCCAGGCCTTTGCTCCTGTTCTTGCCAAGAGCTCTGATGGCCTCTGTATTATTGGACCCAGTGTTGGTTCTTAGGCCTCATGTCACTCACCTGCCCAGCAACACTTAATTGAGCATTCTCTCCTTCCTCTAACGCACCTGTTGGTTTCCAGGATGTCTCACTGTCTTCTTCCTCCTTCCTCACTACCCCTCGTTCACAGACCAGAGGCAGATCCAGCCCGTGGCACCCTCCTCCTCTCCTGTGTCCGTGGCTTGGCCTTGAGACGAATTCTCTATTGACAGGCACTCCCCACGTGCTCTTGCTTGATCTCCAATGCCAGCTTTGCGAATGACCCCGATTGTACCTCTAGCCCAGACTGCGCTCTCCTGAACTCCAGGCTCCTCTACCCACCTGCTCCTGGGCAGCTCCGTGGGATGTCTGAGGGACATCGCCAATGCGGCATGCCTGGCCCTAGCCTGCCTGGCCTTTCCTAGTCTTCCTGCTCCAGATTATGGCAGCTCTTCCAGTGGCTCAGGCCAAAACCCTGGGCTCTCCTGGACTCCTCCCCTTCCGTCACACACCACCATTTCTGGCCTGGACTGCTGCCAGAGCCTTTTGTGTCCCAGTTTTGGCCCCGCCCCCCTCTTCCTACAGCTTGTTCTTAACACAGAAGCCAGAATAAGACTTTAAAAGTGTAGGTAGGGTTATGTCACTCTTGCTTAGACGGCTCCTTATTTGACCCCATTGTAACCCTGTTACCACTGTGACCTCCTACACACCCCCAGAATGCTGCATTCTGGCCACACCTGCTGTCTCCTAGGGCTTGTTTGCACCTTAAGCTCCTGAGGATAGTCTTCCCTTCCATAAAGAAATGTGCATGCTCCCTCCCACTTCTAGCCCTAGAAGTTTATCTTTTGTTTTCCCCTTTAGGAGGTGCAGGGAATTGTCCTTTTCTCAGAAAAACAGGAGTTATGCAATAAGACGGAAACTGGGGTTTAGCTCAGAAGACTCTAGGGGCAGTTGTGCTGTGGTGCATGGGGGAGCACTACCCGTTCTAAAAGGGGAGCCATACCTTGTCAGGGCAACCACCGCAGTTCTAAAGGGACAGCAGAGCCTGGTGGGACGTGTGTCTGCTCCTGGGCTGATTGCCGTTAGAGGGAACACAGGCCTTTTAAGGAACTGGAAATCAGGGGTTTTTTTTTGTGTGTGTGTGTGTCTATGTGTGAAATCCCCCAAAGGTCATATGTTGACCACTAACTTAAAATATGAAATGCGTCGTGCAGGCCAAATAAAACATATCTGTTGGCCAGATGTGGCCTGCAAGGACCATCAGCTGTGACCTCTGGCCCAGGCTGGAGGGTGGGCAGGAAGGAAATGGAGACCCCGGGAGTGGGGGTAGGAGGCCGGATGCCTGGGTACTGGAGATTCTATGGGTGAGAAGTGTGTGGTTGTAGTGAGGCAAATCACAGCAAGGTGCGGGGGGTGGGGTGGGGTTCCTTGGGAGCAAGCAGTGTCCTCTGGATTAGCCATGTGCTCTGAATAAAGTCACCTGACTTCTGTGAGCCTCAGTTTCTTTATCTGAGAAACAGGGACACCTGATCCTTGCCCCACCCAGATCTCTAGCCCAGACTGCTCTCTCCTGAACTGTGGGACAATGGTGCTGGCAGGACACTCCCCAGTCCTGCCCTGCCTCCTTCCCCAAGGGACGACAGTCTCGGCCATGAAGCCGCTTCCCAGGGTCCTGGGTGGTACTGCCAGCCTGGCGCCCTAGTGGCCATTCAGTCTCATCCTCCATATTGCCGGGTGGCAGCATGGACGGATGGCAGCTTCACCTACTCAGCTGCCTTCTGTCCACTCATCTGCTCCCAGGCCCCCTCTGCTTCTTGCTGGCTCCTGACCTAAGCCCCAGGCTTAGCTGCTGTCTTCACTGCCAGCTCTGTCCCCCTGCACCTGCTCTTACCAGCCACTGGGGTGTACTAGTGTCCCCCACACAGTGCACGCTCTCCAGCCCCTGCGGTCCAACTGCGCTTCCTTCTGGAAGCCAAACCGCAGAACCTGATCCCTGCTCTGGGCCCCTGCATCCTCCTTCCCCCCGGAACACTAAGCCCCCTTTGCCCTGACAGTCCGGTGGCTCCTGGAGGGCACAGCATATGGGGCCTGGAGCACGGTGGGCCCAGGAAGTGTCTGCTGCCAGTGCTGCCTGAGCTGATACCCATGTTCACAGGCCGAGTGGGCCACCGGACGCTGAATGGAGTCTAAGTGGTGGCTGTAGAGACTTGGGCCCTTACCTCGGCTTGAGTGAAGTTCACCAGGGCCTCCCCGGTGCTGCCCTGCTGGGTCTGGAACAACCGGCCAAGCCGGGGGCCCTGTACCACATGGTAGAGCAGGAGGTGGGGGTCGGTACCTGCGCTGGAGCTGGCTCTCAGGCTCTGGCCACTGAGAGGCTGCACGGACCCTGCGAGAGGTGGAAGGGGCCTGTCAGCCTTGGACCAGGAGCCAGGGCGAGGCTCCTGCAGGCATGCCTGTGCTGGGCAGACCCACCTGGGCAGACGGTCAGGGTCTGGCTGCCCTCCAGCGAGAGGAGTAGCTGCTTCTGGGCTGTCACGCGGAAGAAGTGTCCAGGGGAAGTGTGGTCGCCATCGGAGAGGCTGAAGCGGAAGCCTCCGTCCAGGGCTCCTGAGGACAGAGGTGGAGTTGGGTCTCACCGGCCTGTATGGAGCGGCATCCTCGGGGCGTCTCCATCTCAGCACCCACCTCTGTGTGAGAACAGCACCAGCCTGCCATCTAGCTGGGCCTGTGTGAAGCTGTGCACCTCGGTGGTCGGTGCCGTCCGCAGCACTACCCTTCCGTTGTTGGGCTGCTCGATGGTGTAGACCAGGTCCTCGGGTCCTGAGTCGCCGTCTGTGCCCCTAAGGGCCTCTGGAGGGAAGGGCACGGTGGCCCCCTCCCACATCTGGGGACACAGGCCTGTGAGGGTCTGTCCCTACCAAGCTTACCCACTGTGCTCCTTCCTGCCCCTGGGCCACCACCAGCGCTGGCATCGGTCCGTGCCGTTCTGGGCTCCTACACACAGAGGGTCCACAGCCCCGCTCGCCTACCCCTGTCACCCCAGGCCTCCACACCCATGTGTCTCTCCATGTGCCCTAATGCTGCTTAGCCTCCAAGGCCAGCTTGTGTCCCCTACTTTAGGAAGCCCACAGATCTCAACCTTACCATGTTCTCAATCCCCAAAGCCCCCTAACCCTGGACCAACTGCATTGTTTTATCGGGCTGTCTCCCTGGCAGCGTGGGGGTCTCCCTTCAGATCCTCCATAGTCAGTCTGGGTAGGGGCTGGGCGCCCTCGGGGGATGGTGATTTGGGCCTGCCCAGGGTGCGTAGACATGGGCTCTCCTTCCAGGTGTGAGGCAAGTGGAGCTAGAGAAGCTGATGGCCGGCCCCTGTCCTGCAGCGCCAGGATAAGGCACCGGGTGTTCCCAGTGCACACAGGTTGTGAGGGGTGCCTGGGTGTGGGAGCTTCTCAGAGTGAAGGGGAGCTCCCCTCAGGCCTCCCACCTGCCGGCAGGACAGGATCCCGTCCCTGGGGTCCTGATACAGGTCCTACTGGGTCAGCAACTTGTGGGCGGTGTTGGGGAGGGGCTCCAGTACCTGGAAAACAGCACCCTGGGATTCCTGGGCTCCTTCCCCTAGCCCCAGGCTTTCCCTAGGCAGAGCTCTGGGAGGAGGGACTCAATGAATGGAGGTGGGGCCTTACGGCTGGCTCTTGGCACAAACTCGGTGGACAGCACCACCTACTGGCCAAAATGCCACATAGCACCTCCTGACTGTGGTTCCAGGGCAACTCTTAGCCTGCACCCCACCTGCCCGCTGCCATCCCCTTCCCCCCACATGCCACCCCCTACCCCCCGCCTTTGGGCCGACTTCCCACCCACACACATCCTATACCACCAGAGATGCCAGTGCTGCATGTCACACAGCCCAAGGCAGCCCTCTTTTGAAGTTTTCCATGACTCCTGCTGACCTGGAGAAATCAGTATTCAAGGCCCTGCCCATCCACTATCTTGCTGCATGGTCTTGACCAAGCCACACCCTTTCTGTTCCACCAGTGACTATTTCTGTGACTGTGAAGAAGTTCTATCACCTGGCAGGGCCTCAATTTCCACCTTTGTCAAATGGGGGCACCACTGCTCTGCAATAGTGTAAGGGGCAGGGACTTGGGGAGCCACGCTGCGGCCTTCCCTTGCTGGGGGTGGAAGTGAGGAGCTTAACCACTCTCCACTTGGGGTCCACCCTTACGGGTTTGAAAGAACGTGCTTCAGGAGTTCTGGTCCTGAGCCACAGAAAAAGCCTCTTGCTGAGCGTGAGTCCAGGGACAGCAGGGCCAAGTATGGCCATTTACAAGGCTGCCTACTGCCCTTGAAGTGTCCAATAAGAAAGCCCCACACCTGTGTTCTATTTCCAGTGCAACAACTCTTCTCTCTTCCCAATAACCTAGTGAGGCATGTGGCAGTGTCCTCACTTTAGAGCTGGGAACAGGCTCAGACAAGGGGAGCTATGGGCCTCTTTCTGGGAGAGGAGGTGGGAGGTGGTCCCAGACTGCTGTCACCTGCAGGCCTGTGTTTGTGGTGAGGACGGGCGGCTGGTCATTGACAGGCAGGATGGTGACTGTGAAGACCACAGGATGGCTCTGGCGGTGCATCTCGGAGGCATTGGCCACGAGGCTGAAGCTGTCTGTCAGTGTCTCACTCCCGTCGTGCACATAGTGGATGAGCTGCTGCTCCGCCTGCCGGCAGGCCCAGGGCTGAGGTCAGGCCCCAGCTTGCCTCAGACCGCTGGGTCTCAGGCCCAGAGCCTGTCATGCCCTGCCTTTGGGTGGTGGGGGGGGGGACTGACTCCTTCAGAGCTTGTTTCTGCAGGGGGAAGTGGGGACAGTCATTTCTCTCTGAATGAAGGAATGATTAGTGAAGGATATGGGAACAATAATTTCTATTTGCCCAGTGAGGAAGGAATAAGATGGGGTATCTAAAATAGAGGTGCTCCATAGATGTAGACTCCCTGCCTCTTCTCTGTGCCTACCCTCAGGCCGCAGTCCCTAGGGTGCCCCGCCTCTGCCCTCAGAGCTGGGCTGCACCCCACTGTACCTCTCTCCAGGAGAAGGTGCTGAGGGTCCCGTCTTGAGGTCCTTCCTCTCTCCGCAGGGCCCCGTGATGGGGTGGCTCTCGGACCTGCAGGTCGAGGCCTGGCAGGGTGGGGAAGTAGGGCCCGGTGATGCGGAGCAGTGGAGGGGCCAGGGCGCGGGCGCCGCCCTCAGGGACACTGAAGTTCTGAGCCTCCAGCGGGATGGCCGCGGGCAGCACCTGCACCTCCACACGGACGTCCTCAAGGCGAGCACCCAGGCCTGAGGCCACATCAAGGGAGAAGGCGTCCGTCCAGGCCTCTGGGCGGGAGTGCAGGTACAGGACCCTGCCTGCAGCCACTGCCTCCTGAGAGAAGTTCTGCACGGGGTCCAAGCTGGGTGGTTCAGCCACCGACTCACCATGGGACAACATCACCAGGTAGCCGGCACTTGGCGGGGTCCTCACCGAGAACACAATGTCCGCCAGGGGCACTGCCTCCTGGGCTGCCTGTTTAATAGAGGTCACAGGTCACAGACGGGGCCGTCATGGTCCCAGAGCAGTGGGAACGTGCTCAGATCCGTGTGCCGCTCGTTCTCCCCGGGAATGCCCAAGACACCGGACTCCACTGCTTATTTAGACACACGGACACACCCAGGTTCACACACCCAACCAGACCTGCAGGTGGTCAGAGGGACTGCACACACTCCCCACCCCGACCCCAGTCACACAGTCGCAAAGCCTCTGAGACACACACTCCCTCAGAGATGTCCACAATCATACGTCCCCAGGTTCAGTGATGCAGACACAGAATCTCACCACACAGATACGTGGATGCAGACTCACCTGTGTCCCCTGCCCCCCATTATTGCCAGTCCTCACCACCAGAGGGCTCCCCACCCTTCTTAGAGGTTCGGGCTCCTACACTAAAGGCCCTGTGGAGCTTGCGGCGGCCCAAGCAGCCCAAGAGCCACTCTGCTCCCTTATCTGGTGCTCCAGCTGCGGAAGGCTACATCCTACCCCCAAACTCACATTCCTGGCTCTGTGTGTTTGCTTGGAATACTGCCCCCCTTTTCCCTGCTATTGAAAGCCCAGAGTCTTCAAAGCCTAGCTCAACTGCTGCCTTCTTTAGGGCTGTTTAGCCAGAGTCTGCCTGAAAGTGCAGACAGTCAGAACCACAAGGGATTCATAAATTGGCAGCACAGGAGAATAAGGCCCAGAGAGGTCAAGGGATTGGCCTGAGGTCACAGAGCAAGTCACTGGGCTTGCTGAATGGTCTGTGGTAGCTCAGTGAGGTTCTTAAGTGGACAGCAGCTCTCCCCGGATGCTGAGTCTTGGTCTGGGACCTGGGGAAAGAGCTGGGCACATGCGAGCCTCAGGGGCAGCCAAGCCTGTCTCCAAGGCCTGCAGTCTTCAAAGTTTGTACAAATAGAAACCCTCCAGAGAACTTGTTATTATTGGAATACAGATTCTCAGACCCCACTTCAGAGATTCTGTGGTCTGGGTGGGGTTCAGGAATCTGCTGCTTAGCCACAGCTTATACACATGTGCCCATGACGTGCGGGGGCACATCCAATCACAGGCAGCTGCGTCTACAGCAGACTCCCTAGAAACCCTCAGGCATACAATATGCATAGGAACAGGTGCACACCCAAGGCATGTGCACACACCCGGCCCAGGAGCCACCAGAGGCCCAGCCCCCAGCATCCAGTCACAAATGGTGTGAAGGCGGCATGGATGGGCCCCTTTACCTGGATCATCCCGCTGCTCACCCCCATGTCCTTTACCTCCAGCTGGTCCCTTCTGATCTCGGCTGCCTCGCCCTGGAAGACGTAGATCTTCTTGTGCTGGACCAGGTGCAGTGGGGCCAGTGGCCCCTCTATGGCAATGGTCACTTGTAGCATGGCATCTGTGTGCACAGGTCCTGCCTCTACAGAGAAGGCCACAGTATCACGCGGGCTGAGACTGCCGTTGTGGCTGTAGAGAATGGCTCCATCCAGCAGATCCTGCTGGGAGAAGGCTGTGGCTGGCTGGCCAGCCCGGAGCAGCTGCCCCCAGCGTGGGCCGGCTGTGACATGGTAGTGGACCTCACCCCCACTACGGATGTCTAGATTGGTGTCCAGGTGGAGCACAGCTGTGTTGATGGGGCTCTGGCCTCCCTGGGGGACCATGAGGCTGGAGCCATTGGCCACATGTAGGTAGGGCTCTGAGGCCTGGACTTCGAGCAGTGCAGTGGCCTGGTGCTGCCCATCAGACACCTGCAGCTGGATCCAGCCACGGTCGGCCCCTGAGTGCACAAACAGGACTCGCCTCTCCCGGAGGTCCTCCTGGGTGAAGCGGTAGATAGGCCGTGTGGGCTCATCCACAGCCACGATACTGCCAAAAAGGAGGTCCTTGCGGGTCAGTACCAGCTGAGTGTCAGCAAAGCCTGAGTCAGCATCACTGAAGGCTACGTCATCTGTAGTCAGCAGCCGCTGCCCACCCCGGGCCACGTGGAAGACGCGGCTGATGGTCTGCACAGGGGCGTGGTCATTCACAGGCTGGATGGACACACGGAAAACGCCCCGTACCTCCTCCCAGGCCATGCCACCACTGCCCTCACCCTGGCGGGTAGCCACAAATGGAATGTCATCTTCTGTGGTCTCGGAGTCATCATGCTGGTAGACCAGTCGGCCATGAAGCAGGTCATCATTGGTGAAGGACGTCACCACGGTGTCCTTGTCCTGTGCCCCCTGCCACGTCAACCTCCCGTGGCGGGGCCGCTCCATGACCTCATAGAGGTAGCTGGCACTGTTGAGACTCTTGACGAAGAGGTGGTCAGCAGAGAGGACACCCTTGCCTCCCTCAGGCACTGAGAGAAGGGTGTTGGTAAGGACAGGAGTATCCGGGTCACCACCGATGTGGATGGGGAAGGTGTAGAGAGGGGAGAAGTGTGGCGGAGCTGTGACACGGAAATGGAATATGTCCTCAGCTGCCTCTGAGGCACGTGCTGTGGCCCCGTAAGTCACCCGACCAGCCTGCAGGTCATCCTGGGTGAAGCCCTGACCGTCTGTTAGTCGTGTGCCCTGTAGCCGAAGATTTCCCTTCCTGGGGGCCTGCACCACCTCATAGTGGAAGGTGGTGGGGCTCAGGTCTGCTTCCTCTAGGGTGGCCTCCAAGTGGGCAGTGGTGAGGGCCTCCTGCTGGGTGTTCCGAGTATGCAGTGGCTCCAGCCGCAGCAGCCGCACGGTGGCTCTCTGGACTGTCACTGGAAAGGACAAATTGCTTAGAATCTCCTGGCCCACCTGCACCTCCAGGACCAGGTTCTCCACAGTGTCCTCAGTGCGGTGCTGTGGGTCAGTGCTCAGGTACCTCACACGGCCCTGCTCCACGTCTCGCTGGTGGAATGCCTGTGTGGCCCGCCACTCAGCACCCTCGGCCCCGCCTGCCCCCTGCTTCTGCAGCTCCCCAAACTGCAGGGCCCCAGTGACTCGGAACAGCACGCTCACATCCTGCCCCACAGCGTTGGTCTCCACAGACAGGTTGGCAGGCAAGACAGGGGCAGCCGAGCCCTGGGCCACGTACAGCCCGGTGTTCTGGCGGATCTGAATGGTCGGCCGGACAGCCACCACCTTCAGTGTGGCTGGGGGGCTGGCCTGCAGCCCGTCGCTGACCCGGAACGTCAGGTCCGGGGCCGGCCCCCCGCGGTGGATGTAGACTAGATTGCCAGTCTCCAGCTCCTGGCAGGAGAACTCAGTCGCTGGCCCACCGGGCTGGTCTCGGCGCTCCACAGGAAGGCCGGCAGGGGTGCCAAGGAGCTGGAAGGTGAGGCCCTCGCAGGCAGAGTCTGGGTCATAGGCCTGGAAGACCTCAGGACCCAGTGGCTTCTGTGTGTTCTCCAGGATCACCATGAGGCTTCCGTGAGGGAAGATAATGCGGGGTGGGTCGTTGACAGGGTTTATCTGGATGGGCAGGATGTAAATTTGGCCCCTCCGGAGGCAGGAGGGCAGGGGGCCCCGAGCAGTCACTGACACTTCCAGCATGAGCTGGTCCGAGGAGCCCTCAGAACCGTCGTGGACGAAGCGGACCTTGCGGTTCACCACGTCCAGGAGGGTGAACGCTTTCCGTGCCTGGGCGCCCGGGACATCCAGCTCTAGCTCACCATGGCGTGCTCTGCGGCTCAAGCCGAACAGCACCTGGGATTTGCGCAGCTCAGCCTCGCTCAGGTCCACTGTGGGCTGAACATGCCGCCACTCGAGCCAGGCTGTGCCACCCTCAGCCACCACCAGGGGGCTGATGGTCAGCAGTTGGGTGAAATTGGCAAAGAAAGGAGGCAGCCCTGGCTCAGGCACACAGGGTTCAGGCAGCTGCACAGCCGGCCAAGCCTCAGGAGCCAGGGTGGAGAAAGCCTCGTATGGGCCATAGGCATCCTCCTCATACTCATCTTCCTCGAGCCTGCAGCCGGCCACCATGCTGCGAGTCAGCAAGGCTTCCTGCAGCCCCTGCCTCTTGCCATTGACACTGAGGTCCTCCATGCAGCCCAGGAGGGAGACATTGGCAGTCCCCGGTGCCAGGCCCAGGCGGTGCTCCTGGAGATGGCGAGAGGCCTCTGCATCTAGTCCCCCGAGGAGGAGACTGCCACGTGGCTCCAGGAAGCTGAGGACGCCACGGTTGGATGTACGCGTGGGGTACTGGTCCACGGAGATTTCCAGCTGGTGAGCATCCATGCGGACACTGACCTCATGGGGTTGCCCATCAGCCACAGGCACACTGTTATGGAGCAGCACAGTGCCCTGGCCTTTCTCGACCACAGCCCGCAGGTGACCTTCAGATACGTCCACATAGATGAAGTCCCCACGCCGGCCCCCTGCTTGGAAGGCCAGGGGTGCCTGCCGGCTCCTTGTGGTGAGTGTAAACTCCAGGGTGCCTTCGTCCTGAGTGCTCCAGGCAGGGAAGGCAGCCAGCGAGTGGGGCCCAGAGAAGCCCAGAGCCACACTGTCATCAGCAGAGAACTCTTGAGCACATCCCTCGTGTACATCTGGGGTCAGTGGCTGGAGGAGGTTGTGGCCATTGAGGGTGGCCGCATGGAGGCAACCCCTCAGGGCCCGGCTGGCTCCCCTCAGGTAGGGCAGGCCAAGGCTTCCAGTGCCCCCCATGAAGAGCCCATAGGGGACTTCCAGTGGGGCTCCTGAGACGGGGGCTGAGGAATTCAGGTGCCCGTCTACTGACAACAAGGCCCAGCTGTCTGAAACAGTGAGGCCCACAGTGTGGAGGACGGAGTTGCTCAGCGGTGTCTCTGCGGGGGTCTGTAGCCTTATCACCTCCTGGCCCAGCACAAGTCTGACCTGAGGAGAGAAAGGCGGAATAAGGCAGCACTTTGAATCCTTTGCTTCTGCTATAAAAGCATAGCTGGTCCCCCACACTCGGGGTCCCCAGAACAGAGGGTTAGGACAAGGGCTTCACATGTCACCCTCTTTCCTTCCTGCCTTCTCTTTATTCATCTCCCAAACACTCACCAGAGTGATCTCTGTGTCAAGCCTGGATGGGCTTGGGGACCCCGAGGTGAATCAGATGTTGTCCCTGCCCACAAAGAACTGATATATAGCAAGATGCTTTCCTAGAGCTTCAATCTGTATTTTTTTATTCTTTTCACCCACTTTTCTTGGGTGAAAGGTGCCAGAAAAATCACCTTGGAATCCAGAAAACTCACTTCTGGAATAATGGAGACCTAGGAACCCTGGATCAGTCCCCCTAGTTAGGGCAAAACACCTTGGGGTCACTGAGGAAGCCAGGACCAATGTTCAGGGGTGGTGAACACAATCTCTGTTTTGAAGGTTTAGTAAAGAAAAGATCCCTGACCTGGGCTGAGGGGAGACCCTTGGGGACAGAAGGACATGGTTCTGTCTCAATGATACTGGCACAAGAACTGGCTCTGGTGCAGTGTTCCCACCTCTAGATGGGAGACTGGGTGGTGGCAGAGTATAAGAACGGAAAGAGTAGACACTAGGAACTGTGACCTTGGGAGTCCAAGTACAGAGCACCTCTAAGGGTCGTGGCATCCTTGCATTTGGCAGACGGGAGGAGCGGCAGGGCCAGGCTGTGCCAGGCCAGTGTGCACAGGGCTATCTACTGGCAGTGAGAAGCAATGACAGCAGCCGACGGACTGATGGATGACTGGGGCATAGTCCTCTCTGCACTGGAGTGTGGAAACAGCACCCACCCCCCTCAGTTTGGAATAGGACCTCAGTTTCTCAAACTTCTTATAGTTAGGGACAAGCCTCAAGAAAGACTCCTTGCTGTTAAGCTTGTGGTGACTTGAAGGATGAAACAGAAAAATGAAGGAGCTGAGGCAGTACTGGTTGTTACCATAGACAGACAATGGTGATACAGGATGACTGGTGCTATGCAAAGGGATGCAAAGGGGTGCTGGAACCTGGGAGAGGGGACCCAGCCTAGGCGAGCAGCAGGGGACACCTTCTGGAGGAAGGGAAGTCCATGCCGAGACTTCAAGGACAGGCTGGGGTTGGGCAGGTGCAGGAAGGCATCCCAGGCAGACAGAGGGTAGTGAGCAAGCCCCCGGCAGTGACCTACTGCAGGACGGCTGGGAAGTGGAAGCAGTCAGTGCGGTCGAAGCACAAAGGCCAGCTGGGTGGGGTGAGAAGTGAGGTTGGAGGGCAGGCGGGAAGAACAAGCTCATGAGGGAGCCACATCTGGGATGCTATTGTCCATCTCACGGTGGGGAACTCGAGAGCCCAGGGTGAAAGTGACTTATACAAGGTTAAACAGCCACTTGGGGGCCATTCAAAGCTAGAAAAGGAGTCTAGCAGGGAGACATCACTGACCTGCAGGCGTCCAGAGTACAGCTGCAGGAGGAGGTGGTCTGCCGGGCCTGCTGCCAGGAAAAGCAGGGCTTCAGTCTGGGATGTGGAGAACTTCAGCTGAAGGTCTATGTCCTTCAGAGCTGTGGCCACAGGTACCTCCAGGTGATTCTCACCGAAGAAAGAGGCTGTGTGAGAGAGGGAGCTGGGGTCAACGTTCAGACTCTGGCCTGGAGCAGGAGAGTGGGTGGTGGGCCGCAGGGAGGAGGTTGTAGGCTGGTGCATCCTAGTGGTTTTCCCACATGGCGTTGTCCCGCCACCTGCTTGGTCCTGGTATCAGAGGGAAGAGCCCCATCCTGTGCCCAGCCCAGAACTTGACTCTGAAGGAGACCAGATCCAGCAATTCCAGGCAACTCAGGCCCCTTCCTGGCCTAAAGGGAAATGGCCGCTGGCCTCATTGTCTGGCCTGGTGATCACAGACCCCAGGAATGGAATTCTAAGAGCACCACCCCTGCCCCAAACAGACACCTGCTCAACTTCCTTCTAAGTGCCCTAAGCTCTAGCTCTTGGGCCACGCTTTTTCCATGCTCTGCGCACCTCCGTGGGCTGTCTGTGGCCATGGCTGGGCCTAGTCGTGGTGCTAAGACAGGCGGTCCACCCATCCCCACTACTCTCCTGGGCCATGCTCCCAGCTGTCTTTGGGGGTGGGGGTGGCTGCTTTCTGGGTGTAGCTAAGTTCATGGAGGAGCAAAGGCTCTGAGGCCAAATGGAGATGTACAGGGCTGGACCCATAATGGGCCAACACGTCCTCCATTGCCACATATTGCTTCATGCTATAGTGTTTTCAATGGTCCCTGGTGAGCAGGCAGACCGGGCCCCATTGTTTCCACCACCAGGGAGCCAGGGATGACAACAGCTGAGTTCTCCAAGCCCAGGTCTGAGGCTGATGATAAGGTCTGGGAGGGGCTGAGGGGCTGCTGGACAGCAGAGGGCTTCCCAAGGCAGTAGGCCACATCTGGGGTCTCCCAGGGTTAGTGGGCACTGTGCAGAGACACTTCTGCCCCCACACCTGGTCTTTTTAAGTTGTCACATCCTCCAGGTAGTTTCCTGAAAGCAGCCTTTCTTGACCTCCAACCTGCTGCCACAATTTCTGTTTTTTTCCTTTTGTAGAAGTTAGGGATAAATATAACTTTGATCCTGCCCCCCAGACATCCAGGGCCGGGGATGGAGCAGAGAGGAATGGGTTAAGAAGGTGATTCATCCCTGTCGGGCTTCCCTTAAACCCATGTGGGTGAGCAAAGGCTGACGGCCTTGATGGGGGCAGTCTGATACCAGCCATGTATATGTGCTGGTCCCTGACAAGCCCGAGTCAGCTGATACAGGCCTGAGGAGACAGCATCAACCACCCGAGGAGTGACACTCTGCAGACCTTAAGGGCAGCCAACACTGCCCGGAGGGATGTCCAGGACAGATAGCGCTCTTTCCCTTGGGCTGTGCTGAAATCCCCTCTAGTTGTCCCCTCTTGCCAGCACTTGCTGACGGCATGGGAACCTTGTTTGGGAAGCTAAGGGAATCAAGTGAGAACTGCAAAGGTATCTGAGTGGGTACCACCCAGCAGGCCTCCGTGCTAGTGAAGGGCAGACCAGGGAGCTGGCAGAGGGCAGGCACCTACAGGGGCACCTTATCTGCAAAGACATTGATTCTTAAGGACAAAACAGCACGGGAAACTGAGGGCAGCCACAGTGCAGGGGCGGGGACACAGGGCCCCTGCAGGAGGGGGCCGCCACCACGGCAGCCTGCAGCTCATAGCAGCTGGCAAGAGCTGATCATCGCCTGTTCAGGAATGTTGTGAGCCAGGTGGTGTTGCTCGGTGCGAGTGTTTATACCATGGAAAGAGGCAAACGCGACAAATCGGGGCTCCCTGGCTCCCAGAAAGCCTGTTGCTAAACATTTACCTGCTCATCATTCTTGGGGAGAGGAGCCATCCATACACCCACGCACCCATCCACACTCCCTTCTGCCAAGGGTGCAAACCTGCCAGGGCATGGTCAGAGGCCGTGCTCTCAAGCAGTCAGGATCTGAAGTAGATGGCCGACTCTAACCACTGAACCACCTGCCTCCGGCCTGTTCCCAGAAGGGGAGAGTAGCAGCCTGTCTGGCCTAGTTCTCCAGGCCACGGTGGGAGGGAGGCAGGAAGGAGAGGTACTTTCCAGAAAGCTGGGGTCTGAATGGGCCCATTGAGGGGCTGGGCCCGGCTGCTTCCTGTGGGGCTGGGCAGGGACGGGCTCACACAAACTGCCTTGTGCAGCTGGAAGCACACAGGCCAAGCAGCCTCCTTGCCCCAACAGAGGCCTCTGAGGCCTTGCTGGCCAGAGTTCTGGAAACTCTGACAGCGCCACTCTCCCCCACCTCCTACCTCCTCTGGTACCCCTCTTACTGTAAGAACCCAGAACCCCTGTCCTGGGAGGGGCAGTTGGAGAGGGGCTCCGAATGGACAGGAGGAGCAGGATAAAGAAATAATGAGCTAGGACTCAGTCCTGAGGGCTTCCTGGGAGAGGTGAGGGTGGTGGACAGGAGCAGAGTGGGAGGAGAATGGGCAGTCTCAGAGGGTAGCAAGGCCAAGGGAGAGATCGGCAGGGATATCCGAGCTCTGGAAAAGATGAAGATGGACGAGGAGAGGGAAAAGTACCACTCAGCAGCCTGATAGGGATGCGGGGGCGGTGGGCCAGGAGAAGGGGCGTCAGCAGTGTCTGGGGGCTGTGACCGACTTTCCAGGGTCAAGAAGCCCAAGGACTCATCAAGCACCAGTTCGGGCCTTCAGCAGCTGTGTGGGCGGCCCCTCTCGGCCAGAAGAAGGGGCCGAATCCCAGCCTTAGTGACCCGTCCCGTAAAATGGGCACTCCTTCCCATGCCTTCCTCCTCCTGTCCCTGGGGATTCGTCCTGGAGGCTCCCTTCTGGTTTGGGGGTCTGCTCTGAAATACGGCTGTGCAGAGAGTTAATGGTGTGAGCTACCTGGGTGGCACCAAGCCTTCCCCGTGAGGTGGAGCAGAATGCCCTGAGGGGTCTAGAGGGCGAGTGGGAGGGGCAGGAAGAGTGCGGTCATTTCTCTGAAAGAAGGGATGGGGGTGACTGAGTACCCAGGACTGCGTAGATACCTATTTGCGTGTGTGTACAAGTGTGTGGGTGGCTGCTGGGAGTGTGTTTTGGGTTTGCATGAGACTGTGTGTTTGTGCATGTGTGTGCGTGTGGGCTGAGAGCTGCCAGGACAGAGCAGTGATGTGCTCAGGCCTGTCTTGCCCCTCGGTGCCCACCCGCCGTGACTTGGCTGGGTCTGGCTCTATGAAAGGGGCTGTGTTTTCCTGAGGGTTCCTGCCCCAGCGCCCACCCATTAGAGAAGTTTGCTGAAGGTGGAGCAGTCCCACAGCTTCCCACCCTTCCTGCCTGCAGACTGTGCCGTGGTCTGGGCCCAGGGTGGGGCAGCTCCATCCCTGTTCCTCAGATGAGGGTTGGGGGCACAGAAAAGGCCTGTGTCCTTCCCTACCAAGCCCCTTCTCACATAGGGAGATGAAGCCTAGGCCAAGGTCTCCTAGCAAGCCACCCTCTGGCAGCGCATGGATTGTGCTGGCGTCTCCCGGCTCCCGGGGAGCACCCCTAGGGCATATATAAATGGGGACCTGGGCCCTGCCGCTGGGGGAGCCCAAGCGTGAAGTTCGCTTTCCTCATGCTGCCCAGCCCTCGCCTGACAGCAGGTCCTTGGGACAACGGATCACTGTGTGGGGAGCACCTCTGCTCATCGGGCCCCCTCCTCCCTGCCAGGCTGGCCAGGGGAAGGGTCTCAAGGATGGGTGCCTTTCCTGGTCTGGGGGCTGCTGCAGACACTGATCCCTCTGAGTTCTCAAAACCCCTGGGGCTGGCCAGATGGTCCCCCTGTCTCTGTCTTGG
Organism: Smutsia gigantea; assembly: GCA_032199065.1. Classification (NCBI taxonomy): domain Eukaryota; kingdom Metazoa; phylum Chordata; class Mammalia; order Pholidota; family Manidae; genus Smutsia; species Smutsia gigantea. Next base: position 22,977 of record JAVSCE010009119.1, read on the forward strand.
CCACTCAGCCGCTCCTGCCTGTTTCTGCCTCTGCTTTTTTTTTGTCTTTGACTCCTCGTCCCTTTGCCCCATCCTGTCTGTACCTGAGAACACCACCCTTGCCCTAGAACATCCCAGAGAGCCAGACCCGGGGCCTCGTGCCTCCCCAGCCCTGGGTCCCCCATTTCTCAGGTGATGGGTTCCATAGTATCAACATTCTCTGTAGCCCTCACCTGCCGTAGGCTACTTGGCCTCCACTTTCCAGAGAGACAAACTGAGGCTCCAGAGGAGAAGCAGTTTGACAGAGAGGAGCAGAAAGCCGGATGCTCCCGGCCCTGCCACCCATCTGGGACCCGCCAGCCCTGGCACCGCCACCCCACCCCACTGCCAGGCAGTCACTCCTCGTGTGCCCCACTTCTGCCACATTCCTGGTTGCCTGGGGACAGCCAGGCAGCCCCACGGCCAGAATGCGTCACGGGCAGCATTCCTGGGTGTCTGCCGCTGCCTGACTTTATAAGGGAGAAAGCTGGGAGCCAGAGATGCTGGGCAGGATGGCCGGTGGGGAGAGCCCAGGGCCCACAGTCAGGGTGGGCAGTGGAAGAGCTGGACATGTTGGGGAAGTACAGCCGGTGGAACTGAGACAGAAGAGGAGGTGAGAGATGGATAGAGAGAGCAGGGTGGCCCACATCCATTCACTCATTCATGCAGTCACAAATACAGTAATGCAGCCATGGGGATAGAAAAGGAGGACCGACTTTGGAGAGACAGAAAGCCTGAGAAAGATAATAGAACCGAGAATGAGAAATAAAGACCCCCCTCCTCTCCACGCTGAACTCAGGGATGCAGACACAGGCCTCAGGAAAGAGATGGAGGAGGAAAAGCCAAGAGAGATGGAGAAGGCTGTATGTTGGCAGTAAGCCTGCTGCTGTGGAAGGGAGTGAGGGGGGCACCCCGCTAGCTGGCAGGGGATGGGGAAGAATCCTGCTTTAGGGTGAAGCTGCACTTCTTCACCATACCCCCTTGGGATTTGGCACAGGGGCACAGATCCTGGCCCCAGACTCAGATACTGGGCAGGAGAGGTGCAGCGGGCTGTGGGGTGGGGTACTCTCGGAAGGCCAAGACAGGGATGAAGGGCTCTCTGTCTCCCTTATGGATATGTGTGTGTGTGGCCCTTCTGGGGGCTGAATGCCACCCTGTGTGAGAGCAGGGATGGGCCAGGTGCCTGCCCCAGCAGCTGGGAGCTCTCTGAGGTCACCCAGGCCCTCCGGAACTCAGGCCATATTCGCTCCCACCCCTCCCTTGTGCCTGCAAGGGATTTCCTTCTTCTTTACCAGTGGTTAACTGCCAAGCCAGGGAAACTGAGGAGGCTGGGGTGGGGGTGGAACGTTCCTTCTGATCTAGAACCCGAGCTACAGCCCCCTGCAGAGCTGGTCAAGCAGGGCAATGTGCCAATATGAGAACTCAAACCAAGAGAGCCCTGCAGACCCCTGCACGGCCACAGTAGGTGGCATGCGGCTGTGAATGTGCCTGAGTGAGGGTCAGTGCCATGTGTCACACTGTGTCAAGGTGAGTGTGGGCCAGGTGAGGATGTGGTGCCATGGGTCCAGTCGGGATGTTGGACCATGACCCTCCCTGGCCACACTTATCAGTGTGCCTACTCAGGTGCCAAGCCCCCCTTCAGCAGGTCCCATAGATCCCCAAGGTTCAGTCCTCTCAAGCCAAGCTATCGCTTCCCCCCACACCCCTATTAGCTCCAAGGAGGAAGTGTACAGAGAGAGACTTTACATTAGACCAAAGGTACCATGTAACCTGTGCCCAGTGGTGACCCCGGAGTCATGAGAGCCACGCCCCACAGCTCACTGCTTGCCAGGGCTGCCTGGGAGGTGCTCACCCCTGCAGCACTCACTGCTCGAGCTCTCCTGCCTCCCTGCTTGCAGGGCGACCATAACCCAGGCCATCCCAGTGGCCTGCTGACAACCTGCTCCTCTCCTGCTCTGCAAGCCACGGCCATAGGAACAACACTAGGTTGGTTCAGAGTCACATGGAAGTGAAGAAAGTGGCCCACCGTCTCAGGAGACAGGAGCTGTCCCAGTGGAGTGTGGGGACATCAGGCCTCGAGCACTCACGGGCAGGCCTTCACACCTCAACACCTCACTGTTCCTGCTCCAAGAACTTGTGAGCGACGAGACTCGCTCTCAGGGTGCTTGACCTTCTGTTTGGGTGCCTTTCGGGTCCCTGGAAAGGCCAAGGAGGCCAGCCCTGACCCTGGTCACTGGCCTTAGCTACTGGTCCTCTGACCAAGCACCTGGAGGCCACCCAGGCTGAGGAGCATATTTTGGGGAATATTTTCAATTTAGGGACGCCCTCTGGAAAGTGAGGACCATGGGTCCAGTGGGTGGGAGGTGGCGAGCTTGGTCCACAGACACTAGCAGAGGCAGGGCTAGTGCCCTGGGCTCCCAGCCATGTGTCCCAATCCTGGGGCCATATGGGGCGCAGAGGGAGCAGGAGGGAAAATGAGGGGTTTTGCAGGATGAAGGAGACAGAGTCCACCCAGGCTGGAGGGCAGTGGGGAGGAGGAAGCAGGGCCCTCAGTGGAATTTTGTGGGAGCCTTGACGCTCCCCAGACCTTAGGCCTGAGGGGTGGGGCTGCTGTGTGCAGAGCAATTCCAAGGGGCTTTTCCTTGCCCTACAATTTTCCTCCTTGTGCAGGGTGCTGGGTTGGTTTCCACATCTCCTCTCCCCTTGCTTACCTGGCCCTGGAGGGTGCATGGGACCCTCGTCTGGGGGGCCCAGGCTGAGAGAGGGGTTCCAGCAGGGAAGACACAGATGAGGGCCTCTCACCTGGCACTGGGCCTACCCAGCCCTCCACCCCCAGCAGGGTCTCCGTGAACAGTCCCCCCCACCACCACCCGCGGAGCTGGGCAGTGGTATCAGGGAGGGGCACACGAAGCCATGTGGGGGTTGATGTGTGTGAATCAGAGGTGGAGCATCTGCTGCCAGCGCCAGGGCGAGGAGGGGGTGAGAACTGGCTCCCTGCCTGGGGAAGACTTTTCCCCTTCCGGTTCCGTCCTCAGGTCCTCTGGGGCTCCCTCTTGTCAGGGTCAGGGATGGAGGTGGAGGGAGTGAGGAAGGGCAGGGAAACATCTGCTTTCAATGGGCAGCTTGGCAGCCTGTCTTTTGTGGCTGGCTAGGGTCTGGTCCCCGGGCTGGCTGGGCCAGGGAGGGGCCTTCTTCACGGCTGGCTGAGGGTGGTGTCTTCCAAAAACCAGCTATAAGTGCCAGCCATGCCCATAGGGATCTTGGAGTTAAGGGAAGAGGGTGGAGAGAGCCAGGGAGCATGGGCTCTGCCCAGGGTGAGAAGCCTGCCCCCAGGAAGCCGACAGGCCAACCCCTCTCTTGGGCTAAATCCAGGGCCAGGCAGCCTGCTGAAGCCTGTTGCTCATGTCCGAGCCTCCCTTCTGCTCTGGGATGAGAAACCGCTAAGGGCAGGGCTGCTGGAGCGGTGTCTCAGGGCTGCCCCGAGCCTGGCAGGCTGGGCTTGGAGACAGTGAGTGTGTGAGCTGGGATGGGCGGTAGTGGAAGCAATGACTTGGCCTGGACAGAGGCCTGGACCGATTTGGCCCAGCTTGTGCTCCATAGACTGTGTGCCTTGGGGAAGCCACTGTCCTCTCAGTACACCCAACTGAAATACAGAGAAGAGAGGTGGGGTGACCCTAAAGACAGAAGTCCCATGCCCGGGAGACGGGGGGACGTAGAGGCTTGGGTCAGGGAGTTCACACAGACACAGACACACACAGACACAGACACACACACACACACACACACACACACACACACACACACACAGAACCATGTGTTGCTGCACTCTCTCCGACATCAGTGAAAGGGGGCCTTGGGTGGGGAGACTGACACAAACTCGGTGCTTGGCCAGTGCAGCCCAGTTTAGCAGGGAGGCTGGTGGGGAGGTGTGGTGGCTATAGCAGGTACCGTGGAGCCACCTCTGGGGGACAGGACTCAGGGCCCATATCTCCTGCCCAGGGCACCTGTCATTCAGGAGGCCATACATGTGTGCTGCAGAGGGAACATCGGCATCTAAGGGGAATACAAGGATCAAATGGGGTGGCATTGGCCCGTAGAGGAATCTTCTATCAGGCCAAGCTGACCAGAGACAGGGCGAGCAGCCAGCTCCCAGCACTGGTGGCGTGCTGGCAGGAGGGGGGCCTGAGAAGACCAGGAAACCTCAGTGTCCTTGCTAGTGGTCTCTGTGCTAACCAGGTCCCGGGGATCCCCAGATTAAGACCTCCCTCCCCTGGGCCGGCCTGACTCCTTTTGGAATAAGCTTCTGCCTAGCCCTTCCAACTGCCAACTCTATGGGGCCCTCCCGACTGTCGGAAACACCCCCACTGCACTCTCTCAGGCCCATCTTTTCTCCCCTGGCCTCAGGCACTGTCTGCCATCACACCCACATCTCTGTCACCAGCACCAGTTCTCCAGGGCTCGGGGCCCACCTGCCAATGCCCCCTAGACATCTACA
>JAVSCE010009120.1:0-22024 GCA_032199065.1 Smutsia gigantea
TTATGATGTTGAGGTACTTGCCCTCTATACCCATTTTGATGAGAGTTTTAATCAGGAATGGATGCTGAATTTGTCAAATGCTTTTTCAGCATCTATGGAGATGATCATGTGGTTTTTGTTCTTCTTTTGTTGATGTGGTGGATGATGTTGATGGATTTTCAAATGTTGTACCATCCTTGCATCCCTGGGATGAATCCCACTTGATCATGGTGTATGATCCTCTTGATATATTTTTGAATTCGGTTTGCTAATATTTTGTTGAGTATTTTTGCATCTACGTTCATCAGGGATATTAGTCTGTAATTTTCTTTTTTGGTGAGGTCTTTGCCCGGTTTTGGTATTAGAGTGATGCTGGCTTCATAGAATGAGTTTGGAAGTATTCCCTCCTCTTCTATTTTTTGGAAAACTTTAAGGAGAATCGGTGTTATTTCTTCTCTATATGTCTGGTAGAATTCAGAGGTGAATCCATCAGGCCCAGGGGTTTTATTCTTGGGTAGTTTTTTGATTACCAATTCGATTTCGTCACTGGTGATTGGTCTGTTTAGTTTTTCTGTTTCTTGCTTGGTCAGTCTTGGAAGGTTGTATTTTTCTAAGAAGTTGTCCATTTCTTCTATGTTTTCCAGCTTGTTAGCATATAGATTCTCATAATATTCTCTTATGATTCTTTGTATTTCTGTGGGGTCCATCGTGATTTTTCCTTTCTCATTTCTGATTGTGTTTATGTGTGTAGATTCTCTTTTTCTCTTAATGAGTCTGGCTAGGGGTTTTCTATTTTGTTTATTTTTTCAAAGAACCAGCTCTTGGTTTTATTGATTTTTTCTATTGTTTTATTCTTCTCAATTTTATTTATTTCTTCTCTAATCTTTATTATGTCCCTCCTTCTGGTGACTTTGGGCCTCATTTGTTCTTCTTTTTCCAATTTCAGTAATTGTGTCTTTAGACTATTCATTTGGGAATGTTCTTCCTTCTTTAAATAGGCCTGGATTGCAATATACTTTCCTCTTAGAACTGCCTTTGCTGCGTCCCACAGAAGTTGTGGCTTTGTGTTGTTATCATTAGTCTCCATATATTCTTTGATTTCTGTTTTGATTTGGTCGTTAACCCATTGATTAATTAGGAGAGTGTTGTTAAGTCTCCATGTATTTGTGAGCTTTTTGATTTCTTTCTAAAATTTATTTCTAGTTTTATACCTTGGTGATCTGAGAAGTTGGTTGGTAGGATTTCAATATTTTTGAAATTACTGAGGTTCTTTTTGTGGCCTAGTATGTGGTCTATTCTGGAAAATGTTCCATGTGCACTTGAGAAGAATGTGTATCCTGTTGCTTTTGGGTGTAGAGTTCTGTAGATGTCTGTTAGGTCCATCTGTTCTAGTGTGTTGTTCAGTGCCTCTGTGTCTTTACTTATTTTCTGTCTGGTTGATCTGTCCTCTGGAGTGAGTGGTGTGTTGAAGTCTCCTAAGATGAATGCATTGCTGTCTATTTCCTCGTTTAATTCTGTTAGTATTTGTCTCACATATGCTGGCGCTGCTGTGTAGGGTGCATATATATTTATAATGGTTATATCTTCTTTTTGTACTGACCCCTTTATCATTATGTAATGTCGTCCTTTATCTTTTGCTACTTTCTTCATTTTGAAGTCTATTTTGTCTGATACAAGTACTGCAACACCTGCTTTTTTCTGTTTGTTGTTTGCATGAAATATCTTTTTCCATCCCTTCACTTTTAGTCTGTGTATATCTTTGGATTTGAGGTGAGTTTCTTGTAGGCAGCATATAGATGGGTCTTGCTTTTTTATCCATTCTGTTACTCTGTGTCTTTTGATTGGTGCATTCAGTCCATTTACATTTAGGGTGATTATTGATAGGTATGTACTTATTGCCATTGCTGGCTTTAGATTCGTGGTTACCAAGGGTTCAAGGGTTGCTTCTTTACTATCTAACAATCTAACTTAACTTTCTTGTTAAGTTATTGTAAACACAGTCTGATGTTTCTTTCTTTCTCTCCCTTCCTATTCCTCCTCCTCCATTCTTTCTATAATAGGTGTTTTATTCTTTGCCTTTAGTTGGTATTTGGATGGTCTGCTTTCTTTGCTATGATTTTTTTTTCCTCTGGTGACATCTTTTTAGCCTTAGGTGTGCTTCCATCTAGAGCAGTCCATTTAAGATATCCTGTAGTGGTGGTTTATGAGACGCAAATTCTCTTAACTTTCGTTTATCTGGAAATTGTTTAATCCCTCCATCATATTTAAATGATAATCGTGCTGGATACAATATTCTTGGTTCGAGGCCCTTCTGTTTCATTACGTTAAATATATCATGCCATTCTCTTCTGGCCTGTAAGGTTTCTGTTGAGAAGTCTGATGATAGTCTGATGGGTTTTCCTTTGTAGGTGATCTTTTTTCTCTCTAGCTGCCTTTAATACCCTGTCTTTATCTTTGATCTTTGCCATCTTAATTATTATGTGTCTTGGTGTTGTCTTCCTTGGGTCCCTTGTGTTGGGAGATCTATGAGCTTCGGTGGACTGCGAGACTACTTCCTTCCCCAGCGAGGGAAAGTTTTCAGCAATTATTTCTTCAAAGACACTTTCTATCCCTTTTTCTCTCTCTTCTTCCTCTGATACTCCTATAATGCGAATATTGTTCCGTTTGGATTGGTCACACAGTTCTCTTAATATTCTTTCATTCCTAGAAATCCTTTTATCTCTCTCTGCCTCACCTGCTCTGTACTCCTGTTCTCTGTTTTCTATTCCATTAACAGTCTCTCGCATCTCATCCATTCTGCTGTTAAGCCCGTCGATCGCTTGTCTGATTTCTGTATTGTCTTTCCTCAGTTCCCTCACTTCCTCCCTCAGCTCTTGCACATTTCTCTGTAGGTCCATCAGCATGGTTATGACTTTTATTCTAAATTCTTTTTCAGGGAGGGTGTGCATTTCCATCCCTTCAGACTCCCTCTCTGGGGTTGTCTGGTTGATTTTGGTCTGAACCATATTCCTCTGTCTTTTCATGGCTGTATAATTTGGTCACTGATAGTTGCCACGTATGTCAGCTGGGCTCTTTAAGACTTTAAAAAGAAGAAAAAAAAAGAGAAAAAAAGAAAGAAAAAAAGAAAAAAAGAAAGAAAGGAAAAAGCAAAAACAAAACAAAACAAAAACAAAAACAAAAAAAATGCCACCGGACGTAGATTCTGTGGGAATGCTCTAGGTGGCGCTATTGCCCCACTATTCCACAGCTGTGACTGTGCCGCTCCACAGGGCCCTTTATCGCTCTGGCAGGGGTGGGAACGAATAGGAGGCTGTTGATCTCAGTGAGAAGTGTTAAGTATGGCTACGCTTCCTCAGTCGCCAGCTAAGGCGTCTGAAACTCCCCAGGACTCCCAGCCTGCTGGGCTGCGTGTGCTGGGGCGATCCGGCTCCTCCGCTGGGCTCCTGTCTCTTTAAGACCGCTGAGGAAAGCGCGCACTTTTTTTTTCCTTCCTGGAGCCGGCTGCAAGCACCCTGGCGCGTTCCCCGCTCAGATCCTGCCCCTCTGTCTCTCCAATCTCCGCTGCACTGCGCAGTGTGGGTCAGCGCTCCCCGCGCAGATCCCCGGGGCTGGCTACTTCGCGGGTGTGCTTCCACTCCCTCCCGGCTCTGAATCCTCTCCTCCTGCCGGTGCGCTGGGGTGGGGGAGGGCTCGGGTCCTGCCGGGTCGCGGCTCCGTATCTTACCCGCCTCTTGGGGTGCCGAGTCCTCTCGGGTGTAGCTGCACGCTGTGCGCTTTCCTGTGTATTCTCGTCTCTCTTTTAGGAATAGATGTATTTTCTGTGTTTTCGTAGATAAATATTGTGTTGGGAGGAGATTTCTGCCGCCCTGCTCACACCGCCATCTTCCCGGAAGTCTGTCTAGCTGCTTTTAATAGTCTGTCCTTATCCTTGATCTTTGCCATTTTAATTACTATATGTCTTGCTGTTGTCTTCCTTGGGTCCCTTGTGTTGGGAGATCTGTGCACCTCCATGGTCTGAGAGACTATCTCCTTCCCCAGATTGGGAAAGTTTTCAGCAATCACCTCCTCAAAGACACTTTCTATCCCTTTTTCTCTCTCTTCTTATTCTGGTACCCCTATAATGCAAATATTGTTCCGTTTGGATTGGTCACGCAGTTCTCTCAATATTCTTTCCTTCTTAGAGATCCTTTTTTCTGTGTGTGCCTCAGCTTCTTTGTATTCCTATTCTCTAGTTTCTATTTCACTTATTGTCTCCCCCACCGTATCCAATCTGCTTTTAATACCGTCCATTGTGTTCTTCAATGATTGGATCTCTGACCAGAATTCACTCCTGAGTTCTTGAATATCTTTCCGTACCTCCATGAGCATGTTAATGATTTTTATTTTGAACTCCCTTTCAGGGAGAGTCATAAGGTCCATTATCATTTAAATCTTTCTCAGGAGTTGTATTCATAATTTTACTCTGGACCAGGTTCCTTTGGCATTTCGTATTTGTGTATGGCGCCCTCTAGTGCCCAGAAGCTCTACTCTCTGGAGCTGCTCAGCCCCTGAAGCAATGCAGGGATTGTAGGGGAGTGGTATTGGTGCCTCTGGGGAGGAAAGGGCTGGTTCCTGGTTCCTGGCTGCTATGCCTGTCTCCACTGCCTAAACCAGTGGGCTGAGCACACAGGCATAAGCCTCTGTGCTTTGCGATTTTAGTTGCTGTAGACAGATCTTCCCTCTGGCTGGCCTAACACCAGGGAAGGATTTCCTGGTTTGCAAGCCTGGTGGGGCTGGCCAGAAGAAAGGCGCACTAGTCTGCCTGTCACAGAAGGGGTTCTTGGAGCTCTGTAGGTAGCCAGGGAGCTGGAGCACCTGAAGATCGTGAATGCTCCCAACCTGCTGGGCAGAGTGCACCCAGACAATTTTGTCTGCCTGTCCTTTCTTCTGAGCAGTAAGCTCTGTGCAATCCTTGCCCCTTTAGCAGCCCTCTTGCTAAGGGCTTCTTTGTTAGGAAGTCTCTTAGACTGCCCAAATTTCTTTTGTCTCAGGGCAGCTGGATATGGATCTCTGCTTTCAGAAGCAACTGGAATCTTAGTCTCTCCAGGAATTCTGCCTGTCTTTGCTTTCCAACCGCCTAATTACAAGAGTATCATGCAAACACCATGAAATGTAGGTTTGTGCTCCCAGAGCAGATCTCCAGAGTTAGGTATTCAGCAGTCCCAGATCTCCACTGCCTCCCTGTTCAGTTCCTGTTCCTCCTGCAGGTGAGCTGGGGTGGGAGAAGGGCTTGGATCCTGCAGGACCACAGGTTTAGTACGTTACCCTTTTCTGTGAGGGCTGCTCTTGTCTCCAGGCCTATGCAGTTTGTTGCCGTCCTCTTTCCTGTTGCTCTTTCAAGAGTAGTTGTAGTAGTTTTATTTTCATATTATATGAGGTTTTAGGAGGAAGCCTCTGTCTCACCTCTCACAAGGCCATCTTTAATCCTTCCTGGGATCCTGCATTCTTTGGGTAAATTCTTAGGAGTGGAATTCCTGGGTCAAATGGTATTTCCATTTTGAGTTTTTTGAAGAACTACCATATTGCTTTCCACAATGGTTGAATTAGTTTACATTCCCACCAGCAGTGTAGGAGGGTTCCCCTTTCTCTGCATCCTCACCAGCATTTGTTATTCTTATTTTTTTCTATGTTGGCTATCCTAAGTGGTGTGAGGTGATATCTCATTGTGCTTTTAATTTGCATTTCCCTGATAATTAGCGATGTGGAACATCTTTTCATGTGCCTGTTGGCCATCTGAATTTTTTCTTTGGAGAAGTGTCTATATATATCCTCGGCTCATTTTTTAATAGGGTTATTTGCTTTTTGGGTGTTGAGGCATGTGAATTCTTTATATATTTTGGATGTTAACCCCTTGTGGGATATGTCATTTACAAATATATTCTCCCATACTGTAGGATGCCTTTTTCTTCTGCTGATGGTATCCTTTGCTGTGCAGAAGATTGTTAGCATGATATTGTCCCGTTTGTTCATTTTTTATTGTTTCCCTTGCTCGAGGAGATGTGTTCAGGAAAAAGTTGCTCATGTTTATATATAAAGAGATTTCTGCCTATGTTTTCTTCTAAGAGTTTTATGGTTTCATGACTTACATTCAGGTCTTTGATCCATTTTGAGTTTACTTTTGTGTATGGGGTTAGACAATAATCCAGTTTCATTCTGTGTGTCCAGTTTTTATATGCTCTTATAGAACCTTGATTATTTTCTTCAGAACACTTATCTCAGTATGTGATTATGTACAGTGATTGTTTAATGTGTTAGCCTCATTAGGCTGTAGACTCCATAACAGTGATCCACAGGTCCTTGAGGCTCTGTTCATTTTATTTTTCAATCTTTTTTTCATTCTGTTTTTCAGACTTGACAATTTCTATTTATCATCAAGTTCACTGATTCTTTCCTCATTCATTTTTAAAATTTATTTATTTTTTAGTTTATTTTGATATCATTAATCTACAATTAAATGAGTAATATTATGGTGATTACACTACCCCCTTCATCAGGTTCCCCTCCCCCCCAACCCTATTGCAGTCACTGTCCATCAGCGTAGTGAGATGCCATACAGAGTCACTACTTGTCCTCTCGGGGTTGTACAGCCCTCCCCGTGCCCCCTTAACATTACATCTGCTAATCGTAATGTCCCTTCTTCCCCCTTGCCCCTCCCTTCCCAACCATCCTCCCCAGTCTCTTTCCCTTTGGTAACTATTAGTCCGTTCTTGGGTTCTGTGAGTCTCCTGTTGTTTTGTTCCTTCAGTTTTTTTTTCTTAGTTCTTATACTCCACATATGAGTGAAATCATTTGGTACTTGACTTTTCCAGCTTGACTTATTTCACTGAGCATAATACCCTCTAGCTCCATCCATGTTGCTGCAAATGGTAGGATTTGTTTTCTTCCTATGGCTGAATAATATTCCATTGTGTATATGTACCACATATTCTTTATCCATTCATCTACTGATGGACACTTACGTTGCTTCCATTTCTTGGCTATTGTAAATAGTGCTGCGATAAACATAGGGGTGCATATGTCTTTTTCAAACTGGGCTGCTGCATTCTTAGGGTAAATTCCTAGGAGTGGAATTCCTGGGTCAAATGGTATTTCTATTTTGAGTTTTTTGAGGAACCTCCATACTGCTTTCCACAATGGTTGAACTAATTTGCAGTCCCACCAGCAGTGTAGGAGGGTTCCCTTTTCTCCACATCCTCGCCAACATTTGTTGGTGTTTGTGTTTTGGATGTTGGCCATCCTCACTGGTGTGAGGTGATATCTCATTGTGGTTTTAATCTGCATTTCTCTGATGATTAGCGATGTGGAGCATCTTTTCATTTGCCTGTTGGCCATCTGAATTTCTTCTTTGGAGAAGTGTCTATTCATGTCCTCTGCCCATTTCTTAAATGGATTATTTGCTTTTTGTTTGTTGAGGTGCGTGATTTCTTTATATATTTTGGATGTCAACCCCTTATCGGATACGTCATTTTTGAATATATTCTCCCATACTGTAGGAAGTCTTTTTGTTCTAGTGATGGTGTCCTTTGCTGTACAGAAACTTTTCAGCTTCATATAGTCCCACTTGTTCATTTGTGCTTTTGTTTCCCTTGCTCGGGGAGATATGTTCATCAAGAAGTCACTCATGTTTATGTCCAAGAACTTTTTGCCTATGTTTTTTTCTAAGAGTTTTATAGTTTCATGACTTACATTCAAGTCTTTGATCCACCTTGAGTTTACCTTTGTGTATGGGGTTAGACCGTAGTCCAATTTCAATCTCTTACATGTAGCTGTCCAGTTTTTCCAACACCGGCTGCTGAAGAGGCCGTCATCCCCCCAATGTATATTCAAGGCTCCCTTATCAAATATTAATTGACTGTATGTGTTTGGGTTGATGTTTGGATTTTCTATTCTATTCCACTGATCTGTGGGTCTGTTTTTGTGCCAATACCAAATTGTCTTGATTACTGTGGCTTTGTAGTAGAGCTTGAAGTCAGGGAGCGTAATTCCCCCTGTTTTATTCCTCCTTCTCACGATTGCTTCGGCTATTCGGGGTCTTCTGTGGTGCCAAATGAATTTTAGAATTATTTGTTCCAGTTCACTGAAGAAAGCTGTTGGTAGTTTGATAGGGATTGCATTGAATCTGTAGATTGCTTTGGGTAGTATAGCCATTTTGACAATATTTATTCTTCCTAGCCAAGAGCATGGGATGCATTTCCATTTGTTAGTGTCCTCTTTAATTTCTCTTAGGAGTGTCTTGTAGTTTTCAGAGTACAGGTCTTTCACTTCCTCCGTTAGGTTTATTCCTAGGTATTTTATTCTTTTTGATGCAATTGTGAATGGAATTGTTTTTCTGATTTCTCTTTCTGTTAGTTCATCGTTAGTGTATAGGAAAGCAACAGATTTCTGTGTGTTAATTTTGTATCCTGCAACTTTGCTGAATTCAGATAGGTTCTAGTAGTTTTGGAGTGGAGTCTTTAGGGTTTTTTATGTAAAATATAATGTCATCTGTAAATAGTGACAATTTAACTTCTTCTTTACCAATCCGGATACTTTGTATGTCTTTGTTTTGTCTGATTGCCGTGGCTAGGACCTCCCGTACTATGTTGAATAACAGTGGAGAGAGTGGGCATCCCTGTCTTGTTCCCGATCTTAGATGAAAAGCTTTCAGCTTCTCGCTCAGATGTTAGCTGTGGGTTTGTCATGTATGGCCTTTATGATGTTGAGGTACTTGCCGTCTATACCCATTTTCTTGAGAGTTTTAATCATAAATCGATGCTGTATTTTGTTAAATGCTTTTTCAGCATCTATGGAGATGATCATGTGGTTTTTGTTCTTCTTTTTGTTGATGTGGTGGATGATGTTGATGGATTTTCGAATGTTGTACCATCCTTGCATCCCTGGGATGAATCCCACTTGATCATGGTGTATGATCCTCTTGATGTATTTTTGAATTCGGTTTGCTAATATTTTGTTGAGTATTTTTGCATCCATGTTCATCAGGGATATTGGTCTGTAATTTTCTTTTTTGGTGAGGTCTTTGCCCGGTTTTGGTATTAGAGTGATGCTGGCTTCATGGAATGAGTTTGGAAGTATCCCCTCCTCCTCTGTTTTTTGGAAAACGTTAAGGAGAATGGGTGTTATTTCTTCTCTATATGTCTGGTAGAACTCAGAGGTGAATCCACCTGGTCCGGGGGTTTTGTTCTTGCGTAGTTTTGTGATTACTGCTTCTATTTCGTTGCTGGTGATTGGTGTGTTTAGTTTTTCTGTTTCTTGTTTGGTCAGTCTTGGAAGGTTGTATTTTTCTAAGAAGTTGTCCATTTCTTCTAGGTTTTCCAGCTTGTTTGTATATAGATTCTCATAATATTCTCTTATAATTCTTTGTATTTCTGTGGGATCCGTCGTGATTTTTCCTTTCTCATTTCTGATTCTGTTTATGTGTGTAGATTCTCTTTTTCTCTTAATGAGTCTGGCTAGGGGTTTATCTATTTTGTTTATTTTTTCAAAGAACCAGCTCTTGGTTTCATTGATTTTTTTCTATTGTTTTATTCTTCTCAATTTTATTTATTTCTTCTCTGATCTTTATTATGTCCCTCCTTCTGGTGACTTTCGGTCTCATTTGTTCTTCTTTTTCCAATTTCAGTAACTGTGTCTTTAGACTATTCATTTGGGAATGTTCTTCTTTCTTTACATAAGCCTGGATTGCAATATACTTTCCTCTTAGAACTGCCTTTGCTGCGTCCCACAGAAGCTGTCGCTTTGTGTTTTTGTTGTCATTTGTCTCCATATACTCTTTGATTTCTGTTTTGATTTGGTCATTGACCCATTGATTAATTAGGAGAATGTTGTTAAGTCTCCATGTATTTGTGAGCCTTTTTGTTTTCTTTCTAAAGTTTAATTCTAATACCTTTATGATCCGAGAAGTTGGTTGGTAGAATTTCAACATTTTCGATTTTACTGAGGTTCTTTTTGTGGCCTAGTATGTGGTCTATTCTGGAAAATATTCCATGTGCACTTGAGAAGAATGTGTTTCCATTGCTTTTGGTTGTAGAGTTCTGTAGATATCTGTTAGGTCCATCTGTTCTAGTGTGCTGTTCAGTGCCTCTGTGTCTTTACTTATTTTCTGTCTGGTTGATCTGTCCCTTGGAGTGAGTGGTGTGTTGAAGTCACCTAAGATGAATGCATTGCTGTCTATTTCCTCCTTTAATTCTGTTAGTATTTGTTTCACAAATGCTGGCGCCCATGTGTTGGGTGCATATATATTTAAAATGGTTATATCTTCTTGTTGGACTGACCCCTTTATCATTATGGAATGTCCTTCTTTATCTCTTCATTTTGAAGTCTATTTTGTCTGATACAAGTACTGCAACACCTGCTTTTTTCTCCTTGTTATTTGCATGAAATATCTTTTTCCATCCCTTCACTTTTAATCTGGGGATATCTTTGGGTTTGAGGTGAGTTTCTTGTAGGCAGCATATAGATGGGTCTTGCTTTTTTATCCATTCTGTTACTCTGTGTCTTTTGATTGGTGCATTCAGTCCATTTACGTTTAGGGTGATTATCGAAAGATATGTACTTATTGCCATTGCTGGCTTTAGATTCGTGGTTACCAAACGTTCAATGGTTGCTTCTTTACTATCTAACAATCTAACTTAACTTTCTTGTTAAGCTATTGTAAACACAGTCTGATGTTTCTTTATTTCTCTCCCTTCTTACTCTTCCTCCTCTGTTCTTTATATACTAGGTGTTTTATTCTTTGCCTTTAGTTAATTTTGGGTGGTCTGCTTTCTTTGCTATGATTTTATTTTTTCTTGTGACAGCTTTTTAGCCTTAGGAGTCCTTTCTTCTAGAGCAGTTCCTTTAAGATGTCTTGTAGAGGTGGTTTATGGGAGGCAAATTCTCTCAGCTTTTGCTTGTCTGGAAATTGTTTAATCCTGCCGTCATATTTAAATGATAATCCTGCTGGATACAGTATTCTTGGTTCGAGGACCTTCTGTTTCATAACGTTAAATATATCATGCCATTTTCTTCTAGCCTGTAAGGTTTCTGTTGAGAAGTCTGATGCTAGTCTGATGGGTGTTCCTTTGAAGGTGATCTTTTTTCTTTCTCTAGCTGCCTTTAATACTCTGTCCTTATCTTTGATCTTTGCTATTTTAATTATTATGTGTCTTGGTGTTGTCTTCCTGGGGTCCCTTATGTTAGGAGTTCTGTGGGCTTCCATGGACTGCCAGACTATTTCCTTCCCCAGCATGGGGAAGTTTTCAGCAATTATTTCTTCAAAGACACTTTCTATCCCTTTTTCTCTCTCTTCTTCCTCTGATACTCCTATAATGCAAATATTGTTCCTTTTGGATTGGTTGCACAGTTCTCTTAATATTCTTTCATTCCTAGAGATTCTTTTATCTCTCTCTGACTCAGCTGCTCTGTGTTCCTGTTCTCTGATTTCTATTGCATTAACAGTGTCTTGCATCTCGTCCAGTCTGCTGCTGAGTCCGTCGATGGCTTGTCTCATTTCTGCATTATCTTTCCTGACTTCCCTTACTTCCTCCCTTAGCTCTTGCCTATTTCTCTGTAGATCCATCCGCATGTTTATGACTTTTATTCTGAATTCTTTTTCAGGAAGATGCTGCATTTCCATCTCTTCAGATTCCTTCTCAGAGGGTCTCTGAATCTTGATGATCTTTGTTTGTATCATATTCTTCTGTCTTGTCATGTTGGCAGGAGTGGTCGCTGGTAGGTGCCACGTATGTCAGCTGGGCTCTGGAGTGGATTCTCTACGTGTGCTGTAGGTGGCGCTGTTTCTCCACTAATTCGCAGCCACAGTCGCCGCTTTTTTTGTAGGTAGGAATGAATGGGACACTATTGTTTTCTGTATAACGTTCCAGCGTGTTTGCTCCCTTCTTTCTGTCACTAGTGAAGGGGACCGAAGTTCCCCAGGACTTCCAGCCTGCAGGGCTGAGCCCACTGGGGCGCTGGTGTTCCCTCGCTGGGCCCCCCGCCTCTCCGAGACTGCTACAAATGGCGCGCACTTTTCTCTTGTCCCTGGGCGCTGGCTGCACTAGCGAAGGGGACTGCAGTTTCCCAGGACTTCCAGCCTGCAGGGCTGAGCCCACCGGGGCGATGGTGTTCCCTCGTTGGGCCCCCACCTCTCCGAGACTGCTACAAATGGCGCACGCTTTTCTCTTGTCCCTGGGCGCTGTCTGCACTAGTGAAGGGGACCGAAGTTCCCCAGGACTTCCAGCCTGCAGGGCTGAGCCGGCCGGGGCAATGGTGTTCCCTCGCTGCGCCCCCCGCCTGAGACCGCTACAAATGGCGCACGCTTTTCTCTTGTCCCTGGGCGCTGGCTGCATGGTCCCGGCGCCTTCCCGGCTCAAAACCTGCACCTTCTGCCTCTCCAATGTCTGATGCACCACGCGATGTTTGTCAGCGCTCCCGGTGCTCCAGCGCAGACCACCGGCGCTGGTTATTTCGCGGACCTGCTCTTCCACTCTCTCCCGGCTCCGAGTCCTCTCCTCCTGCCAGCGCGCTGGGCTGGGTGAGTGTTCGGGTGCTGCCAGTCGCGGCTCTGTATCTTACCCACCTCGCGGGGTGCTGAGTCCTTCCAGGTGTGGCTGCATGCTGTGCACTTTCCTCTGTGCTCCGATTTCTCTTTTAGGAATAGTTTATTTGCTGTGTTTTCATAGATTTATATAGTTTTGGGAGGAGATTTCTGCTGCCCTGCTCACACCGCCATCTTCCTGGAAGTCCCCTCATTCATTTCTATTCTGATATTGAAACCATCCAGTGGGTTTTAGATTTCAGATATTGTATTTTTTAGTTCAAAAATTTTTTACTTTCTTTACTTTTTGTATTTCTGCCGTGAATGAGTATCTTCTCATTCATTTCAACTATGCTTATCTTACCACATGAAACATAGTTATAATGGCTGCATTAATGTCTTTGATAATTCCAACATGTGTGGCATTTTGGATTGGCATTGTTGATTTTCTTTTCCCTTAAGACCATCATTCACTCGTTCTTTATACATCAAGTACTTCTGGAGTACTTCTGGACATTTTGTTGTGCAGACTAGTCATGTTAAATTCCTCTGAGAAGTATTTAAATTTGTTTGTTTTATTAGGCAGTCAAGTTGATGAGGTACAGATCATTAACTTTATCTTGCTTTCTGTGGGTACTGGTTCCACTCTCAGTTGTTTTCAGAACCTTTGCCATGCTGCCTTTGGTCTGTCCCATGCGCGAACTATTCAGGGGTTAGTCTGAGACTGGAGTGGTGCTTTTTTTATTGCTGTTTGTCTTTTGTCAGTTCTTGGAGCCATGCTACACTGCTTTGGTCCTGTCCCATGCATGCACACTGCAGGGACCCAAGGCCTGAGTCTGGGTTCATACAAGGGATTAAAGAACCCCAGTCTCTGCTCTCTCCTCTCCTGAATCTGCACCATCTCCCACCCCATTATGTCTCAAGGTCTTCTTTCTGGTTTCTCTGGTCAGAAGATGAGATTTTCTCTGAGTTTTCACTGCCCATAATGCCATAAATAGAGCCTGCCCTTCAGGGAAAAACACAAAAGGGAAACAACAGGGATTCCTCACATTCTTTGGACTATAGGGTCCATTTTCCCATATATTTAGGCCATAAAAATAGTTCCCATTGTAGGTTTGGCCTCTTTTGCTGTACTTGCATGTTTGCAAAACTGGGGCTTATTTCATGTCAAAGCTGCAAGAGCAAGGGACCTTCAATCTTGGGCTTTTGACTCTTTCACGATCTACCTGCTTTTGTTTATTTTTCAGAGTCCTCAGGTAGTTGCTCTTTGAGTTTTTGGTTGTGAATAGTGGACAAGAGGTTGTAGTGGGCCTGTTCCATCTGGATGGAATTGGAAATCTGCACTCCATGAAAGGAGGGACCATATCTGGATTTACCTGTGATCTACATAGAGCCTAACACTTAGTAGGCACTCAATATTTGTGGAATAAACATTGAATAAACTGATAATTTAAAAATTCCAGAATTTATAAATACATACATGCTACATACATATCTTGCTATTATGGGGGTAAACAGTTGTTTGTAGAGTTCACAGCAAAAGCTGTGGTATTCAACTGATCATTCTTATTAGGAATATGTACTGTATCATCATACTGCTAAGCTTTGCTTTTAAAGTAGGAAAATTTAGATGTACTTAGAAGTTCTGTTTCACCTGTTTTGTTAGAATGTCTCTTTGATTGTAGGTATTGATAATGGGCAGTGTTGTACTGTAAAAAGAAACGGGCAATCTAATCTCTCTGCTTTTAGTTTGCTACATAATTATGACTAAATTTCTTGTCACTTCACCTCCCTATGTCTCAATTCCAAGATTGTAAAATGGAGTAGGGAGGGAGGATATTTGATAATCTAAAGTCTATACTTCTATTCTCTTATGGACCTACTAAGAAACAGGGTGAGAGAATACAAAACATGCTGCTTGAGAATTTCACATTTTATATGAATATCATGTATATACACACTTATTTCACCTAATGGAAACAACTTCTTGTCTTTCCCTAGTGTTGTACAATATACATTGTAAGCGGTGATGGTGGTGGTGTGTGTGGGGGTGGGGTGGGGAGGGGGCCAGCAGGCGTGTGTTAATCCTTTGGAGCAATGCTGTACAATAGTGACATCTAGAGACTACTTTGTGTTTATCCTTTTGGAGCAATGTACAATTGTGACATCTAGTGACTACACCACATATCATTTAGCAAAAATTTATGGTCAATTCTTAGTCCTCTAAATGTAGATGATTCACTTTGTGGTTTAGCTAAGTAATTTAATATCATCCCTCACCTCTCCCTGCTACAGATTTTTGAAATATCAAACTTGACAGCATTAACAGGACACATAAAACTGAAATTTCCTTCAAAAATCATAATGCATACAGAGTTAAATATAAACTATTCTAAGTGAGACTGCAACTTTTTTCTTTCCACTGAGAGTGGCAGAGCTGGGATTTGAATTCAAGTGTGTTTTAATACGTAATCTGTGCCCTTAGCTACTACACTGCCATATAATAGCCATTTAACATATGTTTATTAAATAAATATTAGGTAAAGCATATGATCAGTATCTGTGTTTGTGAGTATGTATTGCTTAGACTCTTTGGAACTATTGGTGCCTTTCAGACAAAGAAAGCCTTTTTCAGTTCACATCAAAGATCACCAAACTATAAGTAAAACTATAATATAAGTCTTTTGGAATGAATGCATTTGAGAGCTATATCCACAAAGAGAATATTCTTTATAAAGAGCATTCAAACTAGATCAGTGTTGGGTTTTTTTTTTAAGATAATCACTACCTGGCATTATAATTTAATCAGGATAATACAAATGTGGGCTAATTTATTACTCCAGTTCAAACTGAGCTTGCCATTGTTAAAATTCCTAGAGTATTTATTAGTGTTTGTTCTCATTAATCAGATAGTATCTTGAATTTTTATTCTTTTCAGGTACCTAGATCTTGTTTTCACAATAAAATGATAAGGTGCTCCAGGGTTCAGAGCATGTTTTTATACTCTTTTCTTTCCTGAGCAATAAACACAATGTTTTTTCTTGCCTACAGAAGAATTGCCCACAACAACTAGTTTACAATCCAAGGTTTTCCACAACATGACATCAATCTTTCTTCTCAAGCTTTCCCTCTAGTTCTTTTGACTGTACATTTCAGTCAAATTGTTCATTGTTCTCCCATGTATTATTTGTTTGTTTTTTTGCTTGGAATACCTTCCCACTGCATGCCTTCTTTGTAATGATATATATCTACTGCTTAAGGGTCATTCCAAGTAAAGCTTCCTGCAAGGTATAGCACAAAACTGGAAGCTCTCTTCCCCTTTTGAATCTCACATCATTTTGTCACTTGCCCTACCATCCTTCTACCTCTCTGGTTGTCTTTTCTTGGTCTTCTTTTCCTTTCTGTCCCCTTAATGTTGGGGTTCCTCAGTATTCTGCCTTCTGCTCTTTCCTCTTCTTATTCTATATACATTTCTTAAGAAATTAATTTTACTCCCATGGCTCAAACTATGACCAATACACTGATGAGCTTGGTCCAGGGAAGCTCTGTCAAGATTCCTCCTAGTGTGTTTAACTACTTATTGGATAGCTCTATAAGCATCTTAGGGTTAATATATGTAAAACTAAACTCAAGACCTTTCCTCACCAAATCTATTCCTTCTTAAGAGAATTTTATATCTCAGAGAATGAAGCTGTCATATACCAAGTTGCTCAAATTAGAAACTGGAATCATTCCTTCTCCCCTCCTTCTAATTCCCTGCCAACAGCCAGTAGGTTACTAAATTATGTTAATACAAGCTCTTAAATACTTTTTAAAATTATACTCTTGTTTCAATATAAATTGTCACTATTCCAGTCCAGACCACAATACCTTTCCCCACAAAACCTGTAATGAATGTCCCTTCCACCTTCAGTCTTGGTCCTTCCCATTTTAACTTCCATAATGCAGAGTAATCATCTAATATGTAGGATGATTAATATTCCTCAATGGATTCCCATAGAAGAAAATGTCCAAATTCCTAAAATTCAGCTTCACGGTCCTTTGTAATAAGGTCTAACCTTGTCCCTGCCTATCTCCTCATTCTTTACTTGGCATTCTAAGCTTCAACCAGAGTAAATTTTAGTCCTTCACACATACCGCACATGTCTGTGACTTTATACATTCTGTATGCTGCCCTCCAACCTCACACCTCTGCTTTTTGCCCAACTAACTCTACATCAGTTTAGAAGTCATTCTTGCAGAAGCTCCCTTCAGTATGCATCTTATCATAGCATCTACCCCATTACTGTAATTACTGTAATTGCTTGTTTAACTATCATCATTCTTTTATTTGACAAACATTGAGAGCCCACTATGTAACATATGGTATTCTCCTCTGTATATGAATTTAGTTGATACAGGATATTGTGGAAGCACATGTGTCATATAAGAGAGTGTCCAAAAAATGCTTCTTAGTGACTCACATTTCTATCTATTTCTCTACTAGAGTAAATCACTGATGATTTCATAATCATTTCTGGGTTCTTTGAATTAAAACACAGTAGATGGTAGATATATATTTAATCCCATTAAATACTGGATTTTAAACACATACCAAAAAATCTTTGCATTGTAAAAGGCCTCCAGCCACCCATTACTTTCTACCTAGTAGAGTTGTTTTCTGATATTTGGATATAATGGAGTGTAAAAAAGCAAAGAGACAAACTACCACAGTGAAAAATATGGGACTTCTTGTCAGAACATGTGGTTAATAATTCTGCCACTGATTAGGTATGTGTCCTTTGTCAAGACGCTTAACCTCTCTGAACCTCAGTTTCCTCATCCGATAAAGGTAGTAGTTACAAAATCAAATGAAATAAGAGAAAATAAAAGCATTGCACAAAATGTAAAGGGCTATCCAAATGCTGTTATTATTATTGTTGTTATTAGAGTGGATACAGATCAGGTCTCCCTGTTACTGGCCATCCCAGCTTTACAGGCAACAGAATTTACAATTTCATCCTTTACTTTATCTTTGCCATTTATGGGAAAAAATAAATAAAGAAAAACAACCCCCCAAATTTAACAAGTAAACACTAAAGAGACAAGAAATAAGTGCCAACCTATGAAAACCTAGAATTTGGATATGTGGACCAAAAAAAAAATCAGGCCACAATTTTTTGTTTTTAGGTTAACTGGAAGGGTGGTGGCACAAAAGAGCAATGCTCTGAACCATTTCTCAGTAAAATACCAACCCACCAGACATTGAATGCTCCCACCAGACATTGAATGCTCCCACCAGACATTGAATGCTCTCACCAGACATTGAATCTGCTGGCACCCTGATCTTGGACTTCCCAGCCACAGTTCCCAGAACTGTGAGAAATAAGTTTCTGTTGTAGAGAAGCCATTCAGTCTATGGTGATTTTATTATAGCAGCCTTGAATGCACTATGCCAAATATAACACCCTTCTCCAAAATGACTATTTCATACCTTTCCTTCAGATCTTAAACCTCCTATCCAAACATTCGTCCTCCTTTCCTTTTACTGATCTTGCTTCATATCATACACTTCACTGAAAGAGGATCAATATCAAGCATAAACTCATTTTCTAATCATTGAATCTGCTCATCTATCTGCCTGTCTATCTATACTCACTGCCTTTCTTTTATTACTATACATTTTATCTTAATACTCCTAAGCCAACACTTCCACATATTCCCTGGAGCCCATTCCCTCTCATTTTCTCAAAGACTTCGCTCCTAAAATATATACATTCTCTCTTACACTATATTTCCCCTCACTCTTTACTGGATCATTCCCATTAGTCTAAAAACGTATTTGAGTATCCCCACTTTTAAGAACCCCACTTTGACCTAACACATTCCTCTATTACCTACACTGCTCAGCTCTTCTTCACAGTAAAATATCTCAAGATGTCTATAGTGCTACGTCCATTTCTCCACATTTTCTCCTCATTGTGCTTGTCAAGGCATGTAACTACTGTGTTGTCAAAATGCAATGGCCACATCTCTTTCACTTGACCTCTCACACATTCTGAAGCATTGGCTGTGCTGTGTTGTCTTGGCTTTTAAGTCACCACACTCTCCAGGTTTTATTCCCTCTTCACTGGCCACTTCCCCATCTCCTTTGCTTGCTTTTCTCTCCTCTACCTCTAATCATTGGAATTCTCTCTATGAACACACTTTCCTTAGGTAGGTTTCCCTACATGCAGATGACTCTCAGCTTTGTATCTTTGGTTTCTTACACAGAACTGAAGACACTATTTTAGATTTTTTAAAATATGCATATCAAACTTAAGGTAAAGTAAAAATACCCCCTTAACACACACACTTTTTCTTTTTTTTTTAAATATAATTTATTTTATTATCATTAATTTACAATTACATGTGCAATATTACGATTATTAAACTACCCCTTCATCAGGTCCCCCCCACCAACCCCATTACAGTCACTGTCCATCAGCGTAGTGAGATGTTACCGAATCACTACTTGTCTTCTCTGAGTTGTACTGCCCTCCCCGTGCCCCCCCAACATTACATCTGCTAATAGTAATGCCCCTTTTTCCCTCTTATCCCTCCCTTCCCGCCCATTTTCCCCAGTCCCTTTCCCTTTGGTAACTATTAGTCCGTTCTTGGGTTCTGTGAGTCTCCTGCTGTTTTGTTCCTTCAGTTTTCTTTGTTCTTATACTCCACATATGAGTGAAATCATTTGATACTTGTCTTTTCGGCTTGGCTTATTTCACTGAGCATAATACCCTCTAGCTCCATCCATGTTGTTGCAAATGGTAGGATTTGTTTTCTTCTTATGTCTGAATAATATTCCATTGTGTATATGTACCACTTCTTCTTTATCCATTCATCTACTGATGGAGACATAGGTTGCTTCCATTTCTTGGCTATTGTAAATAGTGCTGCAATAAACATAGGGGTGCATCTGTCCTTTTCAAATTGGGCTGCTGCATTCTTAGGGTAAATTCCTAGGAGTGGAATTCCTGGGTCAAATGGTATTTCTATTTTGAGGCTTTTAAGGAACCTCCACACTGCTTTCCACAATGGTTGAACTAATTTGCAGTCCCACCAGCAGTGCAGGAGGGTTCCCTTTTCTACACATCCTCGCCAACATTTGTTGTTGTTTGTGTTTTGGATGTTGGCCATCCTCACTGGTGTGAGGTGATATCTCATTGTAGTTTTAATCTGCATTTCTCTGATGATTAGCGATGTGGAGCATCTTTTCATGTGCCTGTTGGCCATCTGAATTTCTTCTTTGGAGAAGTGTCTATTCATGTCCATTGCCCATTTCTTTTTTTTTTTTAATATAATTTATTTTATTATCATTAATTTACAATTACATGTGCAATATTACGATTATTAAACTACCCCTTCATCAGGTCCCCCCCACCAACCCCATTACAGTCAGTGTCCATCAGCGTAGTGAGATGCTATAGAATCACTACTTGTCTTCTCTGAGTTGTACTGCCCTCCCCGTGCCCCCCCAACATTACATCTGCTAATCGTAATGCCCCTTTTTCCCTCTTATCCCTCCCTTCCCGCCCATTTCCCCAGTCCCTTTCCCTTTGGTAACTATTAGTCCGTTCTTGGGTTCTGTGAGTCTGCTGCTGTTTTGTTCCTTCAGTTTTTTTCTTTGTTCTTATACTCACATATGAGTGAAATCATTTGATACTTGTCTTTTTCGGCTTGGCTTATTTCACTGAGCATAATACCCTCTAGCTCCATCCATGTTGTTGCAAATGGTAGGATTTGTTTTCTTCTTATGGCTGCATAATATTCCATTGTGTATATGTACCACGTCTTCTTTATCCATTCATATACTGATGGACACTTAGGTTGCTTCCATTTCTTGACTATTGTAAATAGTGCTGCAATAAACATAGGGGTGCATCTGTCCTTTTCAAATTGGGCTGCTGCATTCTTAGGGTAAATTCCTAGGAGTGGAATTCCTGGGTCAAATGGTATTTCTATTTTGAGGCTTTTGAGGAACCTCCATACTGCTTTCCACAATGGTTGAACTAATTTGCATTCCCACCAGCAGTGTAGGAGGGTTCCCTTTTCTCCACATCCTCGCCAACATTTGTTGATGTTTGTGTTTTGGATGTTGGCCATCCTCACTGGTGTGAGGTGATATCTCATTGTGGTTTAATCTGCATTTCTCTGATGATTAGCGATGTGGAGCATCTTTTCATGTGCCTGTTGGCCATCTGAATTTCTTCTTTGGAGAAGTGTCTATTCATGTCCATTGCCCATTTCTTTTTTTTTTTTTAATTTAATTTATTTTATTATCATTAATTTACAATTACATGTGCAATATTACGATTATTAAACTACCCCTTCATCAGGTCCCCCCCACCAACCCCATTACAGTCACTGTCCATCAGCGTAGTGAGATGCTATAGAATCACTACTTGTCTTCTCTGAGTTGTACTGCCCTCCCCGTGCCCCCCCAACATTACATCTGCTAATCGTAATGCCCCTTTTTCCCTCTTATCCCTCCCTTCCGCCCATTTTCCCCAGTCCCTTTCCCTTTGGTAACTATTAGTCCGTTCTTGGGTTCTGTGAGTCTGCTGCTGTTTTGTTCCTTGAGTTTTTTTCTTTGTTCTTATACTCCACATATGAGTGAAATCATTTGATACTTGTCTTTTTCGGCTTGGCTTATTTCACTGAGCATAATACCCTCTAGCTCCATCCATGTTGTTGCAAATGGTAGGATTTGTTTTCTTCTTATGGCTGAATAATATTCCATTGTGTATATGTACCACCTCTTCTTTATCCATTCATATACTGATGGACACTTAGGTTGCTTCCATTTCTTGGCTATTGTAAATAATGCTGCGATAAACATAGGGGTGCATCTGTCTTTTTCAAACTGGGCTGCTGCATTCTTAGGGTAAATTCCTAGGAGTGGAATTCCTGGGTCAAATGGTATTTCTATTTTGAGTTTTTTGGGAACCTCCATACTGCTTTCCACAATGGTTGAACTAATTTGCAGTCCCACCAGCAGTGTAGGAGGGTTCCCTTTCTCCACATCCTCGCCAACATTTGTTGTTGTTTGTGTTTTGGATGTTGGCCATCCTCACTGGTGTGAGGTGATATCTCATTGTGGTTTTAATCTGCATTTCTCTGATGATTAGCGATGTGGAGCATCTTTTCATGTGCCTGTTGGCCATCTGAATTTCTTCTTTGGAGAAGTGTCTGTTCATGTCCTCTGCCCATTTCTTAATTGGATTATTTGCTTTCTCTTTGTTAAGGTGCATGAGTTCTTTATATATTTTGGATGTCAACCCTTTATCAGATATGTTTTTATGAATATATTCTCCCATACTGTAGGATGTCTTTTCGTTCTACTGATGGTTTCTTTTCCTGTAAAGAAGCTTTGCAGCGTGATATAGTCCCACTTGTTCATTTTGCTTTGTTTCCCTTGCCTGGGGAGATATGTTCATGAAGAAGTTGCTCATGTTTAGGTCCAAGAGATTT
>JAVSCE010009121.1:0-51528 GCA_032199065.1 Smutsia gigantea
AAAAGATGAAGAGGCTGTTATGAAAGCAACACTACCTCTGAAGCTAAAATAACTTATTAAGTCAAAATTCTATTTGTGTCTTTGGAATAAAGTTATTCTTTTTTCCTTTTTTTATGCATATTTAGGTGCTATGACAATCTGTCTCCATTATTTTACATTGAAAGCAGTTCAAAAATAAGATCATATTTTAACTACCAACTTGCTTAGTTGCTTTTGATTTAACCCTTGTTGATTCAAATACAAAGGCGAGTTAAGAAAACATTATATACAGATTATACAGAATCCTGTTCTTTAGACCTGCTGTGTGACTGTAGTACCCTAAACTGATTTTAACCCAAAGGCTGAAAATCAATGGACACGGTGATAGAGCTATAGAAAGGTGAGGTTTTGACACATTCCTCCTTATCTTCTTTTTAAATTCCTAATTCTCAACACAATAGTATTCTCTGTGATAAGAAACACCTGTACAATCAAGTAACTATTTTGAGACTGCCACTTATTCCCTCTAGATTTTGAGCCATTTTTTTTCTATCTAGTCAAAGCAAGCACAAGACCTGCAGCTAAGAATATCTCCAGCGTTAGGCAGAATTCCAAGGAACTAGAGATATTAAATAACTTTTAATCAAAACATTCATTCCCATGTGGAGACTGTTCAATGTCTGACACAGGCTCGTGATTAAAGATGCCATTCCTATGAAACATAAAAAGAGAAAAAGGCAGGTCCCAGCATTTTTACTTCAATGGCTCTGTTACATTTTTTTACTTTGAAGAGTTGAGTTTAAAAATACTTGTAAGGGGGAGGTGTGATGAGGACATTCTCACATATTAGGCAGCAGGATTAGCCTAGAAATGACCTCAGCATTCCTATTTCAGCTGTAAAAAGAATCTGATAGGATTTAAATGGAGTCCTACAGCTATTTGGAGGAGAAAACATAAGAATTTGAGAATGCAGGCAAAGCACCGAGCAGACAAAACTCTAAACTCCAGGACTTGAATATTGAGAAGGGGTAGGAAGAGGCTTGGCATTTTTGTTTTTGACTGGGCTTACTGGCTTTATTAAAGAAAACCAGGATTGCAAAGGACTTAAGAGCGTTATGGTTTCAGTTGGCAATGTTTATTTTTTGGGGAAAATGTGATTCCTTGTTCCTCAGGGGAAAACATCAATATAAAAATTTCCCTAGGGTACTAACACATCAAATAGTGCCCAAGAAATAATGTTTTGGTTAGTTAAGTACAAAACGACCCAAAGTAAATCTCTGTGTTGAAACAATTGTGAATCTTGTTTCATGGAGGGGTGGGAGGTGTGAGAGAGACCATGTCATTGGAAAATGCTTGAGCTGGTAGAGCTAGTCTCAGTTGTATCTGTTTTTCTTCAGATATTAAACAAAGCATATTTTTTCAGATATCTTTCAAGGCACTGGCCAAATGTTTGTGAAAGATGGCAAAGATATTCGGATAACATAAGGAGTGCGTGCAAAGTTGGGATCAATCTTTGTAGGAGGATTCAAGAAAAAAAAAATCCGAAAAAAGTGTATCTTACCCACATATCTTGGCCTGAACTAGACTTTACACAGCAAATGCCACCATGTTCTCAAGGCCTGCCTTTATGCTGTCTCAAGCCTAGTCAAATAGAGCAAACTCGGTGGGAAAAGCTGAAGCTGATTGCAAAAGGGTGGGGTAATCACTATAAAATATTTGGTGTTAGAAATGAATTTTCCCAGTTCTGTCTTATCACAAAAGTGCTCTCCTTCTTCCTAGTTTGTCTTCCCTTTTCCAATCCCATCTACTTTTTCGCTGGTGTCCAGCTAAGGGGCTTCAGGCCTGGGCAGGCTTATTTGGTGAAATGAAGAAATAATTCCTAAACTATCCTTTATCTAAGAGCCTAAAAATCAGGCTAGTTTGATGGGCAATGGGAAGGACAGCTGTGAGCGGGACGACAGCCCAGGTCAGTGGGCCAGTCTCATGCTGACCAACACTCAGGGTGACCAAGAGGAAGCTAACACTTGTGTTTACCTGAGTCTTATTTGAAAGTATCTCCTTTTTAACATGTATTTTTACACCTTTTTTTCTGTGGTAGGATCCCAAGTCTTTCTATGTCACACTGCCTGCTATGATTTCTTTTTTTAGTAGAGACTCCCTTATCTTTTACACTGGTAGAGGCCACGATCACATTTTAATGGGACCTTTTCTTTGTCAATGTGCACAAGTCCCCTTCTGGCAAGGATTCCAGTAGGGGAGTCTCTGACCTCTATCTTTTGGGCTCCAAGCCTCCTCTCCACTGATAACCTGGGTGGGCTCTTTACAAAAACATTTTCAAAACCATTCTTGTCAACAACACACCTTTCATGCATACAGTCTGACAGCACTAGGCAAACATATCAAAACAGCACAAAACAGCTGGGAGCATGGCAGAGAGAAGGAATATGTAACGTGGGGCTTTGGAAAATTTTGGTAGGAAAGCAGCCCGGTGTGTATGAGATGCGGAGGGAGCTGTCGGTGATGGTGAGCACGACCACCTGGAGATGAATGGCTCTGTAAGCTCATACTCATGAGAGATGGAGAGGCCTTTGGGGAGCACCTGGCATGGGGTTTGGGGACAACAGGGCCGTACCATGCAGCGCCCTGGATGTGAGCAGAGAAATCAAGTCAATACTTTACCAATAGTAGTGAGGCTTCTTAAGTACAGATGTTATGTGGGGAAAATAGTCAAAACACCCTGAAATATATCCAGATTTGGGAGTGATTAGCATGTGCAACTTTCTTCCAAGCCCATAACTGCATGTTTAGTAGGAAGCAACATTTTAAACCAGTCTTCCCCACCCTCCAGAAATGGGGCCAAAGCAGTGCACACTCTTAAGTGTAGGAGAGCCAGTGAGCAGTGCAGGTCAGCATCCCATCAATGCCACCAAACCTGAACTAGACGAAACGTGAATCTTAAAAGTGGTTGATGCTAACCTCATGGTATAAATATCACAGGGGCAATGGTCCTGCCATAGAAGGTTGATGATTATCATCTGATGCAAATAGGCTCTTTTTCACTTGAGATCCTATTTTCTGTATTTAGCTATGTTCCTTTTAGTATATTCTTAACCTCATACGATCATCAGAAAAAGTTGAGTGCATGTGAAATTGGGTAAAGCACAGTAATTTATTAAAAGAAATAGCTTAAGCATCTCATGGCAGCAGAAAGCAATGACATAAAGAAGGCTTGTTTAACAGGAGAAGGTAAAGTTGTAGTAATAAGTTTTCTCCCAACTCCACCTCTCATTCTCATTTCTCTTTGGCTTTCCTTGAAGCTAAATGACTGAGAAACTTCCTCCTACACTGGCAATGTTTTCTCCTGAAAGCAAGACTAACTGTAGATATAAGAAAGCCTCCGTGTCAGCTAGAATGCCAGATGGGAGGGCTCTGGGACTAACCTGACTCTTCTGGAACAAAGCTATGTAAACCAGCAAGATCACCCTTCCAAAATAAGAAAGGGCATTTGTTTACTCAGGCCTCTCAGCAATGTTCTTCGAATAGATAAAGATACAAGGACTTTCAGGTCACTGATCTAATATCAGTAAGCACTTATTTGATCATTTCCTTAGAAATATTAACTGACAACCTACTGTGTACCAGGTAGCTTTCTGGACCTTGGGGATATAGTAGTTAAAAGACACAATTGCTGTCCTTGTGTCTGTCTAAACTATGCTTACATTCTAGTGGAAGAGAGACAATAAGCAATAAAAATGTTTAAAATATGTAGTGTGCTAGGGAGCAACAAGTGCTAAATGGGAAGAAAAGCATGGAAGGGGGCAGAAATGACTGGGGAGCAGTTGCTGTTGAAATGAGGTGCCTGGGGAGGGCCACTCTCACTGAGCAAATGACATTTCAGTAAAGACTTGAAGGAAGTGAGGGAGCTGACGGGATGATATCTTGGAGAACACTGCAGAAGAGGAACAGCTGGTGCAAAGGCCCTGAGGCAGGGGCATGGCTGGGGCGTCTCCCTGAGGGCAAGGGGAAACAGGAGCAATGGGATGAGGTCAGGAGACACGTCTGGCTCTTATTTTGTGTGAACTGATAGACCATTAGGGGTTGTGTCATGATATTACATAATTCATGTTTTAACGTGATCACTCCCCTGCTATCATGAGGAGTGACTGACTGGTGGTGGTGGTAGGATTGTTACGGAACAAAAGGCAGAAGGATGGAGCCAGTTAACAAGTAATAATCCAGAGAGAAATAATGGCGGGCACTTCCAGGAAGATGGCGGCATGAGCAGGGCGGCAGAAATCTCCTCCAAACACTATATTTATCTACGAAAATACAGCAAATACATCTATTCCTAAAAGAGAGACAAGAATACACAGGAAAGCGCACAGCGTGCAGCTACACCCGAGAGGATTCGGCACCCCAAGAGGCGGGTAAGATACGGAGCCGCGACCTGGCGGGACCCGAGCACTCCCCCACCCCAGTGCACCGGTGGGAAGAGAGGATTCAGAGCCGGGAGGAGGTGGAAGCACACCCCGCGAAGCAGCCAGCCCCGGTGATCTGCGCGGGGAGCGCTGACCCACATTGCGCAGTGCAGCGGAGATTGGAGAGACAGAGGGGCAGGATCTGAGTGGGGAACACGCCAGGGTGCTTGCAGCCGGCTCCTGGGAAGGAAAAAAAAAAAGCACGTGCTTTCTTCAGCGGTCTTAAAGAGACAGGAGCCCAGTGGAGGAGCCAGATCGCCCCAGCACACTCAGCCCAGCAGGCTGGGAGTCCTGGGGAGTTTCAGACGCCTTAGCTGGCGACTGAGGAAGCGTAGCCATACTTACACTTCTCACTGAGATCAACAGCATCCTATTCGTTCCCACCCCTGCCAGAGTGATAAAGGGCCCTGCAGAGTGGCGCGGCCACAGCTGCGGAATAGTGGGGCAACAGCGCCACCTACAGCATTCCCACAGAATCTACTCCCGGTGGGCGGTTTTTTTTTGTTTCTTTTCTTTTCTTTTCTTTTTTCATTTTTCTCTTCTTTCTTTCTTTTTTTTTTCTCTTCTTAAAGTCTTAAAGAGCCCAGCTGACATACGTGGCAACTACCAGCGACCACTTCTTTAGCCATGAAAAGACAGAGGAATATGGTTCAGACCAAAATCAACCAGACAACCCCAGAGAGGGACCCTGAAGGGAAGGAAATGCACAGTCTTCCTGAAAAAGAATTCAGAATAAAAGTCATAACCATGCTGATGGACCTACAGAGAAATTTGCAAGAGCTGAGGGAGGAAGTGAGGGAAGTGAGGAAAGACAATGCAGATATCAGACAAGCGATCGATGGGCTTAACAGCAGACTGGATGAGAAGCAAGAGACTGTTAATAGAATAGAAATCAGAGAACAGGAATACAGAGAAGCTGAGGCAGAGAGAGATAAAAGGATTTCTAGGAATGAAAGAATATTAAGAGAACTGAGTGACCAATCCAAACGGAACAATATTCGCATTATAGGAATACCAGAGGAAGAAGAGAGAGAAAAAGGGATAGAAAGTGTCTTTGAAGAAATAATTGCTGAAAAATCCCTCGCTGGGGAAGGAAATAGTCTCGCAATCCACCGAAGTCCACATCTCCCAACACAAGGGACCCCAGGAAGACAACACCAAGACACATAATAATTAAGACGGCAAAGATCAAAGATAAAGACAGAGTATTAAAGGCAGCTAGAGAGAGAAAAAAGATCACCTACAAAGGAAAACCCATCAGACTATCATCAGACTTCTCAACAGAAACCTTACAGGCCAGAAGAGAATGGTATGATATATTTAACATAATGAAACAGAAGGGCCTCGAACCAAGAATATTGTATCCAGCATGATTATCATTTAAATATGACGGAGGGATTAAACAATTTCCAGACAAACGAAAGTTGAGAGAGTTTGCCTCTCATAAACCACCACTGTAGGATATCTTAAATGGACTGCTCTAGATGGAAGCACTCCTAAGGCTAAAAAGATGTCACCAGAGAAAATAAAATCAGCAAAGAAAGCATACCATCCAAATACTAACTAAAGGCAAAGAATAAAACACCTAGTATATAAAGAATGGAGGAGGAAGAATAAGAAGGGAGAGAAATAAAGAAACATCACACAGTGTTTACAATTACTTAACAAGAAAGTTAAGTTAGATTGTTAGATAATAAAGAAGCAACCCTTGAACCTTTGGTAACCACGAATCTAAAGCCAGCAATGGCAATAAGTATGTATCTATCAATAATCACCCTAAATGTAAATGGACTGAATGCACCAATCAAAAGACACAGAGTAACAGAATGCATAAAAAAGCAAGACCCATCTATATGCTGCTTACAAGAGATTTACCTCAAACCCAAAGATATACACAGACTAAAAGTGAAGGGATGGAAAAAGATATTTCATGCAAACTACAGGGAGAAAAAAGCAGGTGTTGCAGTACTTGTATCAGACAAAATAGACTTGAAAACGAAGAAAGTAGCAAGAGATAAAGAAGGACATTACATAATGATAAAGGGGTCAGTCCAACAAGAAGATATAACCATTATAAATATATATGCACCCAACACAGGAGCGCCGGCATATGTGAGACAAATACTAACAGAATTAAAGGAGGAAATAGACAGCAATGCATTCATTTTAGGAGACTTCAACACACCACACTCCAAAGGACAGATCAACCAGACAGAAAATAAGTAAAGACACAGAGGCACTGAACAACACACTAGAACAGATGGACCTAAGAGACATCTACAGAACTCTACACCCAAAAGCAACAGGATACACATTCTTCTCAAGTGCACATGGAACATTTTCCAGAATAGACCACATACTAGGCCAACAAAAGAACCTCAGTAATTTCAAAAATATTGAAATCCTACCAACCAACTTCTCAGATCACAAAGGTATAAAACTAGAAATAAATTTTAGAAAGGAATCAAAAAGGCTCACAAATACATGGAGACTTAACAACACTCTCCTAATTAATCAATGGGTTAACGACGAAATCAAAACAGAAATCAAAGAATATATGCAGACTAATGACAACAACAACACAAAGCAACAACTTCTGTGGGACGCAGCAAAGGCAGTGCTAAAAGGAAAGTATATTGCAATCCAGGCCTATTTAAAGAAGGAAGAACATTCCCAAATGAATAGTCTAAAGACACAATTACTGAAATTGGCAAAAGAAGAAAAATGAGGCCCAAAGGCACCAGAAGGAGGGACATAATAAAGATTAGAGAAGAAATAAATAAAATTGAGAAGAATAAAACAATAGAAAAAATCAATGAAACCAAGAGCTGGTTCTTTGAAAAAATAAACAAAATAGATAAACCCCTAGCCAGACTTATTAAGAGAAAAAGAGAATCTACACACATAAACAGAATCAGAAATGAGAAAGGAAAAATCATGACGGACCCCACAGAAACACAAAGAAGTATAAGAGACTACTATGAAAATCTATATCCTAACAAGCTGGAAAACATAGAAGAAATTGACAACTTCTTAGAAAAATACAACCTTCCAAGACTGACCAAGCAAGAAACAGAAAAACTAAACAGACCAATCACCAGCAATGAAATTGAATCGGTAATCAAAAAACTACCCAAAAACAAAACCCCCGGACCTGATGGATTCACCTCTGAATTCTACCAGACATATAGAGAAGAAATAACACCCATTCTCCTTAAAGTTTTCCAAAAAATAGAAGAGGAGGGAGTACTTCCAAACTCATTCTATGAAGCCAGCATCACTCTAATACCAAAACCTGGCAAAGACCTCACCAAAAAAGAAAATTGCAGACCAATATCCTTGATGAACGTAGATGCAAAAATACTCAACAAAATATTAGTAAACCGAATTCAAAAATACATCAAGAGGATCATACACCATGATCAAGTGGGATTCATCCCAGGGATGCAAGGATGGTACAACATTCAAAAATCCATCAACATCATCCACCACATCAACGAAAAGAAGAACAAAAACCACATGATCATCTCCATAGATGCTGAAAAAGCATTAGACAAAATTCAGCATCCATTCCTGATTAAAACTCTCAACAAAATGGGTATAGAGGGCAAGTACCTCAACATCATAAAGGCCATATATGACAAACCCACAGCTAACATCATACTTAATGGCGAGACACTGAAAGCTTTTCATCTAAGGTTGGGAACAAGACAGGGATGCCCACTCTCTCCACTGTTATTCAACATAGTACTGGAGGTCCTAGCCACAGCAATCAGACAAATCAAAGACATACAAGGCATCCAGATTGGTAAAGAAGAAGTCAAATTGTCACTATTTGCAGATGACATAATACTGTACATAAAAAACCCTAAAGATTCCATTCCAAAACTACTAGAACTAATATCTGAGTTCAGCAAAGTTGCAGGATACAAAATTAACACACAGAAATCTGTTGCTTTCCTATACACTAATGATGAACTAACAGAAAGAGAAATCAGAAAAACAATTCCATTCACAATTGCATCAAAAAGAATAAAATACCTAGGAATAAACCTAACAAAGAAGTGAAAGACCTGTACTCTGAAAACTACAAGACACTCCTAAGAGAAATTAAAGAGGACACTAACAAATGGAAATGCATCCCATGGTCTTGGCTAGGAAGAATAAATATTGTCAAAATGGCTATACTACCTAAAGCAATCTACAGATTCAATGCAATCCCTATCAAACTACCAACAGCTTTCTTCAGTGAACTGGAACAAATAATTCTAAAATTCATATGGAACCACAAAAGACCTCGAATAGCCAAAGCAATTCTGAGAAGGAGGAATAAAACAGGGGGAATTACACTCACTGACTTCAAGGTGTACTACAAAGCCACAGTAATCAAGACAATTTGGTATTGGCATAAAAACAGACCCACAGACCAGTAGAACAGAATAGAAAATCCAAACATTAACCCAAACATATACAATCAATTAATATTTGATAAAGGAGCCTTGTATATACAATGGGGAGATGACAGCCTCTTCAGCAGCTGGTGTTGGAAAAACTGGACAGCTACATGTAAGAGAATGAAACTGGACTACTGTCTAGCCCCATACACAAAGGTAAACTCAAGGTGGATTAAAGACCTGAGTGTAAGTCATGAAATGATAAAACTCTTAGAAAGAAACATAGGCAAAAATCTCTTGGACATAAACATGAGCAACTTCTTCATGAACATATCTCCCCGGGCAAGGGAAACAAAAGCAAAAATGAACAAGTGGGACTATATCAAGCTGAAAACCTTCGGTACAGCAAAGGACACCATCAGTAGAACAAAAAGACATCCTGCAGTATGGGAGAATATAT
This sequence comes from Smutsia gigantea, assembly GCA_032199065.1. Classification (NCBI taxonomy): domain Eukaryota; kingdom Metazoa; phylum Chordata; class Mammalia; order Pholidota; family Manidae; genus Smutsia; species Smutsia gigantea. The sequence goes on from JAVSCE010009121.1 coordinate 9,312, forward strand.
TCATAAAAAACGTATCTGATAAAGGGTTGACATCCAAAATATATAAAGAACTCACACACCTTAACAAACAAAAAGCAAATAATCCAATTAAGAAATGGGCAGAGGACATGAATAGACACTTCTCTAAAGAAGAAATTCAGATGGCCAACAGACATATGAAAAGGTGCTCCACATCATTAATCATCAGAGAAATGCAGATTAAAACCACAATGAGATATCACCTCACACCAGTGAGGATGGCCAACATCCAAAACACAAACAACAACAAATGTTGGCGAGGATGTGGAGAAAAGGGAACCCTCCTACACTGCTGGTGGGACTGCAAATTAGTTCAACCATTGTGGAAAGCAGTATGGAGGTTCCTCAAAAAACTCAAAATAGAAATACCATTTGACCCAGGAATTCCACTCCTAGGAATTTACCCTAAGAATGCAGCAGCCCAATTTGAAAAGGACAGATGCACCCCTATGTTTATTGCAGCACTATTTACAATAGCCAAGAAATGGAAGCAACCTAAGTGTCCATCAGTAGATGAATGGATAAAGAAGAGGTGGTACATATACACAATGGAATATTATTCAGCCATAAGAAGAAAACAAATCCTACCATTTGCAACAACATGGATGGAGCTAGAGGGTATTATGCTCAGTGAAATAAGCCAAGCCGAAAAAGACAAGTATCAAATGATTTCACTCATGTGGAGTATAAGAACAAAGAAAAAATACTGAAGGAACAAAACAGCAGCAGACTCACAGATCTCAAGAACAGACTAATAGTTACCAAAGGGAAAGGGACTGGGGAAAATGGGTGGGAAGGGAAAAAAAAAATCCTCAGCGCTCAGGAGATGCTGAATGAATGGTAGCTTTGTATGAACAAAGGCATACTCCAAGACACACTGGTTTATTTTGAAAAGAAAAAAAAAACTAAAGCATTAGCCTCAAGTCTTGAGAAATTAAAAAAGAAAAAAAAAGAAATAATGGCGGTGTTGGCCTGGGAGCAGTGCAGGTGGTGAGAAGTGGCGGTGTTCCGTGTTTCTGTGGAAGGCAGAGAACACAGGGCTTGTTGACAGAGCAGGCATGGGGTAGGAACCAGGGGAGTCAGGAAGGATGCTTGAGTTTTTGCAGAGAGGAATTCTTCCTTCACTGTCGCTGCTACTGACATCTTCAGTTCAGCATTTCTAACACTGAACTGTAATTATTGATGCTGCTGCCTTCCCTACTATACTGTGAGTTTCATCTTCAGGGATTCTATTTCATTCCTCTTAGTTTCTCTCCCATTGTGCACAACACAGTGTTTTTAACAAAAGAGGCCATCCATTACTGTTCATCAAAGAAAAAGGCCTTATAGATATTGGGGGATAAAAGACATAGATGCAAATCTGTCTGCAGGCTTAAAGTCTAAAAGGAATAAATCTAGGCCTAAAATAAGCTAGTTAGGGGACACATTAGAGTTTTAAAAAAGAATGAAAATAGTACGCAAGTATTATGTTTGTCTGGACAATTATTGCTGAAAGACAGCCATATAATATTTCTGGTATATAGCACAGATTATTCAGTTAATATACTTCTTAAATTATTTGAATTTATCTAAAAAATCCATTTATCCCAATTAATTGGATTCTTTCATAACAACAGAATAATAATGGACTGATGATCTCTTCTAGAAATTAGATTATCTCCAGGAGCAATGGAAATGTAAAGAAATGAGTAGGCTAATTTCAGGGTTAATTTTGGGTTAGTGACACAGAGTTAAGGCTGAAGGGAACATCCTCTATTTCACAGACCATCTTGTTTTTTAAAAAACATACCAAAAACAAACAAGCAAAAAATCACTAAAATAGAAAGCTAGCCAAGGTATAGGTTTAAAGGAAAATTTGCTAATATGCTTTATATTTCTGTAATTCAGTGCCTTGTCCTTCTGACTATAGGCTGGAGGCAGAGTTGTTTCAGAGAGAGAATAAAGTGGTGGAAGAATTTTGGAAACCTAAACAATGGCCAATATTAAAAGTTACTGATAGGACTGCTGTTGAGATTCACTAAGAAAAATATCTCTGGAAGTGTTCTGTAAATTGTAATGTACCAATTATTGTCAGACAAATATGATTATGGATTCAAAAGTCACCTAGGATGTATCTTGCATGTTGCAGCTAATAAGAATGGCATAGCATTCTCATCAAGAGATTTTTTTCATGGGTTTACTAGCTTTTGCCCTTTATTGATATGGAACTGCTGAAAGATGGTAACAGAATTACCCTTTGAAGGCACTGCAGCATTAGTCAACAGTCTCTTTCTTCTCACCACCTAGTTTAAAAGGGAAAGCTGTATGGGCTGAAGTGTATTTCTTCATCAGAAGATTCTGTATAGGAACATCACACACTCAACTATATCTGACTCAACTTGTCCAGTGTGCAGTTACCAGGTGGTAACAAAAAACAGGTAAAATGAAGGCAGAACATAAGACATTAATGTATCCAACAGCGTATATCTTCCTTACTCTCTTTATCCGCCCCAGTGGCCTCACTGTTCATATTTCTGTGGCCCTGTTGGGGGGCATCAGTGCTTCTCTGGGCTGAGGCACACAGGACTGTCTTCCACGGCCATGTGGCCAGTGTTTGGGAAGCAGCCAGCGTCCTTCCAGGTCCTGGAACATGCAGGACCCCAGTCATCCATCAAGCCCTGTGTTATCTCATTTGGCACTGCTGCTTCCCAAGGACAGTTTCATCCTGGGGACAGGGCTGGGTTGGGCACAGGAATCCCAGTTCTTCCGATGTTTTGTCTTCCAGTTACATCACAAGAGGCACCAATTCAGAGCAGGAGAGACAGTGGGGGACAGCAGTCCACGGGTGGCGCAGAGCACATCACAGACCTACTCACCGCGGGCCACATGACTTGGTGGCACTGCAATCCTATGAGTGCTATAGTACAGAGCCCATGAATTTCCACCACATTTAATTTTTTGAATTATTTGTATGCATTTAGTCTAATGTGTTTTTGTTTTGGATGAAAGCAGTAATAATTTACCTTCATTTTTTTCTACATAATGCCCTCATCTTTAGGGAAATGAATTAAAAAGATACATAATTATTCTTTGAATAATTCTTATAAAGATCTTGGAAATGATACCCAGAGGAGAAAGAACCTATATTTGGGGAAGCATTAATTTTGGAACAGGTAATTCTCTGTTTAAGAATACTCATTCAAATGAAGCATTACCAAAAAAAAAAAAATTAAAAAAATCTAAAAATTAGGGAGAAAAAGGAGGTTTTAGGGTATGGCTGAGTGTAATGCTTCCTTCTTCTCCTGGCCTCACAGCCTCCCTTTTCATTTGTTAATCGTTAAGGAGGGGCTAGGCACCAACATTTTTCATCATCATCCTCTTTAGGTTGGTACATGATTTGTTATTCTTATTATAAGAGTACAAGTATAAAATTTAACTTAGTGAAATAATATGGAGTTTGTTATAATGATATTTCTTTGTAATGCCTTAGAAGATCCTGGCATGTATGAAATCTGACCAGTAGATTCATGTGCTCAATTCAACTAACATTTATTAAGCTCCTATTATATACCAGGCCTAGGCAATGGGGACATAGAGTAGAAGGCAAAATCCCTGCTCTAAAGACAGGAGGAGTAGGAAAAGGGGAACAGGAGAAGATTATTAAGGGAGCAATTTCCAAACAATGTGATCATGGCCATCAGTGATTTGCCCAGGTGTTCTATGGGAACATGAAGGCAGAATTTCCCCTGGATGCTGAAGGTGGCAGGGAGAGTGAGAAGGAGTACAGTGAGGACTTCTGAGACAGTGTGACCCTTGCTCTGAATTCTGGGAGTATTGGTGGCAATTAACTAGGAAAGAATGAGGGGGGCATATTTTCTATGTGAATGTAAATGCATGTTTCTAAAGGCTGCAGAGGACATGTAACTACAAATACTTTGTTGCGTCTGAAACCAGAGATGAGACCAGAAAGGCAGGCTGGGACTCAGTCTGGAGGAACAGACAAGGGTAGACCAGCACCCCCATCATGAAGCTATCTAACCCAGTGAGAGGACACTTCTGATAACTTGACTCTGCCCCCAGTTTCCAGGGGGACTGCGGACCAAATGGAGAAGGTCATTTGTGTCCTCCCAGAGGTCACTGATGCACTCTCCGGTTCCAGAAGAAGACAAACTCGTTACTACTTGATGGAGAGATGCAAACTCTCACAGAACATGGTGTTCTCTGTTTGGCTCTCATAGGGTACCTGGTCAAATGTATCTTCTTAGCAAAAGATACAGACATAGCCACAGCCAAAGACAGAGGCCCTTGGTGAGACTATGATCCACACAGCTGAGGGCTTAGGTTGGGGAAAAGGGAACCAGATGATCTGGGGACAATTTGATAGTGTCCCATTATTAGCTTTGTGATTCTAGAACTGTTTCCCATATTCAGCTATTAAGGATCTGGTCCCATTTTTTTCCCCCTAAGTTCACACAAATGATTTATGTTTTTAATGAGAACTAATTTTAAGTTCTATAAATAATTAAAACATATATTGTCTACCATGCAAATTTCCTCACATATCATAGACTACTTTGATTGCCCATAAAATATTTCTATTAAAAAATGTATTGAGATGAAATATGCTAAACTTTGCATACTTTAGGTGTCCAGTTTGGTTAGTTTTGACATATGTATGCACCCTGATACTATCATCCCAATGCAGATAACAAAACCTTTCCATCTCCCCAGAGTTTCCTTGTGTCCTTTTGTACATCCTGCCTCCCCCTCCATCCTCTTTCCCAAGCATCAAGTGATCTACTTTTTATCACTATGGATTAGACTGCTTTTTCTAGAATTTTATAGAAATAGAATCACACAGTGTGACTCCTGTTTTCCCTGATTGCCTTCACTCAAAAGCTCTGTCTCTGATCTTCAAGAGATCCCTCCCTTTTGCTGATGTTCATGTTAATGCTGTGGCAGTGGTTACCAAATCATGGCCTGAGGACCCCGGGCTTTATAATCATCCAGGTACTGGCTAAAATGTGCTGATTTACCTCTTCCCAAAACAGCAGAATAACCACAATGCATAAGAACTAGCAGTTTCCTCTAACCAATTAAGGGGACAATTATTCTTGTCCCTTGGTCCAACTGGCTGCTCTTTTTATGTCTTTTTACCATTTTCCATAACCCAGGCAAGTCTTAGTCCTTTATGCTACAGCAGTACACAGGACTAAATATCTTTAGGACACAAGGTGTCATAATTTTCCTAGCTCCCTTTGTACCACACATTTGGAAGTGCGGTTTGGATTACTTTTCCATGAAGTACATGCACTGCCAACTTCTCTCCCTTTACTACTTTGCTCTCCATTTATAAAATTCCCCAGGAGGGCCAGGACTTGGGTGAAGAGAGTGAAGTGAAGTGCTTGCCTCGGGTGCAAAATTTAAAGAGGTGCCAAAAAACTCAGTAATCCACATGAACAATATTAAAAAAAAATCAACATTAAGGCAAAGAAAAAAAAATCCATGATGAGCAAAATAATAAAATTTTAAATAAAGTCAAGACCAGTAACAGTGCTATAACCAGCCACACTGAGTCTGAGGCAGAAAGAAGAAAATTAGTAATAGTGATCCCATGTTTAAAAAAATTATTGTTATTTATGTTTTATACTTCAGGTGAGTGCCTTTCTCACTTCACCCTAGTCCTGGCCCTGGTCCACTGCCACTTGATATGCTTCAACTTGACTGGCCAACAGGCCATTTGCCATCCTGAAATCACCATTAGAATGTTACTTCTGGCCCAGCATTTAGAATGTGCCATGGACAATAAGAGCTAATTCAAAACACTTCAGACAAATTAGTTATTTCTTACTTTTTCCCTTGCCATTAACCACAAGTACAGCCAATCCCAGACAAACACATAAACACAGCTCACTTGTAGTCCTGAATTTTTAAAAGGGCCTCAACCAAGCATTCAAAATGGGATGTAGTCATGGTGTATCTGATTATGTGTGCCTTCAGGTGAAACTAGACATATCTTTTCTGAACAGACACACAGAAACCACGGATCTCATTAATGTTATTAAAACATGGACTGTACTTCTCATAGGAGCTAACAACATTTGAGAAAAATCAGTGCGTAAGAATAATCTATGTAATAAGTGAGTTACAACTGGACTGAAAATATGCCCAGAAACTGTTGGGTGTAAAGGGCAAGTACAGTGATTCTGCATGTTTAAGTTGAATTTTGGGGAGAAAACATGTCATATAAAGTACTCAAGATTCCTACTCATTCTCAAAAAGTTCACTAAGATGTATCATTTACTGAAAGTGAAAGGACTTATGTTTAGCTACTCATGGATAAAGAATTAAGTTATTAGCTAGGTATTGAGGAACTTAGGAGGAACAGTAGAATATTAGAGATGGTCATAGATAGTGAATGCTCATCTTCAGTGTCCACATAGAACAGTATAAGAATTAGACTGGACCAGGAATAAATTTAAAAGTAACTTTGTCATCAGTCATTATCATCAGCCACAAAGGCATGGTGGAAAGGGAAGATACAGGCTTTCGAGTCAGACAGAGCTAATAGGAAACGTTCAGTTCCATTCTTTCCTTGCTGACTGACCTTGGTGCCTTCCTGTGCCTGTTTGCTCAACTGTGAAATGAACCTACTTTGCAGGGTCACCACAAGAATGGAATGACAAGATACGCAGAGCACTGAGCACAGGCGTGGCTCACAGGGAGCCCTGATTAAACCGCAGTTGTTGTTATCATCTCCTCCAGCACCATAGGCTTTATTAAGTGTTTGAAGGTTATCAGACCCTGATGCAGATCAATGATGGAAGTTGTGAAGGAAAGGAAACAATAAAGTTTGTAGTTGTTTCTACGTGGTGTGACTACAGGAGAAGGGTGAGGGGCCCAGATGTCCTGTTGAGAGGCCGAGCCCATCCTACCTGGCCACACTTTCTGTGTCAGATACCTAAGTGTGAACATTTCATTCTTAGGATAGTTTTAGGAAAAACTCTTTAGTTGGTTCATATCCCTTTAAAAAGAGGCTCTTTTTGTGCTGAAAAGAGCAGCTGATCACAGTCATGGTTACTATGTACAGTTTTGTTCTTGACATTTCAAAAGATGCAGAAAAGCACTTCAAAAGTTCATCTGAAGTGGACAGAAAGTAGGTGGTGGAAAGAAAGGCTACCACAGTTGGAGTCATTCACTCTGTACCAGAGAGGGTTTGACAGATGGCAAATATCAGAAAGGACCCTGACGCTTTCATTTCCATCGACTAGGACTCCTGTCAACACTTCTTCTTGGATGGATGATTTCCAGTTCTGAAGAAAAGGGGTCAACCAGATGACCTTTTGGGATCTCTTCTACTTCTCAGCATTTGCACAAATGCGGAAGAGTAAATATATTTGCTCCCCAGTGAGGGGTGGTTTTTAGTGGCAGCCTGTTTAAAATGAGGGTGAGGTAGCCTGGCACAGGAGAAACAGTGGGAGCTGGGAGTCAAAGCTGGGTGTGAATCTGCCTCGAAACTTACTATGCGGCAAGTTATGGTAGTAAAAGGACTCAACTCTCTACTTAATGATAACATGGAGATAATCTCTCCCTCCTAGGGCTGGTGAAAGGATTAACTAAAGTAACATTGGCAAAACACCTAATATTTTGACTGGCACATTATAGGCCTTTGATAAATTGGAACTATTATTCTAGTTGGCTAAAGGATGGGTTGAGTAGTTGCTTTTAAATTATGAAGAGAGAGATGGCATTCTGATTATATTTATACCATGCTAGGAAAATTGTGACTTAAAGTTAGAGGCTGACACCATTTTGGCCTACGAGAACCACTCTACAAACTGATCTTGTCCATGCCCCAAAATGTTTGATGGGGCAACTTATTAACTAACTTGGTGCTAAGAAGCAGAGGGAAGTGAATGTGAGGTCTAAGGCATTTTGGTATGAATCTGGTTTCTCTCACTGTCACCACAAGAATAAAATGATTTATTTAACAAAGGTTCCATTCCCAAATATAAGGCCAATATCACATCCCGCTGACTTGTAATTCACACCAAGTATAGTAAAAACATCAGCCAAAAAACAGGTTTGCAAACCAAACTGATTGTTGGACACTGTAATTAGGAATTTCCTCTTTCATGAATGATATGAAGCTAAAAATAGAAGTCATAAAGAAGTTAAACAGCTTTTACCCAGCAATGAATTGCAGTGGTCAGAGCCCTACAACTGAATAAAAGGAACCCCTGCTACTATCAGACTTAATGTAATTTCTTGGTGCTACATCAATATAGTATTAAATATTTAGCATTTACAGAAAGATGCTGGAGTCCAAGACAGGACAGCTCTGGCTTTTGTTCTTTACCAAAGAGGTGGGGGCTGTGACAGGACGCCTGGAGGCTGTGGAGAATCAGGAAAGACAGAAGAAATACAAGGTACAAACAAATATGCACATAAAGGGAGGCCCACGGGGAGTTCAGCCAGAAACACGGGAGTATTTCCTGAAGCCTCTTATGTCACTTGGAGAATCAGACTTGGCTTGGAGAGCACATCCTGTTTCCATCAAAAGGGGAATGGGTTACAGCTGATAGAACCAAACATTACAGACAAGGGAGCAGAACAATGCACTTTGAACTGATGGAGTCACATGAAAGAGAGCTTATTTTTGTTTGGAGTGAACAAGTACAGGCATGGCATGTTGTACAACAACTCCAGATAAATCAGGAAGCTGGGTGAAGCCCAGTGTAGGTCCCTGTCAATTCTAGATCTATGAAGGCCGTTGCACCATTAAATCAATCCTAAGTGGGAATCTCACATAGTAATGAAGCAGCCCTTATATTACTAAAACACAAGTTTTATATTGCGGGGCCAACTTAAAATTCATTATTTCAATTGCATAAACTTCAAGCGGCAATAAACCACTGAGATGTTGAGACGGTCTATCCAAGTTAAACACAGATATCTCAGTAAGCTCATCTTTAGGCCCATCACTTTTTCACAACACTTCTTTAGAAGTGAGGGTACAAAACATCTTTGACATCTATTGCCTTCTATCCTTACCTTGCTTAAAGTCATCATTTTATATGCTTCCTTAAAACCATACATATTACAAATCTGACTATATAGTACTTACAAGCAGGCTCATTTATTGTCATTTTTGTGTTTGTGGAATGACTGGACAGAAGAAAAAACCAAAATGGCAACTAAGATAAGAATTAAGAACATCACAGAAAGAAAAATGATAAAACAGGAAATTCAAGGAGAAGAAGAGTTTCTCTGATGCTGGATATTACCTTCAAAAGCCTTTGTTACTAAGGGGCATTAAAATCAATGCTTTACTTCCATATGTCTCTTCCTGAGTCCCCGTGAACAAACCTGCCTAAATCACAGATTCTTCAGTATGTGAACTTCTTTGCTGGACTAGACAAACCATTTCAGCAGTTTATTCAGATTTTAGACCACTTGGATAAATGCCAGTACAAGTCTGTCCAGAGGCTTAAGAGAGCTACTGGCTTGAAAAAAATGCAGGTATTTTCAGAAATGCTTATCTCAGTACCAAGGAGTAACTCTTGTACTTAGAGTATCTAACTAATCCAGTCCTGTGAGGTAACATGGTATTTGATGTGAAGGGGCAACTGATCCATGAGACCTAAATTCTAAACTTAAAGTGAAGTGCATTAATTTACAAGTAAGGAGTAAGAAAATCTCTATCTGGATTTTGATAGCTGTAATACACCCACTGAGAGAGATGGTCAGTTATGGTGACGAAAAGTTGCTAAATATTTTAAGGCACTTTAACTATGTTCCTAGTCATATTAATGTCCTTCTAGATTTACTAGAAGGATTTAACTGGATTTTCCCTTCTTTTGGATTTTCACTGGATTTTTTTTATTTAACATTTTTTAAAGGTATCATTTATATACACTCTTATGAAGCTTTCACATGAGCAACATTGTGGTTACTACATTCACCCATATTATCAAGTCCCCCCCACACCCCATGACAGTCACTGTCCTCAGCATAGTAAGATGCCACAGAGTCACTACTTGTCTTCTCTGTGTTACACGGTCCCCGTGACACCTCACACCATGTGTGCCAATCATAACACCCCTCAATCCCCAGCTCCCTCCCTCCCCACCCACCTCTCCCACCCCTCCCCTTTGGTAACCACTAGTCCTTCTTGGAGTCTGTTTTCATGGGATTTTTAATGAAAATAGACAATAGCGCTTCAGTTCATCTTGGAAATGTGCCTCGTGAAGGACTTCAGAGATATTTTTCTTTCTTTTTAAAAATGACCTTCAATTCACAATAATAGACTTTTCAGATAACAAAGCCCAAAGCAGATAGCATCAGACTCTGCTGACTCTGCTAATATGATCACGAAAAGACCAAAGAGACCTTCTGAAGTGGGGTAGCCAAGTGCTAGCATCACTTAAAACTTCCTAACAGAAAGCAAATAAAGTATTATTCAGGAAAAGAACCATCAAAGCAGGCCCATAGTTGGAGGGCACAACAAAATCTTCCTCTAGCAAATGTCCCAGTTTAATCAGCACTGGTTGATTAAAATAAAGGGCCTTCTGGGAGGAACCAATGGCAAGGCAGACTGTTTCTCTTGACATCAGGAAACAATGCCGTTTTTTCTTTTCTTAGACACAGTGCAGAACCCAACACATTTTAAGGCCATATGATGTGGTTTTTGTTGATTTATGAAGCAGCTGTGGGTTTTGGAGAGGAAATTGCATTCAAGTTCAAACCACACTGTACCAGTCTTGGTTTACCTGCCATATGCAAACCGCCTGTCTTTGTGATGATCACCAAAAGTGTCCCAAAGCCTGAGAGAGACGCTCACTTCATCAACAACATCCCGGGAACGCTCCAAGACCTGCAGGAGAGAGAGCACCCATGCTCAGGGTCCTTCAGAGGCTCCCCCGGAGAAGGATGTCTGGGTCAGCACCCCTCCGTGCCCACTGGACTCACTTGCATTTGGTTGTCTCATTCCATCTGAAGGACTTAAGCTAAGTCCTAATTCTCTTCCTGGAATCACACAACTCAAACTCTCCTTGCTCGGGATACTATAGCCATACCCCCAAGTTTGCATTTCGCCTTTGCATTCTCTTGTGGCACTAAAAAGGTTAGTTTTATTTTGAATGTACAAATTACTCCTCCCCCCTTTTTAAGACGAGACTGGCAATAACATTCACGTGCTCTTAGTATTCGAAAGAAAGGCTACATCTTACCTCCTGGCAGACCCGGTACTGGTCAATCGCCCACACGGTTGGTACGTGGGTGGCCAGCAGCTGATACTGTGTTAGGGTCGTATTACATGCTCTGGCACAGATCAGGCGTGTCTTCCCAACGGCGTTGTCTCCCACGACCACACACTTGATGGTTTCGACATTGGGTCTTTCGTAGTCCATGTCAGTGTCCATTTATAAAACTCTGTAAGAGAGTGGACACCACGTTAAAGACACTGCTTTCCAGAGCAATCAAAGACGTGAGGGGCTCAGGCAGCTTCCCTTTGTCCAGTCACTTCTTTGGAGGAGCCCAAGCATAAGCAATAAGTTTGGAAGTTCATACTAAGCCTAAGTGAAACTGAAGTTTTCTTTTTATATCTCACACAAGTACAAAAACACAGGATTGTTATTTTGACCCCAAATGGGTTATTCTGGTTAACATGTTATTTTCTCCTTGGTTTTCTCTAAACACAACCTGCCTACTGGAAATCCATGCAGGCGAGTCAGGACTGCTGGCACACATTTATAGCTAACTAGCTACTTATGTTGACCCAACATAAAGAGACTGGTTTCCTGCCAGTTTAACTTCAGACACTGGGGCATGAATTCCTTGGCAATGCAAGTATTCATACCATCACAATACTCCAATGGTCCAATATCTCTCCTTGAAAAGCAGTTTCCTATAGGTTCCTAACTATCCTGGTGACTTAGAGGAGAATCAAAAGTGAAGCAGAAAGGACTACTCGACTTTAAAGAAGAGTCAACTCTAAGCCTGAATTTTAATACATTAATAAAATTAATTTATATTTACTCATTTATTTATACCAATCAAATTCGTAAAAGATGTTCACAAGAGGAGCACCATGAAACAATATTTTAAAAATCCTCTCTGTTTTCATCATGAAATCTGAAGCATGTGGCAAAGAATGACTTTACCAGGATGAGGAGCTACCTTTAGAATCTTCTAGAAATCATCAAAAAAGGTTTAAGGAGGGTTGCTGAGTGAGGGGTCAAGAGGAAGAGGATAAGCTCCTGCCAGCTGTACTTTCCAGGGACGGGAACCTCCACAAACTGCAGAGCCGACTGCTTCGTGGGAGCAGCTGGATGGGTAACCAACCAGCTAAGACTTTAAGACTTCAGTGAACTGTAACTGTCCTTTTGGGGAAATCTATTGTTCAACTGAGAAAACTGGTTAGATGGTCATCTTTAAAGAGTCGATAATGGTTTTAATGGTCATAACAGTAGAGAAACTGTTCAAAATAGGGCTTAATCCATAATTAGAACTCAACAACTGTCTATTTCAATTAATTTGAGAGAAATGGTAATTTGGATACTATGAGATTAAGAATAGAGAGGGAGAGAGGAGGAAGAATAGTAAGTAGAATGAGGGCCATCTGAACAAGGAATTATCTCCTGTAACAGCATCACAAGAAATGTTAAACCTGAGGCTGGAGAACTGTTTGGCAGGACTGGGGTGGAGTGATCCAAAGAACAGGTGTGTGAGGAGGTTAGGGTCTGATCTATGCTTTCTACATCATGGAGAGGCTTAAAATAGACAGATATCTGTCCCCCACCTGGCCAGTGCTGATTCTGTAGGTCTTGGGTAGGGAAAGAGAGTCTTTAAGAAAATCTCTAATTCTGATAATCAGCCAGCTGTGGTGACTCCTAAAACTGATCTCTTTAGAATCTGGTCTTGAAAGTCTATGGTTTTATTAGTTTCCTATTTAATAGTAAAATGTGGCAAAAGCATGACTTTGGCATTGGATCAGTGGCTCTTAGATACCCACCAGAGAACGTTCGGTAATGTCTGGGAATATTTTTGGGTGTCACGGGAGGGCTACTGGCTGATCGTGGATAGAGGTCGGAGATGCTGTTGAATGGACTACGACTACCAAGCACAGACAGCCCCCACAGCAAGGAATCACCCAGCTCCAAATATTAAAGGGCCGAGGCAAGAAATCCCTGCCTTAGATGGATGTGAGTTTGAATCCTATTCTCCCCATTTCCTAGTTGTTTGACTTTGGGCAAGTGATCTGTAGTATCCAAGCCTCAGCGTCCTCATCTGTTAAGTGGGAATTATAGTACCCATCTCCTAAGGGTGCTGAGGACTAGGTGCGCTGCTGCTTTGGTCCCTGGTACACTACCTGACACACTGACGACTTCAAAAATTACAATCATGATGCTGATGACGAACACCTTTAGATGACAACAAAGGTGAATCAGATGGAAGATCAGCATTAGATACAGAATCATAAACTGAACAATCACAAACTTCTATAAAAAGGATGAATTTTAGTAGAACAACTAAAGGGCAATTCATTGAGAAACAAAGAACATAAATACAAAAGGGAGCATAGCTGACTATTTGCAAAGAAGGCAGAGAAAGTTCTGGGTTGGGAGAAGGATAGAGTTAATTAAATAAGAACAGAGTTGGAAAAGTAGTCTAAAAAGATTTTTAGGGGCATTTCTAGATTTTGGAACAAAAATGGTCATGTTCTTACTGATAAGAAACTCGGTGAGTTCTGGTAATACCACCATGGGGCAGCCTCTGTCAGAAAAACAGGTTCCATTGAAGCCTTACAACTCTGGAGCTGGAGGTACATTATTTCGAACATTCTAAGTGGGGAAAACTTTACTTTCCTGAGAGTGAATTTTATTTTACTTTTTTAGATAGGTGAAAGTCATAAAAAGCCAATTCCTTAAAATTTGGGGAAATGTTTGGATTTAGTCAACATTGAGAGATGACAGAAAAAAAATGGAGAATTGGGTTCTTGTTGGCTTGCAAACCAGCTCCTCCCCTCCAAGAGGAGCCCCCCAAATAATCTGATTCATGGCAATATTGGCGGAATAGCTGTGTAGCTTTCACAGAAGACTACTTTGAGGAGGACAAAAGCCCTCCTAGCTGTACATTAAGGCTATGATTACAAAAAATATCACTACTTATTTACAGACACATCTCATATGTAGTCTTAGGAGAAATTTCTGTGTCAAGGGGAGAATAACCTCTGCAGGTCCTCGAATGCCTGGCAATTTGCTTGCACCCCAAGTGACTACCACCAGAGGTGCTGAGCCCTGTGCAAGGGACACCATGTACAATAAAAGGCAGGGAAGAATTAAATATTCATACCCAAGATTATTTACTTTAGACAGAGAATTTCCAGGAAAGGTTTTCTGGATTTCTAGATATTGAAAATATTTTCTTTTGAGTAGAAATCTATGCTCATCTCAAAGACATTTTAAGAGTAGGAAGTCATAGCCAAGGATGTAAACTCATGCTACAAGTGTATTTTTGTGAACCGATTATTCATCTACTACACATAAACAAATAAACTTAAATTATGATAGTAATTATAAAAACGTGCTATTTTATCCTTCTTTACTTGTTATGGGCCCTAATTTAATCATATCTGGCACTAGTATGATTGAATGAGCTCTTAGGACCATATGGATAATGACTATTTGGTTTCTGATTTTTTACTTATCAAGAGTGAGAGCAATAAATACTATTCATTTAATACTGTTAATAAGTTTTGCCACCATGAATACTGCTGACCCCTGCAGATACCCTTCTGCCTTTAGACATATGTCTGAGGAGACAAGGAAAGTATAAAAGACAAACACCAGGAGGGTCTCAAGATGGTGGTGTGAGTAGAGCAGCAGAAATCTCCTCCCAAAACCATACATAGTTTTGAAAATACAACAAATACAACTACTCCTAAAAGAGAGACCAGAAGATACAGTACAACAGCCAGGCAACATCTACATCTACAAGAACTCAGCATCTCACGAAAAGGGTAAGGTTCAAAGCCGTGACCTGGTGGGACACGAGCACTACCCCACCCCAGCTGCTAAATAACCAGCCCTAGTAATCTGCACTGGGAGCACAGACACACATTGCATGGTGTACTGGATATGAGAGAAACAGAAAAGTAAAATCCGAGATGGAGACTGTGAGCAGGTCCCCACAGTGGGTTCCCCTGGGACAAAAGAAAAGTGGGCGCTTTTTAAAAGTCTTAAAAAGACAAGGGCTTAACAGCTGGACAAAATCTTCCCAGCACACTCGGCCCAGCAGGCTGGGAATCTTAAGGAACTTCAGGTGCCCTGACCCTCTGGAAGGTAACACAGCCCCGAAGCCCCTCATGGAGATAAGCAGCCTGCCATTTATTCCCCTGGGCCGGTGCTGCAAGCAAACTGGCTGACCTGCCAGACCTGCAAAGCAATCGGGGAACAGCCCCGCCCACAGCAACCACACAGAGTATTCTCCCAGCGTGCAGCTAACCCGGACAGACCCAGAGGCTGCCACTGGCGTGCAGTTGCCCAGCACAAACAGGAGCTTGGAGCAAGGTCCGGAAGGCATAAAGAAGCGCCATTCTCACAGAACACACCCGGGCCGGCTGTGACCCCCGGCAGGGCTCTAGGCTATCCCGAGGGCTGCCACGCCCACGGCAGCTCAGGGAATTATCCCAGAGACTGCTCCCCGTGTGCAGGTAACCCACATAGGCGGTGGGGAAGGGCAAGGCAGCCACCAAGCAGGAAGGGACGTTGTTCTCCCAGCTGACACACGTGTAACCTGCCTGTGACCACTTCTATTACCATGGAAACGCAGAAGAATCTGGTCCAGCAAAAATCACTCAGACAACCCCAGAGACAGGGCCTGGTGAGATAGATATAACTAATCTTCCTTAAAAAGAATTCAAAACAAAAGTCATAACCATGCTGATGGACCTGCAGAGAAATATGCAAGAGCTAAGGGATAAAGTCCAGAGGGAGATAACAGAAATGAAACAATCGATAGAAGGTGTTAAGAGCAGACTGGACGAGGTGCAAGAGACTGTTAATGGAATAGAAATCAGAGAAAAGGAAAACAGAGAAGCTGAGGCAGAGAGAGGTAAAAGGATCTATAGGAACGAAAGAATATTAAGAGAACTGTGTGACCAATCCAAATGGAACAGTATTCGCATTATAGGAGTACCAGAAGAAGAAGAGGGAGAAAAAGGAATAGAAAGTGTCTTTAAAGAAATAATTGCTGAAAACCTCCCCAAGCTGGGGAAGGAGATAGTCTCTCAGACTATGGAAGCCCACAGATCTCCCAACACAAAGGACCCAAGGAAGACAACACCAAGACATAGAGTAATTAAAATGGCAAAGATCAAAGACAAGGACAGAGTATTAAAGGCAGCCAGAGAGGGAAAAAAGATCACCTACAAAGGAAAACCCATCAGGCTATCATCAGACTTCTCAATAGAAACCTTACAGGCCAGAAGAGAATGGCATGATATATTTAATGCAATGAAGGGCCTTGAACCAAGAATACTGTGTCCAGCATGATTACCATTTAAATTTGAAGGAGGGATTAAACAATTCCCAGACAAGCAAAAGTTGAGGGAATTGGCCTCCCACAAACCACCTCTACAGGATATTTTAAAGGGACTGCTCTAGATGGAAGCACTCCTAAGGCTAAATAGATGTCACCAGAGAAAATAAAATCACGGCAAAGAAAGCAGACCAACCATATACTAACAAAAGGCAAAAAATAAAATCAACTATACACAAAAGCAGTCAAGGGAAACACAAAAGAGTACAGAATAAAATACCTAACATATAAAGAATGGAGGAGGAAGAATAAGAAGGGAGAGAAATAAAGAATCATGAGGCTGTGTTTATAATAGCTTAATAAGAGAGTTAAGTTAGATGGCTAGATAGTAAAGAAGCTACCTTTGAACCTTTGGTAACCACGAATCCAAAGCCAGCAATGGCAATAAGTACATATCTATAGATAATCACCCTAAATGTAAATGGACTGAATGCACCAATCAAAAGACACAGAGTAACTGAATGGATAAAAAAGCAACACCCATCTATACGCTGCTTACAAGAGACTCACCTCAAACCCAAAGACATACGAAGACTAAAAGTGAAGATGGAAAAAGATATTTCATGCAAACAACAGGGAGAAAAAAGCAGGTGTTGCAGTACTTGTATCAGACAAAATAGACTTCCAAACAAAGAAACAAAGAAAGTAACAGATAAAGAAGGATGTTACATAATGAGAAAGGGGGCAGTCCAACAAGAAGATATAACCATTATAAATATATATGCACCTAACACAGGAACACTGACATATGTGAAACAAGTACCAACAGAATTAAAGGAGGAAATAGAATGCAATGCATTCATTCTAGGAGACTTCAACACACCACTCACTCCAAAGGACAGATCAACCAGACAGAAAATAAGTAAAGACACAGAGGCACTGAACAACACACTAACAGACATCTACAGAACTCTACACCCAAAAGCAGCAGGATACACATTCTTCTCAAGTACATATGGAACGTTTTCTAGAATAGACCACATACTAGGCCACAAAAAGAGCCTCAGTAAATTCAGAAAGATTGAAATTCAACCAACCAACTTCTCAGATCACAAAGGTATAAAACTAGAAATAAATTGTAGAAAGAAAACAAAAAGGCTCACAAACACATGGAGACTTCACAACGTGCTCCTAAATAATCAATGGATCAATGACCAAATTAAAACAGAGATCAAACAATATATGAAGACAAATGACAACAGCACCACAAAGCCCCAACTTCTGTGGGATGCAGCAAAGTCAGTTCTAAGAGGAAAGCATATTGCAGTCCAGGCCTATTTAAAGAAGGAAGAACAATCCCAAATGAATAGTTTAAAGTCACAATTATTGAAACTGGAAAAAGAAGAACAAATGAGGCCCAAAGTCAGCAGAAGGAGGGACATAATAAAGATCAGAGAAGAAATAAATAAAATTGAGAAGAATAAAACAATAGAAAAAAATCAATGAAACCAAGAGCTTGTTCTTTGAGAAAATGAACAAAATAGACAAACCCCTAGCCATACGTACCAAGAGAAAAAGAGAATCCACACACATAAACAGAATCAGAAATGAGAAAGGAAAAATCATGAGAGATCCCATAGAAATACAAAGAATTATTAGAGAATACTATGAAAATCTATAAGCTAACAAACTGGATAACCTAGAAGAAATGGACAACTTCCTAGAAAAATACAACCTTCCAAGACTGACCCAGGAAGAAACAGAAAATCTAAACAGACCAGTTATCAGCAATGAAATTGAATCAGTAATCAAAAAACTACCCAAGAACAAAACCTCTGGGACAGATGAATTCACCGATGAATTTTATCAGACATATAGAGAAGACATAATACCCATTCTCCTTAAAGTTTTCTAAAAAATAGAAGAGGAGGGAAAACTTCCAAACTCATTCTATGAAGCCGGCATCAGTCTAATACCAAAACCAGGCAAAGACCTCACCAAAAAAGAAAACTACAGACCTATATACCTGATGAACACAGATGCAAAAATACTCAACAAAATATTAGCAAACTGAATTCAAAATACATCAAGAGGATCATACACCACGATCAAGTGGGATTCATCCCAGGGATGCAAGGATGGTACAAAACTCACCATCACCATCATGCACCACATCAACAAAAAGAAGAACAAAAACCACACGATCATCTCCATAGACGCTGAAAAAGCATTTGACAAAATTCAACATTCATTCATGATAAAAACTCTCAATAAAATGGATATAGAGGGCAAGTACCTCAACATCATAAAGGCCATATATGACAAACCCACAGCCAACATCATACTTAACAGCGAGAAGCTGAAAGCTTTTCACCTAAGATCAGGAACAAAGCAGGGATGCCGAATCTCCCACTGTTATCCAACATAGTACTGGAGGTCCTAGCCATGGCAATCAGACAAAACAAAGAAATACAAGGCATCCAGATTGGTAAAGAAGAAGTCACTATTTGCAGATGACATGATATTGTACATAAAAAACCCTACAGAATCCACTCCAAAACTACTAGAACTAATATCTGAATTCAGCAAAGTTGCAGGATACAAAATGAATACACAGAAATCTGTTGCTTTGCTATACACTAACGATGAATTATCAAAAAGAGAAATCAGGAAAACAATTCCATTCACAATTGCATCAAAACAAATAAAATACCTAGGAATAAACCTAACCAACGAAGTGAAAGACCTATACCCTGAAAATTAGAAGACACTCTTAAGAGAAATTAGAGGACACTAACAAATGGAAACTCATTCCATGCTCTTGGCTAGGAATAATTAATATTGTCAAAATGGCCATCCTGCCTAAAGCAATCTACAGATTCAATGCAATCCCTATCAAAATACCAACATCATTCTTCAACGAACTGGAACAAACTGTTCTAAAATTCATATGGAACCACAAAGACCCCGAATAGCCAAAGCAATCCTGAGAAGGAAGAATAAAGCAGGGGGGATCTCACTTCCCAACTTCAAGCTCTACTACAAAGCCACCGTAATCAAGACAATTTGGTACTGGCACAAGAACAGACCCACAGACCAGTGGAACAGAATAGAAAGTACATTATTAACCAAAACATATATGGTCAATTAATATTTGATAAGGGAGCCATGGATATACAATGGGGATATGATAGCCTCTTCAGCAGCTGGTGGCAAAACTGGACAGCTGCATGCAAGAGAATGAAAGTGGATCATTGTCTAACCCCATACACAAAAGTAAACTCAAAATGGATCAAAGACCTGAATGTAAGTCATGAAACCATAAAGCTCTTAGAAAAAAACAGAGGCAAAAATCTCTTGGACATAAACATGAGAAACTTCTTCATGAACATATCTCCCTGGGCAATGGAAACAAAAGCAAAAATGAACAAGTGGGACTATATCAAGCTGTAAAGCTGTACAGCAAAGGACACCATCAGTAGAACAAAAAGACATCCTACAGTATGGGAGAATATATTCACAAATGACATATCCGATAAAGAGTTGATATCCAAAATATATAAAGAGCTCATGCACCTCAACAAACAAAAAGCAAATAATCCAATTAAAAAATGGGCAGAGGATCTGGACAGACACTTCTCCAAAGAAGAAATTCAGATGGCCAACAGGCACATGAAAAGATGCTCCACATCGCTAATCATCAGAGAAATGCAAATTATAACTACAATGAGATATCACCCTACACCAGTTAGGATAGCCACCATTCAAAAGACAAGAAACAACAAATGCTAGAGAGGATGTGGAGAAAGAGGAACCCTCCAACACAGCTGGTGGGAATGCAAATTAGTTCAACCATTGTGGAAAGCAGTATGGAGGTTCCTCAAAAAACTCAAAATAGAAATATCATTTGACCCAGGAATTCCACTCCTAGAAATTTACTAAGAATGCAGCAGCCCAGTTTGAAAAAGACATATGCACCCCTATGTTTATCACAGCACTATTTACAATAGCCAAGAAATGGAAGCAGCCTAAGTGTCCATCAGTAGATGAATGGATAAAGAAGATGTGGTACATATACACAATGGAATATTATTCAGCCATAAGAAGAAAATAATTCCTACCATATGTAACAACATGGATGGAGCTAGAGGGTATTATGCTCAGTGAAATAAGCCAAGCCGAAAAAGACAAGTATCAAATGATCTTACTCTGTGGAGTATAAGAACAAAGAAAAAAACTGAAGGAACAAAACAGCAGCAGACTCACAGAACTCAAGAATGGACTAACAGTTACCAAAGGGAAAGGGACTGGGGAGGATGGGTGGGGAGGGAGGGATAAAGGGAAAAAAAGGGGCATTACTATTAGCAGACATAATGTAGGGGGGGGGCATGGGGAGGGCTGTACAACACAGAGAAGACAAGTAGTGATTCTGTAGCATCTTACTACCTTGATAGACAGTGACTGTAATGGAGAATGTGGTGGGATCTTGATGATGGGGGGAGTCTAGTAAACATAATGTTGCTCATGTACTTGTAGGTTAATGACACCAAAAAAAAAAAAAGACAAACACCAGAAAGAACAGACTTTGCTTGCCTGTTACTATAGTATCTTTGTAATCTTCTTACTCAAAACTGACTTGAACTGTATTTCCTAGTTTGACTGAATCTCAGGACATGGGTGCTGATAGTTAAAATGCTGAAGGATTTACGCTGCACACTGGAAGTCTGAAGCAGTTATTTAAAAACTGGCAAATGTATGAGACAATGTGGAGGCTGGGAAGTGCAGGACTCGGTGAGGTGGGAGAGGGTGGCTGGTGCACCATCCGCAGGCTGTGAGCATGACCTCTTGGCTGTCCCATGACCCCATCTGCTTGATTGTCTCACATCTGCCCAGGCCATTGTTCCTGGTGTCTCCTGGACTCAGGGCCCTCCTCCACACTAACTACTGACTCAGCCTTCTTGTTGAATCCCATGGGATGGTGCAACCCACACCCTTGCCTCACAGTTTCTTCACCTTTTCAATGCCAGTGGTCTTTGCCACACACTACTGGAGCCACTGACCCTTTTGGTCATATGCTGGATATTGTTGTCATCCAGGAACATTTTACCTCTGAAATCTCAAATTTAAAAATCTTATTCTCAGAGCAAAAAACTCCTATCTTTACAGCCTGTGCTAGATGAAATATGGCCACTGCAACAACTCCCACTGGGAGATGGGATGTCTTTCCCTTCCTCTTGAATTCGAGCTAGTGTGGGACTGCTTGGCTCAACCCAGAAGAATGTGGCGGCGATGCTGTGGGAGTTCCAGAGTCTTGGCCTCCAGAGACCCTCCAGCCCCATGCTGTTGGGTAATACAGTCCCGACGCTGTCATCTAAGGCAGCGCGCTTAGCCTAGTACAGGATGAGAATCCACACTGAGAACAACTGAGGCTGTCCTGCTGATGGCCTCAGCACGTGCCGCCTAGTGTGAGGCCATGTTGGATCTTCAAGCCCCGCCAACATTCCAGCTGAACGCAGCTTTATGAGGGAGCCCAGAGGAAATGAGCCAAGGATCACCCAGATGGTCTACAGAATCATGAGAAATAAAAAATCATCATTTTAAGTCACAGAGTTTTGGGGTGATTTGTTACGTATCAATAGTTAACTGAAACACACCCATTATACCTTAGGAAAATCTCCAGAAACCCAAATTCCCATTTAAAGAAAACACCAGATTATAGGCCACTTATGGGTGTCTGATCTTTTCCATCTGAGATTGAAGAGTCATGCAAGCTTTTCTCTTCGCCATCACCCTGAACATCTTGTATCGCCATGTGTTGTGGGCAGAATAATGGTCCTCAAAGATGTTCGTGGGGCCTGTGAATATGTTCTGTTACATCTTACAAAGATGGGGGAACTAGAGTAGCGGATGGAATTGAGGTTGCTAATCATCTGGCTTACTGTAAGGAGGTAATCCTGGATTATCTGGGTGGGCCCAAAGTGATCACAACAGTCCTTCACATGAGGAAGGAGGAGGCAGAAGGTCAGAGTCAGAGAGAAATGTGAGATGCTACACTGCTGGCTTTGAAGATGGACGAAAGGGCCAGAAGCCAAGGAATGCAGGTGAATTCTAGAAGCTGGAAAAGTAAGGAAACAGATTCTCCCATAGAGCCTCCAGAGGGAACACAGCCTGCTAATACCTTGATTTTAGTTCAGTGAGACCCATGTCAGACTTTTGACCTCTAGAACGATAAAATAATCAATTGGTGTTGTTTTAAGCCATAAAATTTGGTAATTTGTTACAGCAGCCCTAGGAAACAAATACAGCATGCTGTAGCCACATAAAATGGATTCCCAAATTCTAGGAGTAGTTCTAGGTCTTAATACATACCATTCCCCTGGCCCACCCTCTACTACGTCTTATCTGCTTGGCAAATTCTGTAATTCTGTTCATTCCTTAAAACCTTAATCAGATATTACCTTCTCTAAAAATCTTTCCTAACTGCCCTGCCTCTGCACAGACCAAGCTACTTCCTCCTCTGCACCAAAAATGGTTCTAGGAGCAGCGATCAGAAACAAATACACACACACTCGGTTTTTCCTATATTAGCAAATCATGGAGTGGTGGTTTAGGAACCTCTGTATTTTATTTTTTCTGGGGCGGTAACTTCAAAGTGCCCATCTCATGCACTTAATGGGTCATCAGGTATTTTGGGGGTCCTACTGTGTGCTGAGGTCCTTGGAACATATGAACATACCTGCCCCTCTTTGGTAAAGTTTTCTCTGACTATCCCAATTTAACTGATTCTCTGCGAGGGCCAACCATGGCCAAAATAATGACGTAGCCAAATGTGACAGCAGATGCCTTGGTCTACTCTTCAAATCATTACCCTTCCATGGTGGTACCCTGTCCTCACCTCCAGTCCTTGAGATGATGGCCTCCATGGTGTCCTCTCTTAAGAAACAGGTTCTCAGGAAGTTTCCATTACACTACAGCTAAATAACTGTCAGAGGCCTATCTCCATAATTCAACTATTCAGGGCACTGTGGCTGATGAAACTGCAGATATTCCTGTTTGCTCTGGGTATGTACACTACTTTAGTATAGGGCTGCTATTTGAATTAGGTGAGTTGTGAGTCTTTCTTAATATTGGAAATTCAAATATTAGAGGGAGTGCAGGCATCTCCTAATTGTCCTGAATCACCTCACCATCAGAATTTTATATTATTGACAGAAACAAAAGGGAAATGTTCAGAGTTGCATAATAACTACAGCCAACAGCCAAGTTTCAGCTATGCAGATTTCATTATCCTGAGCTCTTAATCACTAGTCCTAGGCAGGGAGGAGCTGCTCTGTGCATCATATAAACATCTCAGCTGGAATACTGAATGGGTCCAGAGCCGGGAAAGAGTCAGGGCTGGGCTGGGCTGCATTTCCCTAAATCAGAACTTCACAGGAATATTTCTCCAGAATAAAACAGTGCTGCCTCTTACCATCACTTTTGCTGTGTTTCTCGTTGTATTTGCTATTTCAAACAAGGCATGGTGAGTAGTCTGCTTAAAGAAAAAAAAGGCCTGTAGAGGGGCTTTTGTACCTTTAGCCACATTCAGCTGTTCACAGACAGTTTGAACAATGCTGTTGCACAGCCACTAAATTTTCTTGTACTTTAGAAAGGCATATAACTGGAACCATAAGAAATAATTTAACTTGGTTATTACAAAATAGTAGTGGAACTAATTTTAGTATATTTGAAGAGTGAGCTCTGAAAGGAAAACTGAGAATTTTATATTATTGACAGAAACAAAAGGGAAATGTTCAGAGTTGCATAATAACTATAGCCAACAGCCAAGTTTCAGCTATGCAGATTTCATTATCCTGAGCTCTTAATCACTAGTCCTAGGCAGGGAGGAGCTGCTCTGTGCATCATATAAACATCTCAGCTGGAATACTGAATGGGTCCAGATCCAGGAAAGAGAGAGTCAGGGCTGGGCTGGTTTAGTTTCCCTAAATCAAAACTTCACAGGAATATGTCTCCAGAATAAAACAGCCTTTCATTATTCAAATCAATTTTTTTTTCAGTCGAAAGTTTTGATTAAAACAGAAAAGAGAAGAGATTAAGTAACGGATGGGACACTGTGTAGAAGTCCAAGAATACAAATAACAACAGAGGCACTTTCAAAAAACATCCACTCATTATCCCTGCCAGAGCCCTGTGATAATGGAGACCTATGCAAGGTCATGTTCTCTATGGTTTTGAAACTTGTCAGTGGGAAAGATGAACCAGGATTAGAAATAAACTTTCTATTGATTTACTACCCTTAATAAACCCTACCCCAATTAAAAAATAAAGAATAGGTCAAAAACTTAAAAGATGCACAATATTCCAGGGAAGTTCTCAAAACCACCACAGGTAAATTGTGTGTTAAGTTCTAGACACACAGATCTGCTTTCATCCACAAAAATGTCGTGTAACCTCCCCTTTGACAACTCTGCTTTTGCCATTACTTCTGCTCAGACACCCTTTATTATATCCCTGATTCACCTTGTGAGACTGTTCTCCACCTTTAGGGACTCAGGCAGTCTTAATCAGCTAAAGAAATATAGGCTGTGCACCCTGTGAGTGTCAGGCTCCTAGGTGTACAGTACTAAACAAGCCAGGTGTGGTTCTTGCCCTCACAGACTTCATAGCCAGGTGGGGAGAGACAAGTAAACAGGTAGATGTAATCCTAAATGTGGTAAGTTCCTTGAAGAAAAAGGAGAGGATGTTAGGAGAGAAAATATTGGGTGGGAGGTCTGCAGGGAAGGCATGGGAGGCCTCTATGAGGAGGCCCTGTTTTTCTGCTATCTGAAGAATGACAAGGGCCCACACGGGGTGGAAAAAGCCCCGGGCCTGGAAATGCTAGGGTGACAGGAACTGGTGAGAGGGAAGATGAGAAAGATAGGCAGGGCCAGGTCATATACTGCCTTTTAGGCTAAAGTCAGGAGTTTGGATTTTATTCTAAATGCAATGAGAAGCCACTGAAGTGCAGGAAGCAGAGGAGTAGGTTCTGATTTGAGTTTTAAAAGTATCAATGATATCACAGAGACTGTTGTGTGAAGCAGATGCTGTGGGTTCCCCAAGCATGGGTGGAAGCCCCCATTGGGAAGCTCCTAAGTTCTCCTGGGGAGAGAGGATGGTGGCGTGGACCAGGGTGGAACTGGCAGAGATGGAGCCAAGGACACACAAACTACATTTTGGAAGACGTACTTAAAATATTCTTCCTTTGTACCATGTCCTAGGGTAGTTATCAGATTCTGATCTATAGTGTTAACAATTATGTTTATACATATCTCACTTCCACCCCACCAAGCTTATACATTTTTGACAACAGAGACTGATACTCAGCTTTAAATCCTCAAATCTTTTCATGGTGCCTTGGGCATATGTGACTGTCAGTAAATATTTGTTCAATACAACATAAAAGCACAACCACTCCACCTTCCTTAGGAAAACTTCTATGAGGCTGGCAGAGAACTCACACTTGGCTTATCTCTGGTGATCATTAAACCTGGGGCCTCGAAATAGCAGCATGTGGCTAAGCCTGCAGTTAGTGAGAAGAACACCTTGAGGGACATCTGTGTGGCCCATCATGAGAGCAGTATTTGACAGATGGTGTCACACCAGCCATGGTTCCCCATCAGGAAGAGCATCAGTAACCATGGGAACCACCAGGGACCAAGGACCAGGCCATTCCACCACGGGTAGGGCAGGGGACCTGGGGGAGCCCCAATATAGGGAAGCAGGAGTGGCTTATGGCTGTATTTGATTTAGGAAACAAGCAAGGAATGTAATAACCTATTGTGTTCTAGTACCTACAGCCCAATTATTAATCTTAATAATATTTACATATAGGGTCTCATAAAATTCTCATTCACTTTTATACTTGAATATCTTAATTCAAGGGATTCCTAACCCTCTTTGTTAAGTCACTACTTGGCTGGGAAAGAAGGGGAAAAGGGAAGCACATGTATCCACTACCTATGGAGAACAATTTATAATTGAAATGACAGAGTGTTCAATGAGGAAGTTCAGTCTATGCCTAAAAGAGCCACATTACAAGAGGAAATAGGTGGGCTTTAAGGCAAGACGGCATTTGAAGAATAGATGCCTTGGATCCCGCCTTCCCATGTCTCACTAAATTAACCTTATTCTACACATATAGCAGACTCCATCACAGTACCAGAAACTAAAGATAAGGAATCACCATATACCAGAAATTAGAAGGATTTCTGCCAAATTTGCTTCTATGGAGCCAAATGAGGAAGGTACTGAAGACTAGCAGACACCATTTCTACGGGGAAAGAATTGGCATGGGAGGTAAGCAGGATGCTCTTTGCCATAGATGCCCACAGTTGGAGTAATGAGAGCTGGCCTGATGAGGGCAGAAAAAATAGGTTGTGGAGCCGCTGAAAAGCCATTAGGAACTGGCATGCTGCCATGGGCAAGGAGCAGTCCTGGTGATCGTGCCTTGGTGAGGATGCACTAGCTAGCAGCACAGAGCATAGTGACTGTCCCTTGGTGAGGGTGGACCCGCTAGCAGCACAGAGCATAGAAGAATATTGTTTTGTTTTTGCTTCCTCCAGTCTGCTCAGCCAGGATGTTTCAGTTTTGACACTGCAACAGAAAAGATTGATCTTGTGTTGATAATATGAGAGGGAGTGGAGTAAGGGAGTGGACTCTCTAAGACTGAACATGGATATATCTTCAGCAGTGATATTCCTCACCATTGTCTTTATGCCACCCTCAAAAGTTCTCCCAACCCATAACATACTGAATGGCTTTGCTTGTCCATCCTGGAACTGGTGGGTTCCTGGGCCGCTGTAGAGCCCTGGCTTGGTCACTGAGAGAGCCTAAGGTTACCCAAGCATCTGGAACATAGTTCAGTCTTTGGCCAGCATGAATCCTCTTTTATATGGATGGCATAAACAGAGACCATTAAACATATATGGTCTATTAAAAACATTGCCACACAGAAAAGGAAAAGCAATCAGCTAAAGACATACAGGAAAGGTCTCTTCTACTGAGGTAGATTTCATGCTATAAGAAACAACAGGAAAACATTTTAAAAAGTATATATCTGAACCATGTATTTGATCATGCACAAGAAGATAATGCAGGCATAAACTAACAGCAGATGAGGCTGTAAGTAGGCCACAGGACAAGATAAGTGAAGGCTATGTGTATATGAAATACAAGATCACCGAATTAAAAACCACACTAGCAACAGAAAATTGCAGACTTGAAAATATAGTAAAATGGATTAGCAAGGTACAGGCCAAACATGAGAAACTCTCTGTAAATACAGAAGGAAGGCCATCTGAAAATTATGTAACAGAAGATAATAGATAAAGGGGCTGACTGTCGAAAGCAAACCCTATATAGTATGGGTTCTTGAAGAACTAAGGGAGCAGAGTGTGATTTAATATAACAAATTTTTTTCAGTACAAAAAGAATATGGGGCAGGGAGGAGAAGGAGGAAAAGGAAAGACTCCACATCCATATGTTTTTCAGTAAAATGTGTAAGTATCAATGGAAAAAATAATTGTATAATAAACCTGTAAGTGCTTTAGCAAAACATCTTCTAAAACTAATGGCCAAAAACATTTATTTCTGGAAAGAAGTAATAACAACACTTTACCAATACACTGTTTTAAGAAAACAGAAAAACACATACAGAACCTTCAAAGAAAAAGGATATGATAAAAAATTTCTGAGTTGGGTCAAATTAATATTTATATGAAGGTAACATAAAGCTGTTTTTAGATATCAAAGACTCGAGGCAAAAACACCTTTTCCTTTAAGGAATTCAAGTGCTCAAAGATACTTGAAAAAACACCTTCAGATAATTAAAAATTAAAAATTAAAAAAAGGGGCATTTTAGTTACAGAACTTTGGAAACCAAATCCAACTGAAAATACTAGACCACCCTACGTAGTTATTTTGATTTTTGTTTCAAAAGCTCAACCACTTGGAAATTTTGAAAATACTGAAATATCCATCTAAAGGAATAACTTTAT
This sequence comes from Smutsia gigantea, assembly GCA_032199065.1. Lineage (NCBI taxonomy): Eukaryota > Metazoa > Chordata > Mammalia > Pholidota > Manidae > Smutsia > Smutsia gigantea. The sequence continues at coordinate 37,886 of JAVSCE010009121.1, forward strand.
AAAAGGAAAATGTTTTCAAAGCAAATACATTTATCACATCTTTATTAAGAATAAAAAAAAAACGAAAATACTTAAATCTATGACAAATGGGGGAATAATTAAGGTACTTGCTATGTGATTTTGGTCAAATTAACCTCTCTAAAGCCTCTATTTCCCTATCTGTAGATGGGTGATAATTACCTCCCTCAATGGGTTGTGGTAAAGATTAAATTAGATAACACTTGTAAAATATTTTAATCTCCATGACTGCCATCAAAAGAACACTCAGTAAGTCCTTCAGTTAAGATTGCCATTACTTAAAATTATGTTTATGTCAAGTTTGCCGTAATATAGAGAAATGCTAATGTTACACTATTAGGGGAAAGTGCAGGATAGTAGTAATCTAAAATATAGTTAATGAAAACCACATAAAATGAAAACCACATAAAATGAACATATATGTATAACTCAAAGTTGGGCCTCCTCATTCTCTCACTTTAAGTGGCACATGTAAAAGAAACACAAATGTGGCTTTTAGAAAGCCATGAAAACAATATGGTATTTAAGAATGCAGAGGTGTGACTTACATGATTTAACAGGCATCTTGCAGCAAAACTCCTAAAAAGTCTTTGGAGTGTTTCTCTGAAGAGTTCCTCTCTCACGGCAACTGTCAAATCTGTCTTTCTGCCTCTCAGGACCCCAGATCTTTTTCCTTCAGATGCTTAATCACCCCGTCTTACAGGGCTAGCCATTGTTGTCTGTTATATCCATTTCCATCCATTATCATCCTCACCAACCAAATGGATTTTCCTTAGGACCCACACTTTTTTGGGGGTGGGAGAGGGATTGGGGAATATTACTACTTAAAATGTAATAATTGTGTCTGTCTTCTAAAAGGGAAGCAATACCAACCTCCTCCTCCTGCAACAAAAATACATGGGAAATAAATTGGAAGGAAGTATACTAAACAGGTAACAGTGATCGTTGCTGGATAATGGGGTGACAACTTGCTGCCATTTTTCTCCTTTAGTTACCAAATTTTATATAGTGAAAATATATTACCCCTTTTTTGGTAAATTGATAAAATTCCCACATAATAAAACTTATTCTTTTAAAGTATATAGTTCAGGGTTTTAAAAAATCACATTCACAAAGTGGTACAACCATTCCCACTATCTAATTCTACGACATTTTCATCATCCCCAAAAGAAACCTTGTGCCCGTTAGCAATCACTCCCGTTCCCTCCTCCCCTCAGTTCTGTCCTTCAAATCTCTATGAATTTGTCTATTCTGGACATTTATTATATGGAATCATACAATATGTGGCCTTTTGTGTTTGTCTTCTACTTAGCATAATGTTTTCAAGTTCATTCATGTTGTAGTATGTATTACTACTTCATTACTTTTCACAGATGAATAATACTCTTAAATGTTTCCTATAGTGGGAAAAATATTTTAGCTTTTTAAAAAAGTAGTGCGTATATAAGTATGACCCTTGATTGTTAATTCTACCGAGTACACTGATACAATCCAAGAATAATAAATGATTTTTGATGATGCATAAATTGTTTTTTAAAACCATATATTTATGAAGCATAATCAGTCTGTTAAACCTGTTTTTTTCTGACTTAAGCTCTCAACTGAAAAAAAAAGTGGAATCTAAATGATATCTTGCTGAATATTAGACACAGAACTTAAGCCATGTAAAGAGACAGCTGTGGATACACAGGACACAGAGACACAATTCTGTTTCAAACAGAAGATGAAAAATTCTTGGTTGTCAAATTTTGAGTGTTCAAAGGGAATACTTATAGTAATTGAAATGAGTAACTTTAAGAAATTAGGAACACAGTACATGAAATATCCTGTGGAAATCAATCGTAGTTAAGATATTTTAAGCTTGGATCAGTACAGTATAATGCAGCTTTACATTAATTAAGAAAGAAGTTCCAAATTTGTTTATGTGCATGCTGTGTATGTATTTGTGTACCTGCAAATCACAAACACATAAATACTGATGCACAGTCAGTGCACAAAATTTAATGTTATAATCTTTATTTGGAAACGCAGATTCTACATATTTTCAATTACAAGGGAGATAGTTCAATGAAAGCTGACTACAGCTAGCTCATATAAAGCAAGGGTTAAGTGAAAAATCAAATTATGTAAATGAATGACCTAACCCAGGACATAAATTTGGAGCATTTCAAACATGCTAAGGGTGCAGAGGGGTGGTGATCAGAAGCAGGGTGCTAGTGATGTCTGGGTTTTGATCTTGGAGCTGTATACATAGGTATGGTCAGTTTGCAAAAATTCAACTGTGTATTTGTGATCTGTACATATTTCTCTATGTATGTTATATTTCAATACTTATTTTTTTAAGTTAAAAAAAAGCAACAAAAGGTCCTTTACATTGGTTTTGGAGGACCTGTAGTTTTCATGTGGGTAAGCCTTAGTTTAGAGCCAGATCAGGAAGATTTGTTAAGAATTAATAATTAAAATATTGGTCAAGTCTTTAAAGATGTCAAACTGTAAGAGCTATTTGAGAAAGCTAATATCAAGTCTGTAGACTAGATGTGCTTAGAACTCCAGCTTCAAGAGAAGTACAGTGCTCTGTAGTAACTCATTCATTGGAAGCATTCTCTAAAGGTGTCATTGGGTCAACTTCTGTAGTACCAGAGAGACCACTTGCTGTGAAACCCTCAGAGAGAATGACAAACAGTTGTATTTAATCATTTATGAGACTATAATATGTCAGTTAGGATTAGGTTATCCTCTAATTCAGGCAAATGAAGAAAATTATTATTTTTTCGCCCCAGGATTTCTTAGTGAAGTTAGACCACAAGTACAAAATGCTAGTGGACAAAAAACAAAGAGTCCTTCAAGATCTCATATTTTATTTAAGATTATGTCTGATGTCAATGTATAGATTCTAGTTAGTATTTTCAGGACATGTTCCTACACCCTTCAACTTTAAATAGAAGTTATTACATGAAAGATTGGACATTCTTGAAAAACAAGATGAGGTACTATTTGGGGGAGTCGAAAATGATACCATTATTCTAGAGTGCAACTGGCAGTCAAAAGACCTTAAAATGTCCATAACTTTCATCCAAATTATAAGACTTTATTCCTAGAAAAATAATTAGGTATACAAAAAGATTCCATTGAAGGAATGTGCATCATTCCACTATTTGTGGAAACAAAATAATGGAAACAACTTTACAAATCCAGCCACAGGGAATTGGTTAAAAAATAAAAAAAACAATAACCCAACAATAATGGGAAAGCATATAGCCAACCAAAATGTGTTAAAGAGTACATTTATTGTTACAGTTAGATGTTCATGATAAGTCTTTAAATGAAAAAAGATTATAAAAAAACTTACAGAGTAACACCATTTCTTAAAAATTAAGTAGCTAAATATACACAGAAACACTTGGGATAGAGATACATTAATATATTAGTGGCGCCTAGGATTATAAATTATTTCAATTTTTTTCTTATATTTCATATTTTCTATAATGAACACGTGTTATAACAAAAGAAATTTTACAAAAATGTGAGGGTGGGGAGGTAGAAAAACCAGGGACTAGAATATTTATGTGTGTGAGAATACATTCTGTTTTTATTATGTAGATTAATGTCTGCTCTCCACCTTCTCTCTGCTTACCTTAAAAGTTTTATGTGAAGTGCCTTTCATATGTCAGGGAACAGCCCTGCTGCTCCTGGCACCTTGCTTTCAGTGCTGAGCAGAGCCATCTCACACACCAACAACACCATCTTGGAGCTCCTGGTCATTCAACAACGTTGACATAGATCAAAGGAACTAACATCTCAATAGGTCCAAACGCAAAAAGACTATGCAGCCACTCAGCCCAGAACAATACAGCAAGGATACACCAGGTGAATAACCAGGGGTAGGAACAAGTCAATGGGAAAAATTCCTCCAGGCTATCCAGATCAAGTCATCAGAATTTGAGAGATTTCAGTTCTCTTTCAGAAGAGAGTCCCTAGTCTATTTTAGAAAATATTAGAATCTGAAATATTCTGAGGGTTCACTGTCGATTTTTATTTGATACACACAAAGAGAAACAATTTCTCTTCCTTGAAGCCTGTTTCCAGGAGCCTTAATGATCAGCTGCCAAATTTAGTGTTGGCTGCATCTCCACCATGTCTATTATTCCCCCATGCTATTGATGTGAGGCCAAATCTCATCCCTATTTAGAGTGCACGAGAGCCATTGTCTTGATGAAAGGGGGAGTTGGTGAACCTATATTGAAAGGAGCCAGGAGAACATACTGTAATAAATGGAAGCACACAGCTTCATGGCTTATGGTACTAAAAGTACATTCACATAAAAGAATCAACCTTGGTCATATTATAAGAGAAATAAAAGAAGTGGGAGTTGTAGGGAAGGCAGTCAAGAGATCCACTGTTCATTAGAATCACTGTGGGAATTTGTTTTGTTTTAAATACTGCTGTCTGTCCAAGAATGTTCTTAACAGCACTACTCGTAACAGCTAACAACTGGAAACAATCCATCAGCAGCAGACTGGATAAATAAATAATCAATTGAGGTCTAGTCATACGATGAACTACTACATGGAATTAAAAAAGATGAACTATTGCTACCTAAGTTATGGATGAATGTTGCAAACAAAACATAGAGGGGAAGAAGTCAGACTTAGAAGAGATTTTGTTTATAGAAAAGTTCAAAAGCAGACAAAACTAGTCCATGGTATTAGAAATCAAGATAGTGGTTATCTCAGTTACATAGTAACTGGATAGGGGCCTCAGAAGGTTTTCTGGATGCTGGTGAGGTTCTGTTTCTGCCTTTAGGTGCTAGTTATGTGTGTGTGTTCAGTTTTTGAAAACTCTTTAAATTTATATACTTGTGATTTATGTATTTTCCTTTCAATAAGATACATTTCAATAAAAATAGAACTAAGTGCAGATTGGTAGGCCCTAAGACGGGTCTACTAAGATTGTAGGTTATAAATTTCCTGGGGTATTCCAATGCACGGAGAAGATTGAGAATTACTAGACCAGATGATCTGCACGTAGTATTGTGCTGGACCCAGTTCCCATGAACCCATGAGAACCAGTTGTTCAATTTTCAGAACTTTGCAGGCCTGTTAAAAAAGGGCCAGTATTAAAAATTAAATTATGTAAAATTTCAATTAACTGAATTATATTAAAAGAGAGGTACTAAATACTCAAAACTCACCTCTTTCTAAATGATTTTACTACATTGTACTGTACTTTTCAGGTTAGGACAGTTTATCTGTATGATGGTAACTGCAGAGTGATGTTCTACATCTCTTCCCAACTACGTGCTCAGTCACAATGGTAACTTGAAAGTGGCCCTTGTGGGAGAATTTACATCACCACACACAGAATTTGGCAATCACTACACATCAGGGCTTGCTTTATTGTTCTATGGGTTGTCTTGCCTTAAGAGAATGATTTAAAAATGTTAATAATGAAGATTAAACTTGCAAGTGTGTTATATGTACAGCTGTTACATTGTGACTAGTCCATTTAATGAGTTATACTTACAGCATATAAAATCTATTACCTGGTTTAGCAAAAAAGTCATTCATATCTTTGACAAATGAGTAGAGTTCTGACACATGCCTCTGTTGTTTCACTTTTGTCTTATTCATTAGCATAAAGAAAGATATCAGCCAACATTTAAATGGGTATTCTACTTCTCAATCAGTTGTATCATAGGTAGGCTGTGGGTAGAAGAGTTCAGCAAAAAACAAGTATTCTGTGAAAACCAACTGGCTCTATGGAATTTACAATAAAGAGTATTGTGTTATTTTATTATCAGTTGTAAACTGTGTGCTACACACACTTTATATCAGTGACATTTATAATCAACTTATATATGCACTTAAATGCATTTTTTTCCCCAGATATTTACCAGCACACTGCTGTCTGCCTTACTGCCAACTTTAAGATTCCAGGACTATTATGATTTAAGAAACAAGAAACAAAACAAGGTGGGAGGCTTACTCCCTATAAGGCATGAATTTCAGCATAAGATACAGTAGTGACTAATACTTTTGACCCTCACTACTCAAAATGTGGTCTTCGGACCAGCAGCGCTGGAGTCAGTGGTGGCCTTGTGAGAACTGCATGATCTCAGGCTGCACCCCAAAACTTCTGAATCCAAATCTGCATTTTATCAAGATGCCCAGGTGATTTGTATGTACATTAAAGTTTCAGAAGGACTGCATTAAACTTGCTGGTTTGAACTGAAACTCACAGAACCAGTTTGAAATTAGTAGTAAGGTTAGAAACAATCTAGCAGTTGGTGATCTTTAAGCACCTAGCCCCAGTGTAGTCACTTCACAGCATGGCGGAAAACACGTAATTGTTACCCCTAAACCTGAAGAGGACATACAGCTTGCAATATACGTTTGTCAAATACTGAAAGGAAACTTCACCACTAGGAAAATGAAGGCCAGGCCACTTTGATTATTAATTTAAAAAGGGAAAAAAGTACCAGTAAGAAAAAAATAATCATAACAGTAGCTTTTCCACACGTATGTGATGAAATGAATAGGACATGTTGCCAAACACTTGGTTTCAAAAATCCAAAGCAGGGTAGCAAGTGCCACATGATGCAGTGTGGCAGCTGGGAGACAAGTGTGATGAAACACTTCCTGGAGCTGTAATTTAGGACAGAGTAGTTATCAAGTGCTGAGGGTGAAGGGGGGAAATTGTAGTGCTTACACTTTTCTTTCAGTATATCAGTCAGCAACATAGGGCAGAAACAAAAGACAAGGCCAGCACACAGAAAATACTCAAAGCAGAGTTAATTGAAATGTTGGTAGGAAAGTTGTGTTTTGAAATTGAAAGCAAAATGTTCTACTACTGGCAAAAATATTCTTTGGAAATATTTCTTAGTTATTTGGCTGAAAATATTGTAGTTGCTTTGTGATGCAAAGGTCTATGTGGAAAACATGTTAGATACTTAAACCGTGTCTGAAAGGAAATAGGAGTCACAAATATCCAAGAGGAGCTTGGTATTAGTTTGCAGCAAAAACTGAAGCAATAAAATAATTCATGTAAATCTTGGCAACCCTAGAGTATGAAGAAAACAAAGGTATGATTATGACCAGGCTACTGATACTCAGAGAGAGACTGTTTTATCCAAGCAAAATGGTTATTGTAATCACCCTTTGCAATATCAGAATTCAAATGATTCTAAGTCCATTTAGGGGCAAAATGATATGACTACCTTAATGTGTTCTAGTATTTTCCCTTGAAATACTCTAAGAAGGCTAAGAAGAGAACTAACCCTTATTGTATACCTACTGTGTGCTTTCCATGTGTGATTTCCTAACATCCTCATAATCCTGTGTGGGAGGTGATGTCCCCATTTTACAGATGAGAAAAATGAGGTCCAAAGAAGTATTTCATCCACTTCATATAGTTAATAAAAAGCCAAAGCTCACAGATAAGAATTAAATTAAAAACTCCAGACCTGATTAAAACAGCTACCTGAGCAAAGACAGTTTGGAAGGGATCAGAGTATGGGACTGTTAACGTTTCGAATAAGAGGAAAGGACTGTTCTGTATCAGCATCCATGGAGATAGTGAGGTTTCTCCTAGTACCCACCATACCTTTATGCTGCTGGAACCCTCTTATCACCCATTGCTAGAAATACCTTAGTTTTCAGATGTATTTCATACCTGATAGTTGTGATTTTGGCTAAATTGTAGGGTTTAGAAGACTTGGCACTTTTTAGGCAGTGTTATGTAATAGAACTGAGTCTTGGGCTGGGATTTGGAAACATGGGTTCAGTTCTAGCTGTGTCACTTATTAGGTATGAGGTGGGTTAGTTATATCACTTCTGTGGGTGGCAGTTTTTTCACCTACAAGAAGTTGGATTAAGTAGCCTTAAGGACCTTTCTGGATCCATGGTTCAACCCTCCATGATTCAATTCTTTAAGATTGTGACTTCTATCAAAATAGAAATGACCTGAAGAGTTAATAAATTTGTTCAGGCAAGCCTGTTCTGTGGTCAAGTTTAGCCTCAAATGAAATGGTTTAAGCATTTTTTTTCTAGGAGTTTGTTTAAAACAAATATATATTCGAATTCTTAGACTTATCTGGGTGCAAATTCAAGCTCTACCTTCTCTTAGCTTTTTGACTTAATATATCTGAGTTCTATTTTTTGTTTCTGTGAAATTAGAATTGATAATGAATACTAGCTGTAGTACAGTAAAGTGTCTGGCATCTAGTAGGAGTATAATAAGTGCTGTTTATTCCAATGGTCATTAGGGGTTTGGACTATAGCTGGGTAAAAATTTAAAGGAAATTTTCCCCCAGAGAGATGGAACCTGAGATGGTAACCTCAGTAGCACTGGGAACTTGCCATTAACCCATCTTTATGCAAACAAACAGAGTGGGAAAAGGCAATTGCTTCTTCTACACCTATTGGCATCTTTTTCTTTCTTTGTAAACCTCTGTAATTCACCCCTTAGTGGATAAAATCTTGTCAGAGACCTGCCGACATACTTGACAAGACAGCTGGAGGGAGTATTTGAAGACAAGAGTGTCATGGGACACCTGGGAAAAGCAGCTGTCATACACATTTCATTTCAGCGTCTTTATTTTCAATTTCTGCCCTGTGTGCACAAGTTACCAAAGATTCTAAGAAGAGGAGGAGGTGACTTCATTTTGTTATAAAAAATGTAAACAACAAACAATATTTATGTTGACATATAAATAACCAGTCCATACGCACCCCCTCCGTTTGAGTGACTGTCTCTTGCCCTCCCCACCAAAGCTTTCCCTTCCCTCTCTTCATGCCCCCTCCACTCTCCCACCTCCTGCCTCTTGCTACATACACCCCTTTTTAATTTTTCCTTTCTTCTTTAAGTTTTGTTTTTGTGTTGTGAAGGTGGAGAAAAGATGAACACAAGAACCAGCTTCAAATAATCTGTTCTCTTTGAACCCTATTACTCGAAGCTAACATGAGGCCTTCAAATAATGAAATTGAACTGCCAGTTTTCTAAAATGAAGACCAACAGAAAGATTAAAAAAAAATTCATCTGCTTTCTACAGGTAAATTTCCTGAGCAAAAAGCATAGTAAAATTTCACGTTTCCATATAAATAAGCATATTAATCAAAGCCTTCTGAAGTTCAAAAAGGGAAACAAACGATTGCTAATTAAGTAATTATTAGAGATACCATGCTAATTCTGAAGTATCTTTTGGTGCTAATATGATTGAGAGTATAATTTTACTCTTTAAGTAATTATAGGTTTATAGTTGCTCTATTGACATTTTTATGGCATACCATTGTCACAGCTAACCAAATATGAGTTGATGGAGAGGTCTTAACCTGTAATGGGATCTTCCAAGTATAACAGTGCTCTTATGCTCTACTTTGTAATGACACACTGTGTAACAAACAGGACTAAATTGTTTTAGGACAGCTTAAAACAACCCCTTAAATGCTTAAATGTATCTCTTAACTAATTAAGCTATTAGCTAAGTAGGTTATTAGCTTGAGTTGGGGGTATCAGTACATTAAAAGAAAGATGTATCTTAAGGTTTTCTTTAGTAAGTTGTCCCCCATTTGATTTTTTTATTACCCCTTTAGATAATACTCCCTAAGAAGTATTAAGAACTGTTATAAATTATTCTCTAAAAAGTAGGGAAGAGGGGGAAAGAGAAGGCTGTCAACACAGGCAAAAACTGCTTAATCTTTAAATATTGTCCATTTTCAGGACTGTGGTTGGGATTTATCTATTACATATTGTATCCAAATCTATCTATGTGGCACATTTCAGACAAATGGAGATTCCAAAAGAAATTAAGTACTTGAAGCATCATGCTTTCTCAAAGATACTGTGCAGAGTCAAAGAACTCACATTTTGTTACCATGCTTTCGAAGCAATAACACCTTTGAGTTTGAGATACTGTAATTTAGTGGTTCTAGATGACTGGATAATCTTTCCCTGTTGGGCTGAATTTCTACATTCTGTTGTTTCCTAAACTCACCCACTTATCATCTATCCAGATAAAATGTATGTTTGGAAATTTTTTTCCCATGCATACATGGAGTTGCAATGTAATCCTACAGAGTGGAAAATGCTGATCTTCTTGTAAATGTACCACTGATCTCCCAATTCAGTCTTTTGGCATGTATGACCTTGATTTATTCTCTAATTTTTCATACATGAATGTTTAATATCTTGCCTCTTAAATCAGTTTGTAAGATTCTTAAGACCAGAGATCCCATGGTAAAAACTTTCTTAAATCTTTGACAGTGCCATGCCAGAAAGTGCACATGAATACACTCATCGTTTCATTCTTTTACTTAAAAGAATGAAATTTATTTGTTTGCAACTGCTAGGCCATTGAATGTCATTATATGAGCAGTAATTACCAAATTATCTTAGGCAAGTCACTTAACCTTTCTTGGCCCTAGCTTCCCTATTGGAGAAGAATTTTTCAACTAGAGAGTTTAGATTTCAGAGTAAGGTAGAATATTTTTCTTTTAAAAATCCTGTTATTTATATTTATAAGAAGTAGTAATTGTACATATTCTCTGACCTCTCTGTATTTCCAGTTCCTCACCTGTTGCTGGGGATCCAGACAGTGGCTTCACCTCACAGGGATTTTTTTTTATATGCAGAATGAGAACACAAATGTAAAGAATGCTGCATATTACCTGAACTTTGGTTAATGCTCAAAAAAGTCAACTATTATTATATCAAGTTTCTTCCAGTTCTAGAGTGCTAAGATTAGGATAAAAGTAAAATCTTAATTATCGAGCACCCACATCCCCAGTATCCTCCAACTATTCCAGTACCATGTTGATCCCCAAAGTAAAAAAAAAAAATCGTATAAAGGACAAACTGATTCAAGGTCCATTTTACACAGAATAAATAGAATAATTTTAATAATCATTGAACTTGCGATATTCACAACTGAGTCCTTAAAAATTGACAAAGACAAATTGTTTTAAGAAAAATGACTAAGAAACCTGTTCTGAAATGCATGCTCAGAATTACATACAGGATGTCATCACTCTATGGTCATAGGTTTGCACAAAGACACTAACCTGGCTTGCTGGAAGTGAAGAACAGAACACCCTGCTCACAGCTGGACTTACCTACATAAAAGAGAGAAATGCTTTATGAATTCTACTGCTTGCCAGGAGCACATGGTGAGCCATTAAAAATTTTAACATACATTGTTTTCTTTTTTTTCCTTCAAAAGGGCAGAATCTGCTTTACTTTTGCTAAGTGCCAGTGTTAAAGTGGCATTTCTTTGGGTTCAATATATCCTGAAATAGCTAAGTTAACATTTTGTAGCATTTGTCAAAATATATTTCTGAGCATTTGGGGATAATACAAAAAAAGCATTTGGCCACAAACCCATGGATGGAAGCAAGGAAAACCTTACAGGCATTTTATAATACAGAAGTTAACAGAAGTGCACATGCTATTCCTCCAAAATCACATTTTTAGACAATGTTATCCTAAGTAAAAGAGCAAATAATTCTGACTTTTCCTGTTTAACTGTATTTGTATAGTTGATAAGGTGTGTAAATGAGCCAATGACATCACACTACCTGTGTTTCTATTTCCACCTCTATGATCACAAACTGCCCTTATGCACTTAATTTATACTACCTTCAATATTTGGGAAAATAACAATCAATGGGACAAGTTTAGAAGAATATTGACCATGATTTTATTGCTTTCCTGTGAATTTTCAGTCTTCTACTATGGGATGAACTGGTTAAACCCCTTTCCCAGAAATATGGCCAAATAATGATACAGGACTCTCAGAGGAAACCTTGTTTAACATAATAACTTATTGCCCACTCCACCTGCAGAGCAGTATGCAGACATTATTTATACTGAAAAGAACTTGTGTTTATTTTCTAGCAACCAGTGACTCTCAGGCATCTACAAACTTATTGGAAACAAAATATAATTCTAAATTTCTAAAGAGTGTTTGTATTAATGATACCAAAATAAATTATAAAAAAAAAGAGTGTTTGTGAACAAACTTATCAGTGTATGTTTAGAAAAGGCCAGAGCTTGCAGAGATCAAACAAACAGTTTACTGGCTATTTATACCTGCTGACAGTGACAGGACGTCATACAAAGATGAACGCTACAACTTTTTTGCGGTTCAGAGAGGACACCAATACATTGTAGAAAATGCAGCCCAGCTTAGTTCGGGGGAGAGCCCCATACTAGTGAAATCTCAAGTTGAGCATCTGACGGGGGTCCAGCAGAGCTGCGTGAACAGCATGGGTTAGAGAAGTTCCAACTAGAGGTGACTCTTCTGGTCTTAACTTCCTAGATCTTCCTAGGTCTGGGGTGCCTTTGTGTATATATCAACCTTCATGCATTTTTTTTTTTTACCCCCAGCAAATGTGTACAGTCAGCTCGAAAGTCACAGCTTGTGTGCTGACGAGCAAAGCCAAGTCAAAACCCTGCGCTTGGCGCTGCCTTCTAACTTTTTGGCTTGTCCAAGTCTAAATATTGACGTTGCTCCTCAGGTGAGATGTTTGATACTACTGAGGGTAGAAACGGAACAGCTAAAAGTAAGCTCTAATGATTTATATGGTTGTGATTTCTTTCCACCTTTTTGGGGAGGGGGTCAGATTCCCCTGCCTGCAGTCCCCACCCCCTCACTGTTTTCCCCGAAAGCTGTGCACACAGAGACAAGGTAAGGTGTTTTCCAAGCCCCTCGTGGCAGCAACTACTGTTGTCACAGCAACTCACAACAGACTCCACAGACACGGGGTTGGGGGTGGGGAGCGTCAAAGTGGGCTGACCCGTCAAGTCCCATGGGGGGGCAAGCACCAAAGGGGCTGGAGTATCCCCTGTTGAGCTCTTCCGGCTCCCACCACTGTTCTTCGAAGGAAAAGAACCCTTCTGTCCGCGCGGCACCAACCCGCTCCCTGGCGCAGCCAGCCCGCTAAGGGTGCCTGTTGTACATTTTCTTAGCTCCAAGTTAGGGGTGCGGCTGTGCGGGAGCTCCTAGAAATCTCTTTTGTTGGCCTCTGCTGTGAGGCTTCCCGGCCTCGCTGAGAGGCGAGGGCGGCTCCGGTCGCGGTGCAGTCCCACAACTCTCTCTCGGGACGCTGCTGGCCGCGTGGCGCGGCCAAGGGGCCCCAGATGCCCCCCGCTGGGGCCAGGGCGGAGGGGGCTCTGCGGCGGCTGTTCGGGGAAGAAGTTTCATACCATAGCGCACTCACGACACAGAACCTACCCTGAAGCCGAGCGAGACGCGAGCTCTCTCCGCCTTCAAGGGCTGGGGAGCGGGGGGGCCCCCGCCACTCAGCAGCGGCCACGACTGCGCGCGGTCGCGGGTGTGCGGGGCCCCTGCGCGCAGCGTGCCGCCCGCCGCCCAACTTTGCACAAAGGCAGCATGGCACTGCCTCGCCTTGCCGGCTCGCCTCGCGCCGCGGCCGCTCTTCCCGGTCCGGGGCGAGAGGGGCTCGCCCCTTTCCACCGCCAGCCCTCCCCTTCTCCTCTGCCCCCACCCCGCTCCCAGGCGGGCCAGCCAGGCGTAACAGAGCGCCGGCACCGAGCTCCGCCGCCGGGGCGGCCGCGGCTGCGCTGTGACGTTAGCAGCCTTCGCGGCTATTTATATACACACGATTGGA
>JAVSCE010009122.1:0-10538 GCA_032199065.1 Smutsia gigantea
AATTCTCTTTATTCCCTAGCATCTCAACCCCTGAAAAATTACAGTGCGATTAACTTGTTTTCCTTTCACAGTTTTCTTCTCTTTTCGGTTCTTTTCCTTTTTCTTTCTTAGTGAGTTAGTACTCCCGGGATGGTCCTGTGATGGACTTACCTGCATGGACCATGCATCTGTCCAGAATAAGAAGTTGAAAGGGTTGTGTGCTTAATGGCTTTGTGCCTCTTTGTGACCTGCCTTATGTAGGCAAGGAAGAAACTGTAAGCAAGCTGTGATTTTTTTTTAATTGGCATCCTCAGGTCCTATTGACTTTTCAAAGGCCTTTTTGAAGTCACTTAAACTCCTGGCACGTTAATGGGGACCAAAGCCCTTGGTAGAAATCATTTTGTCCATCCTCACACATATTGCATGGGATCTGAAGATAGTAATGTAGGATTTCTAACTATAATTTTGAGGATTTCCATTTGCTTTGTAGTTGGAAAAACTAAGTGCAAAAACCTACTGCTTTCATAACTGAGCATGGCAATGGCTGAGCCACGTTAGAGGTTATGCTCATGTCCAGGAAGGCCTGATAAGTCACATACTGAATTTCTGACTCTCCCGGAAATGAATATGCGCTATTTCTGAGCAGTTTACAGGATTTGCTGAAATGTGAGGAACAAGAAAGAGGACTGGCAAACAATTCAGGAGACCTGGCTCCAACACTAACTTAGGTGGTTGGGGCAAGTCGCTTATCCACACTCTGTGACTCCGTTTTCTCATCTGCAGTATGAGGGAATGGAGCAAATGATCTTTAAAGAGCTTTAGAAGCTAAAATTCTATCATAGCCTTATGGTTTATAACTTTGAGCTTGTATGTGGGAGAGGAGGTTTAGAGGCATTGTCATTCCTAGTTAATATTCCTCTTCATGCAGGGAATTTGTCATTGCCTTTGAGACTTGGATGTCACTGTACGAGGGTTCTTGGTGAAGTTATTGAAGGGAAGCTAACTTTCAGGAAAGTCTGATAACCATCAGACCATATTCATTTAGCACTCTTGTGTGGTGCATGTGCCTAACATGGCTTTACTCCCAAAGAGACTCATAGGCTTGGAACTGGGAGGAATCTAATCTAGCTCTTTCATTTTATGTGTAAAGAGAATAAAAACAATAGCAGACACCTGTATCACGCATGCATTTTACGTGCCAGGCAGTGTTCTGAATATTTTACCTATATATTAAATCACTTAATTCTCCCAACAGTCTTTTGAAGTAGGCCCTCTATTAAAATTACCAAGGAACAGAGAAGTTAAATAACTTCACCAAGATTATATACAATAAAGTGGCAGAGCCAGGATTGGAACCCAGGCAGTCTGGGTTCGAATTAGTCCAGCTCCTTCACACCTGGCTTTTCTGTCATCAGTAACCTTAAGGGTTTCACTAAAAGGAAAAGAGCCTAAGAAACCTTTATGGTTTGTTTCCTCTAGTTTTATGTGGAGTAGTCATGTGGGTTGCTCCAGTAACCTGGTTGCACAGGATTCGTTAAGTGAACACAAAAGCTTTTGTATTTGAATTCAGTGACCCAGAAGAGCTGAATAGTAGTTGACTGACCTTAGACCCATCCATTCGCATCCACCTTTTTAGTACTGCGCGGTGTACTGTAAGCCTGGCCTATGTGCGTACACATTATTTCTGATATATGTCAGAGTGTGGATCACAGAGTCACAAAATGTGGATAAGGGACTTGCCCAAATCACCAAAGTTAGGGCAGACTGTTTTAGGAATTAAGATACTTGTCTGCATTGCTGTTTGTGAGCCTCTACTCCTCACCAGGTGTTGCTATATGCTGGGAGTGCAGTGATGAATAAGCCAAGAGTACCTGCCCTCCCCTGGCTCACAGTCTGTTCCAGGAGACAGATAAGGAAAGTAGCAGTTGCAGTACTGTGTGAATACTGCATGATAGGAACACAAGTGCAGCTTTAAGCTGCTGCAGCTCACACTTCAGGCTTATTCTCTTTTGTGTAAGCAGTAAGTATCTTTTGAGATAAGACAAAGCACTTGTTTTGTTTTGATTTTTGGTCTCTGTTTTGTTTGTTTCCTTTGCAGCTGGCATAACTGAAGCACAGAGAAATGAAAGACTTAGTTCTGAGATTATGCAGTGAGTGGTCCAGCTGGGAACAGCCCCTCCAACCAAACCAGGCCTTTCTTTACTCAAGCAGGATGCTGCAAAACTTAACTATTGCTGAGGGTTTTGTCCTGATGTTCTCTTTGTTTATAATACATTTTTTCCTTTCAGTAGGCTCAGTTCTGCTGAGATTATTCTCTCCTGTCACCAACCTATTGGTGGTATAAGAACTTGTTTTTACCTTAAAAATATACATATAATTACATATAATATAATAAATATGTATATATTTGTGTATATATTTAAATATATATATATAGTTGGCTATTGAACAACACAGGTTTGAACTGCACAGTTTTAGTTATATGTGGATTTTTCCGATAAATATATTGGAAAATTTGGGGGAGGTTTGTGACAATTTGAAAAAAACATTTTCTCTGGCTTACTTTACTGTAAGAATACAGTATATAATACAGCATACAAAATATGTGTTATCAGTAAGGCTCTCAGTCAACAGTGGGCTATTTTATAGCAGTTATAAAACACAAGTCATGGGGATGAAAAGTACAGCATACAGAATATAGTCAATAATACTGTAATAACTTTGTATGGTGACAGATGGTAACTACACTTATTATGAAGGACATTTTGTAATGTAGATAAAAGTTGAATCACCATGTTGTACACCTGAAACTAATATGTCTCAAGTATACTTCAATTAAAAAAATTTTTTTAAACAGGATATTGTGTTAAGTGTCTGGGGAATCAAAAGTCATATGTGGATTTTCAACTGTTTGGGGGTTCAGCACCCCAACCACTGTGTTGTTCAGAGTCGGTTGTGTATTTTACAATCAGAGCTCTTAAAATTGTGCCATTATAAAATTAGATGCTATTCTTAGAGTAAAAAATGTCTTAAGAGTATTTAATTAGGTAACGCTCAGTTCCTTTAAGATGGAGGGATAATGTGGAACAGGCTATATCCATAATTCTGGTTTTGTCTTTGTGGTAAACCATGCTCTTGAGAGTGTAAGGTAATAGAAAAAGGGTAGAATTGAAATCTTTGTTGTGCCACTATTACTATAGGCAAGTTACTCAACCTCTCTGCTTGTGTTTCAACATGTGTAAAATTAGAATAGAAATAGTTGCTTTGTGGAATTCTTATGAATAATAAATAACATGTTAAGTGTCTTCATACCTGCATGTTGTAGTAACTGTATATGATTGCTGTTCCTGTCTTGATAAGTGATAGGCACCAATGTCTTTTTGACTTTTTTGTAGAACTTTTGCACAACTGGTGTACCTTTGCCTGGTCCTTGGTCTCATTCCTCTTTATGTCTCGGAACATTCCTATCATTCCAAATATAAGTTTAAGCAGAGATTGTGCTGAAAATGTGGATATTAAAACAGTATTTGAGTTATCTAGCTGGGTGTATTTTTTTCAGGTGTGACCACGGCCTAGTTAAAAAGGAAAGTGTGGAGTTATCCTGCCAGTTCTGATGGAGGTCATGGTAAACCTGTCCAGAGTACAAAGAAAAAAAAAGTTGTAATATCCTTTGACAATTATGATAGGTGAGAGAATGACCCAAGAGAAGCTAGCTGTAGGCAACCTTTACCCTGCCTCCAGGCAGGACTGTGGGCTGTGACCAAGAGCATGCCCACTCATAAAATTCACCCTGCTGGTGACAGGTGCAGCGTCTGCAGTGGAGGAAGCGTGGCCACTGGTGCCAGGTAGACCTGGGTACATCCCATCCCTGCTGCTGCCAGCTGTCAGGTTGAGCAAGTTTCTTAACCTTGATGAGACTCAGTTTCATCTGTAAATGGGGTTAATGTAACTATGCTATCTACCTCATAAAGCTGTTGGTAGGATTAAATGCAGTAACAAATACTCAGTGCTCAGGGTTCAGCACAGTGTCTGATGCTTAGGATTTTGTTTTCTTTCTATTCTCTTTGTGGAGGATATATATAGAAGTCCTCTCTTTTCATTTTACCTCTCATTTTCCATTCTATTTTATTCCTAAGAGTATTAAAAACCATAAATAGGACTTGACTAAGTGGATATCACTAGTGTTTAAAAAAATTAAATATCTTCAATCCAGTGGTATCACTCTTTGCTTATCATTCTCTTAGACATATTTGTTACAGCAAAGAAAAGTACCAGAATCATAATAAGTATTGGTGGGCTCCAGCAGCATTGGTACCTGCATACACAGAGATTTATTACTGTTAGATGACATTTTCAGATAAATGTGTATATGACAGCGTTGCTGTGGTGTTAAAATGAAATCATACATGTAAAGCCTTTAGTGTCCAACATATACACAAACTTCATTATCTTCTATAATCCATATCATCTGCTGTCACTGTATATTAGGGACTGGTAGGCACTTTACATACATCCCTTATCTCATTAACTCTGCAAATTAGTGTTAGAGCCTAAATTTGGAACTAGGACTGACATAGTCCCAGGTGATCCCAGATCCTTTGGTAGGGCACCAGCAAACTTGAAGCTCCTGGAGAGTATAGAGTCAGTTCTCATCACCTTTGAATCTCAGTTCCCAGCACAGTATTTCGTCAAATATTGGATGAAGGCAGAGATGCATGCATGAATTGATGAGTACAGAATGATAGACCACCCAGTGTAGGTTCTGAGATTGTCTTTTAACAGCCTTTTTTTTTTCAAATAAGTATATTTTAAAGATGGAATGAAGAACTCTAAACCAATGTTGTTCACCTAGTATTTGGCATCCATAGTATATTGTGAGATCCAGTGGTCATAACCATGATTTTTGTTTACAAATGGAATAGAGCAGATCAGAATAGAATGGAAAATATCCAAGTGTGTATGCATACTATGATATTTTTTGCTAAAATGTATTTCATACTGTGGATTTTAATTTTAATAAGTTAAGAACTCCATTCTAACACACAATTTACACCCTGTATGTACTCTGTGATCTTTTGCTCTCAGCAAGAGCTTTTTAAAAACCTATTTTACATCTTCCTTATTCATTGCATTCTGGTCCTTCTGTTGATAAAGATTGGTACTGAAGAGAACGCAGTGGTCTCAGAGCAAGTATTTTTAGCCTTAAAGACATCTGGCAAAGCATGGGCAAGTGTGTACTGCTGTGAAGCACACCAGTTTATGGAACAAAATCAAGGGTAGTGCGAATGATCCAAATGCCTAAGTTCCTATGGCCATTTATTGGGAGTGCTTTGAGATCAGTTATTGCTGTCTTACCTGAGATAGTTTAGAAAAGGAAAGAAGGAATCTAAATTCATTTGCAGGAAAATAATGAGCCTTAACTGAGTTCTTTGTAAAGTGCTTTGATATCATCTTATTACGGGCATTTCTGTAACTTACTCTGTTCAATGCCTGCTGAGTTATTTTCTAAAATAGAGATCTCATTATCACTAACATTGTCTTTAAATTCCCACTCTTCTGGATGTATTAACAAAAGTCCCTTGAGTAGATACGGTCTCTTACGTGACACCTTGATACTTCTTCAGATGCCATCAAATATATAAATATTTCTTTAGTGTTCAACATGCATCAGGCACTGTGCACAAAAATGATAGAAATACCTTTCCTTTACTGATGTTGTTCAGCTGCTCTGGAGCACTAAGTAGTTCCCAAAGGAACTGAGCTAGCATTCTTATTAGGTTGCTGTTTGAGTTTTGTGTCCGGATCTATTGCTGGAGGACCTGGAGTACATGAGATTTCCTGGCCATGAATTTGAATAAAATACGATGACAGACATGGAAATTGACTGTTGTGTTTTAAAAGGAAAGAATGACACACTCCTGCAAGAAGACCAGAACTGCAGAAAACCAGACAGATGGTGTCCATGCTCCAGGGAAACAGGCCTAACGTATTCAGTGTATGGGCTTGAAGGGAGAGCTACCCTTTCTACATTTTTTTTTTATTGGTCAGACTTTACTGGTGCTTAGGTAGGGGATAAAGTCGAGACAGATAATAGGCCTTGAGTCTTAATCTTTTAAAAATTGGCTTTCCTACTCTGGTCCCAACACTCAAATTGTGTTCAGTTTGTTCCCACACTGTAGTCTAAAGGATTAGAAGAGGAATTCTAAATTAAAGCTGCAGAAATCAACTCGAACTAGAATCAATAAAAGAATAAAGCCAGACAGCAGGCACCTTCCCTCCCCATTTCAGAGAGAGAGTGTGCGTGTGTGTGTGTCTGTGTCTTCTACCACCTTTGTAACAAGTGAAATTAACTTCTTTTCTTCTTCTATTCTTACAGACTCGCTCTTTACTGAGCGTATTTGAAGAAGATGCTGGTACCCTCACGGATTATACCAACCAGCTGCTCCAGGCAATGCAGCGCGTCTACGGAGCCCAGGTATCCTGCTGTTCCCTAGGCTGGAGAGGAACAGAGTAGGGGCCTTCTGCCCTTACCTTGAACTTCTCTCAGGAGGTTGAGAAGTTTGAGCCAGAACACCACCAGTTAAAATTTGGAAATAAAATCAGAATTTTTTTCTCACTTCTGTTTACTTTCAAAAACTGTGGGCAATCTATTTTCATTGCTGAAAAAAGAGGGTAGTTTTTCTGTATCTAGTAGAACCCATGGAGGAGAACCACATCTCTGGTTTTAATTTTTTTTTTTTTAATTCAACCCCAGAAGCAAGCATTTGAGTCTCCTCTTCCTCCTTGTGAATGAGCAGGTTCAGTGTTCTGAGACACACTCTTTGTCTTTCTCATAAATGGGCTGTCTTAGATGTCAGTGCAGCGGGTCAAGATGTTTTTTCAAATGCTTCCTCTGAAAAGACTTGGGTCACAGTTCTGAACTATTGGGTAGCTTCTTTGTTTTGAGGAACAAATATCTCTGGCTTGCAAAATGGTGGAAAATAATTTGCTGAGTAGCAGAAGTGGCTCTCTTTAAGATAAAGAAGTGCCCATGCATATTACTTTCTAAGAGAAAACTTGTGAATTACTTAAAAATAAAATTGATTATATTACACATCCAAATAGTGTGGCAGTTGATGCTTTTAATTACCGATTCATTGCTGACTTAAACTTGTATGTTACTGTTTCTTTTTCTCATTGAAAGAAATACCACATTCTTTAAAGAAATACCGCATTCAGTATCTAAGAAATGCTAATTTTATCATGTATAGTCATTTATTGTTATATAGCTCTTAATATTCACATATAACCATTTCTTATCATTGTTTTATTAGTCATTTATTCATATCATGTGGGAAAAAGACTCAGTCCTTGCCGTTGGGGAGCTTATAGTTCGGTTGGGAGACAGACAAAATAGTTACTTAAGAACATTCAGTGATGGGAGAGGAGGTCAGCTAACCCAGAGGAATCGTGCTGGGCATCCAAAAGAAGGATGATTATGATAGTTGAGATTTACTGAATACTTAATTACTTCTAGGCAAGGGTTTGGGGGCTTTTACATTGACCATTTCACTTCATTTCTCTGACAGCTCTGTGAGGTGTAGGTATTGAAATTATCATCCTCATTTTATAGGTCAGAATACTTAAGGATCCTGCTGATGAATAACTTGTCTAGTCCACCCCACTAATACATGGCAGAGCAAGTCAGGCCAAAACCAAAGCCCAAACTCTTAATTACTAAGTATGGGGATGGTACCCCAAACTAGGAAGTGGCAGTATAAATGGGAAAGAGGTACTTGAATTTCAGAAGTATTTAGGAGGCGGGTGGTGATTGACTGGATGTGTAACAGTCACGTGGGTCAAGGATGACCCAAGAATGATGCCCAGGTCTTTGACTTGAACAGCAATGTGGAACACAGGAAGAAGAGCTGTGTGTGCATGTGTACATGTATGTGGGATTGTGGGGATGCCAGTTCTAATTCTCTCTAGAAAGGCTAGCTTTGAAGCGTCATGGCACAGCAAAGTGGGGAAAGAGCTCCTGTTGAAAGTTCAGATCCAGAGTTCAGGCTAAAGATACAGATTTGTAAACTATACTGTGTTAAACAAGTGTAGCTTATTAACTGGAACTAATTTTTTACAACCAAACTAATCATGTACTCATTTGTGGTTTTCATGTTAGTTTTGGTAAGATACTCAGAAACTGGGCCATTGTCATGTTTTTATTAAACCCTATTTGTTTATATTACGTGTTTTGTATTTTTCCCTAAATATTCAAAATTTAAGAAAACAGAGGTATTTTTACTAGGCTTGCACCAGAACTTGTTTGCTCTTCATTTATTTGAATATTGTCATTAAATAATTTGTTTCCTGTTTAAGGTTTAAGAACCCCAAGACGTAAGGCATTGGGTCTCTGCCACTCTCAAGTGTCTCTGTTCTGCCTTTCCATGTCTGTCAGAGTCATTTACTAGGAGATGTCCACTCTTAAGCATTTTTTCTTTGAAGCCAAAAAACTACATTTTGCCAAAATTAAGTGGGTCATGCATTCCAAGAGGCTGTAACCGCTTTTAATTCACACCACATGATCATCCCGTGGGTTCTACTGGCCAGAAACCCTTCCTCATGCCTCGGGGTTTCCTGCAGCAGAGGCCCGCAATAATGGCTGATTAGTGCTGCCAAAGTCAGTAACTGCGTCAATGGTCAGTGGCATTCAGATCGGCTGGGTCAGGTCATTTGGGTTTTCAGGTTTTGAAGACATAGGTATTTGATTTTGTTTGTTTTTAATTAAAAGAAAGAAAACTTCCGACTCCTTTTTAGTTTGTTTATATGTGTATGTATATACACAGTTACATGTATGTATTTTTGTGTATGTATAAAGTATACACACAGTTATGTATATGTATATATCCACATACATCTATATAGTAATACCAGTGTTTCATTTGACTGCTTTCCCCTAAGTTATGTTTTCTTGGTTTATTTAATGTTCCTTAAATATTTTACACTTATGCATTTTAAATTAGATTAAAGAGTTTAATCATTTCATTTTTAGAAACAGATACTTAGAAAGATGTTTGTCATTTTTGTTTTAAAAACTAGGTATATAGTTTAAAAACTAGATAAATGATAAATGTTCCTAAAAGATTTAAAATCAGACCACATGGTAAATTTCCATAGTATGATATAGTGAAAGCCCTTTGGACCTTAGTTTTAGAAAGAGGAAGAATGAGAAAAACTAGAGGAAAGTTCATGAGCAGTTTTGCTGATTGTGGCTGGTTTGGGGGAAATTTTAAATCTTGTTTGGCTGAAGCATTAGAATGAAACTGTAGTCTATAAGTTGTTTTCAATATTTTACAGTGGTCCCTGGCATCACATCAGGTCTTTTAACTATCTGAGGTGCCTTGTCACATGGTGGAAATTGAATACTCCGTTGTGGGTCATTAGAATGACAGAAGCAGTACACATTTCCCATGCATTAACAAAGCAGGGACTGGTCACTTAGGAAGATCTGTCATATTTCAGACTATTGACTAAATAAGTTAGAAAGATTTGTGTGTCTGAATGGATGCATATGAGTTAAATCTCAAATTTTGTATTTAATACATTTGATATACTTGTTTTGATTCTGTATACTTGCCATAAATTTCTTTCCTAGAGAGGGTATGAATTTTTAAATCTTTCAAAAATAGGTTTCTTAGAGAGTCTTTATATATATATATAATTTTTTTTGGTATCGTTAATGTACAATCACTTGAACAACATTATGGTTACTAGACCCCCTATTATCAAGTCCCCCTCACATACCCACTACAGTCACTGTCCATCAGCATAGTAAGATGCTATAGAATCATTCCTTGTCTTCTCTATAAATACTGCCTTTCCCGTGTCCCCCACTGCTGCATTACCTGTGCTAATCATAATGCCCCTTTTCCCCACTTATCCCTCCCTTCCCACCCATCCTCCCCAGTCCCTTTCCCTTTGGTAACTGTTAGTCCATTCTTGGGTTCTGTGAGTCTGCTGCTGTTTTGTTCCTTCAGTTTCTTTCTTTGTTCTTATACTCCACAGATGAGTGAAATCATCTGATACTTGTCTTTCTCCACCTGGCTTATTTCACTGAGCATAATGCCCTCTAGCTCCATCCATGTTGTTGCAAATGGTAGGATTTGTTTTCTTCTTATGGCTGAATAATATTCCATTGTGTATATGTACCACCTCTTCTTTATCCATTCATCTACTGATGGACACTTAGGTTGCTTCCATTTCTTGGCTATTGTAAATAGTGCTACAATAAACATAGGGGTGCATCTGTCTTTTTCAAACTGGGCTGCTGCATTCTTAGGGTAAATTCACAGGAGTGGAATTCCTGGGTCAAATGGTATTTCTATTTTGAGTTTTTTGAGGAACCTCCATACTGCTTTCCACAATGGTTGAACTAATTTGCAGTCCCACCAGCAGTGTAGGAGGGTTCCCTTTTCTCCACATCCTCGCCAACATTTGTTGTTGTTTGTCTTTTGGATGATGGCCATCCTAACTGGTGTGAGGTGATATCTCATTGTGGTTTTAATTTGCATTTCTCTGATGAT